>JAWQEG010000251.1:600000-1040000 GCA_033782935.1 Petrolisthes cinctipes | reverse complement strand
TATTCCTGTGTGTGTGTGTGTGTATTATTCCTCTGTGTGTGTGTGTGTGTATTATTCCTTTGTGTGTGTGTGTATTATTCCTGTGTGTGTCTGTGTATTATTCCTCTGTGTGTGTGTGTGTGTGTATTATTCCTGTGTGTGTATTATTACTCTGTGTGTGTGTGTGTATTATTCCTCTGTGTGTGTGTGTGTATTATTCCTGTGTGTATGTGTGTATTATTCCTCTGTGTGTGTGTGTGTGTGTATTATTCCTCTCTGTGTGTGTGTATATTATTCCTCTGTGTGTGTGTGTGTGTGTGTGTATTATTCCTCTGTGTGTGTCTGTGTATTATTCCTCTGTGTGTGTGTGTGTGTGTGTGTATTATTCCTGTGTGTGTGTGTGTATTATTACTGTGTATTATTCCTCTGTGTGAGTGTGTGTTCTTTATTACCAAGATATTTACCGCGATGGATGGAAAGTGTGGGTGGATATTTGATTGTGGCTGTACTTAATAATGCTAATATGACCATATAGTTACACTCTGAACCAGTTTTTATTCTAACAACATATGTAATTTACCATATGAGAAGTGTATCTATCATCTCTGTATATATATATTGTGTTACAACATTACTAGAACTCATATGAATCAAATTTATGCTGCTGACTGTACCACACCACCAACATTCTTGCCTCTGATGGCCTTTACAGTCAAAAAGTTTTAAATTTGTTTTTTGTTTTGGTATTTCATTTATAAGACCTACTTTTGTTCGGTATATTTCTTCTCACAAATCATTTCTCATTTTTTATCGCCACCCAAATTAATGTGAGATTCTCTTGTTGGTGAATTGGAAGGTCTCTGATTCCTCCAAACTATGCCAAGAAACAGATGCCTTCAATGTTATTAATAGTGGATCTGTTGTTTGGTGTCTTAGGGTCGATTCCACAGTCGTTCGTTTTGGTTTGTTAGCAAGCAAACGAAAGAATCGTATCCTTGTTAATGCCTTATGGGTGAATTATTTAATGAATTTGGTGAGTAAACTATACAATTATTATTATTAATATTATTATTCCAGGAAACAGATGCCTTCAATGTTACTAATAGTAGATCTGTTGTTGTTTGGTGTCACAGTATAAAATATTTATTTGCTTTGCCCTCCAATTTACCATCAAAATAGGTTTACTACCAAAATAGATTTACTACCAACAAAGTAATGTAAACTTCACATACAGTCTGTTACTATCAACAACCAAACATACTTGTTGGTGATAAATTACAGGTTCACATTTACCTCTGACTGTAAAAATCACTTTCTATATGGCTCTCTTAGTTTAAGGGAAAATTCATATGGTGGTGAATTGGAAGGTCTGTAATTCCTCCAAATTATGCCAAGAAACAGGACCAGATGAACAAAAATAATGGTATTCTGTTGCTTGGAATAGTTAGGAGGAATCAGTAGCCTTCCAATTTACCAAGAATAGAATCTGGGGAGTGACTTGGGTGAAAATTTTAAATATTTTATATTTACGGTACCAAGCTAGGGCAGTGTTTGGGAGAGCTGTCTGCAGCTATATCTGCGCTGTCAGACGCGCGACTGTGTGCCAGCACGCAATTTAAATGCCCATTACGCAATTTAAATGCCCACCGACACGTGGTCAGCGAGTTTGAGAGACCCTATAGTTCCGTGATTTGTATCCATATTATATGCATTCTTTCTATTGTATTTTAATAATACTGTATTGGATGAATGTACGATATGTTTTCCCTGCTTGGGAATGTTTTGGTACACGGCAAGACTAATAACCCAGCCTGGCAAAATTAGTCCTTGGTCTAGAGAAAGTGCTGTGTTTACTTGCCTCCTCTCGTTTGTTTACACTATTCTACACTCTTTTTCTTGGCAATTACTCAATAACAATGCCGCCCAAGAAGATTACGTTGTTGAGAAAGGCCAAGGGGAGATTGTTATACAAGAGAAAGCTTGAAAAAAGGCGTAATGAAAGTGAAACAAGACCTGGGAGCTCACCACCATCACCACCACCACCACCTGTGGAGCCTAGTCGTGAAGATCTAGTAAATAAGAAAGACAAGAGAACTCTGGACATTAGGAAGAAACTTTTGAACAATAATAACAGTACACAAGTAAGTGCAGGTGAAAGATTGCTTCCTCTGACCGAGAGACGACTCCAGAATTTGGTAAAGTGTATTGGACAGTGTGATGTTTGTGATGGCAAATTAACTTTAAATTCAAGATGTGAACAGTTTGTTGTGTATTTGGAGGTCAGTTGTAATGAATGTGGTAAAGTACTGTACGAAGATGGACCTGAAAATGTAGGTGTACGGTAGCATGGTCAATGACATTGGAAATACTGGCCTTATGAGAGAGTGTGCTATTTTTGGTGTACCACATTTTTCCAACAAGCTATATCAAAAATATAAATCAGTTATTTGCAGTACCCTCTCTGGAAAAATGAACCAATATCAGGAAAGAGTTGTTGCCGGCATTTACAAGTATTATGCCGAAGAATTGCATATCTATCCAGATGACAATGGTATTTTAGATATAGAGGTGTCATATGATGGCTCATGGATGACAAGGGGCCATAAGTCCAAGATTGGTGCTGCCTTTGTCATTGACTGCTTCACAGGCAGTGTTGTAGATTATCTCGTGTTGTCGTCATACTGTGGGACATGTACTGTACTCTCAAGAAAGAAGATCAGTTCTGATGAGCGGAAGAAATTAAAAGAAAAACACCAGAGCAAGTGCAAAGTAAATTATACAGGTTCATCAGGAGGCATGGAAAAGGAAGCTGCTGTCACATTATGGAAAAGGTCTGTAGATCTAAAACTTAGGTATATGGTAATGGTTAGTGACGGTGATGCCAGTACCTTCAAGTCACTGATTGAAATAAACAACAAAGAGGGGCCATATGGTACAGATCATAAAATAATAAAAGAAGAATGTAAGAACCATCTGCATAAAAGAGTAGCATCAAGATTGTTTTCTCTCAAGAGATCTATGAGAGAAAAAAAGGAAACTGCAACAGGAAAAGTACTGGTATTGACAGATGCCACAATCAAGACCCTTCAGTGGTACTACTTGGTTGCTGTAAATAGGCACATAGGAGGCAACTGGAAAGATTTGAAAGTGGATATTATGTCACCCTTTTTCCACTGTACCAGCACTGACTCTAATCCAAGACATGGACTTTGCTCGGAAAACTGGTGTTTTTACAAGCAAGACATAAAAGCTCAAGTCCCAATAAGATCACACAAGAATATGGAGGTTGCTATCAGGTGCTCTGACCCAGATGTTCTGCAGAAAGTCCATGACATATACAAAGACCTGACACCCCAAGAACTGCTAGAACGATGTCTGAAGGGCAGGACACAGAATCCGAATGAGAGTCTTCACAGCAAGCTGTGGTCCAAGTGCTCTAAGACAAAGTTTGCAGGGTACGAGAAAGTAAACTTTGCTGCCCAAGTTACTGTCCTGCAACACAATTTTGGCTATGAGGAAGGCTCTGTTTTATCTCTTCTTGATATTCCTAGCAGTTCAGAAACACTAGAAGTGCAGAAAGTGTTTGAAGGAAAGAGATCAACCCCAAGACCGGCCAAGAAGAGAAAACGAACAACAACTAAAGAAGAACACTATAAGTCTGGTGACTTCTAGGGTCTCTCAAACTTGGCTACAGGGAGTTTGGTGGTGCCAAATGAAACCCTCTTTATATAATTGTATGTCTATGTTTGATATATTTACATATATTTATATAATAGTAATTTCTTGAACCCATTTAGGGGGATAGCGGGGACCAAGTACCAGAGGGGCCAGGGCATAGTACACAGTGTACTGTATGTGAGAAAGCACAATATTAATTTTTTTACTTTTAATTTAGCATATTTTAATTGCACAACTACTAATTAATATATTTTCAGAATAATATACTAATTCCAGGACAATATCTTGATTTTAAAAGGGAGACAAGTAGTTCATCATAAGAGACATCTTTACTATCCGTTTTCCGTGAACTGACTTTTATGAACTTTGAAATTATAGAGCTCAGTGAGTTTTTAAGATAGGTGATTGGTTCTGGTGTCATTCTTTTTTATTTTAATTGTTCTTTCGTTCTGTCTTTTCAGAATATTGAATTTGGAAGTATGAAATTTTTTATGAATATATTTTTGTATATTTTCACAAAAAAATCAGACTTTTAAAAATATTCAAATAAAAAAAAAATTGTTCAATGAAAAAAGGAAAAAGATGGATTTTTAGCTTATAGAGCACAATTTAAGATGACAAAGTTTTATTGAAATCTAAGCAATGGTCTTTGAGATCTATTGTTTTGAAAATATAAAATTTTGGAAAAAGCAAAATATTTCAAGAAAATATTCACCAAAAAAAAACATAATGAATATACAGAGACCAAACTTCCACAAGAATCTTGTTTTTACACAAGCAAAGTACAGTAGAAATTGTATCTGATTCCATTGATAAATAGTTCACACCCTCACTTTTCCCTTAACAGTTTCAGCTGCAGGACGGTGACTTTTGGATACCATCAATGGCTTTTTGCATAAATGATGACTGTTTTCTTATAAAAGCCTAATATTAAACCTTTGGTACTACCAAAACTCAGAGAATATAACCAATAATCACTCTGAGCGAAAAAACCGGGTTGAAATCGGCTCAGTATCAAATTACAGCAATTTTGGTATTTTTTTGTTTCGAAATGTGACGAAAAACACGATAACAATTGACACAGCGGAGACAGCGATCATAGCGATGTGGGAAGTGGTGTGACTTGGGGCTATATGAGTTGCCAGTTTGTCATTAGAACGTCAGTTACCTTCCATACATCAATGAGACAGGATGTGTTTGGTTAGCTGCATTATTCTTCACTAAAATTCGATATATACTGTACACCCGAGCTCGTAAATTTGCGACCACGTACTTATATTAATGCCATTTGAGCTGGTAACATTTATTTAGTGAGGAATCAGAGTAGGTGGAACATAGTAGAGGGAAATGATATAATCTTTACTAGATTGCCACCCAATGATGCCACCATTCCCCACACAGTGTTACCAGCTCAGATGAGATAAACATGATCGTGAATTTCGGGCATGAGTGTGTACTTAATTGCAGCCCTCTTTTAATCATTTTATTTATTATACTTGTAGCTAACCTAACGTGCCGTAAAATAAATAATAATAATTATACGTACAACCACATGAGGACTACACTGACGAAATATTGGTTCATGATAAGTTAGTACATTCTCTGGAGAGTTATTTACACAATAATATATCCTGCCACACCAACTCACTAAATATAAATATATTATATAAAAACCATAAAGTGAGATGTAATGTTAGGGTGTTAATAACATGGAATAACCATACTGTAAGTAGTCTTAGTCCTAGTGAGGGAGATGATAGTTTGTTCGTTATGAATGGATGATATGGAATTTATTTATTTTATAACGTCTTGTATGATAAATAACATTGTACTCATGACTCATACGAATATCAAGAATATGGGCAAGTAAATGTTCCGGAGGCTGTCTTAGAAATACGAAAAAAAAGTTATATGGTATGAATGTGTAAAGTTAATATATGGTCAAGGATATACACAGAATCACACTAAAATAAAAAAACAATGTAAAATGTTGTCACGAGTACACAATGTGAACTACACTTGAATAAATTATATGTGAAATGCTATGGTACCGGTACCAGGCCTAATCAATGAATTTTGAGAATGATTTTACTATATTATGCTTACATTGATATTTATTTTATATAGTATTATAATTATGTTACTATTATTATGTGTGACATATTTTGGTACCAGGTCTAATCAATGAATTTTGATAATGATAATGCTATATTAAGCTTACATTGATGTTGGTAGTTGTGGTAGTAGTGGTGATGATGGTAGTTGTGGTAGTCATGGTGGTGATGGTAGCAGTTATAGTGGTGATGGTAGTTATGGTAGTATTTGTGATTGTGGTTGTAGTGGTGATGGTGGTAGTCATGGTGGTGGTAGTGGTGGTGATGGCAGTGATTGTAGTGGTAGTTGTGGTGATGATGGTAGTGATGATGGTGGTAGTATTATGTACAGTAGTACTGTACTATAAGTAATTAATCATATACAGTACTGTACATTATTCTTTAGTAACAATAGCAATAACCCTGTATAGTTTATTAAATATAATACCGGTACTATATTACTTTATTACTGTATTATAATTATATACATTATTTATTAGTAACAATAGCAGTAACCGTATATAGTTTATGAAATATAATACTTTATTACCATACTGTATAATAATTTATAAATTATTCTTTAGTGACAATGGCAATAATTAACCCTGTATAGTTTATTAAATACTGTACATATACAGTACTTTATTACTATATTGTATCATGATAATATAAAAATTTCTGTACAGCCAATGACAGTAATCCTGCAAGAATTATGTACATTCCGTATTACTGCACTACATAATAATTATACTGTAGTGCAGTATGGTACCGGTAGTGATTTTTTCTCTTCTGACAATTTATATAAAGGAAGCTGAATAGCAAAATCATTCTCAAATTTGAAGAGTAGTTATGAAGTCTGCTGTTTATTTATGTATATCACCTTATATTTTAGTGTTAATCATATCCTTCCCGTCCTACATTATGCCTGTTCTATTGTTTTATTATTGCACCTTCATATCTGTTTCTTCCTGACTGACTAAGGCTTACCTAGTCAATCCTCATATATCATACTATAATTGTATCTATATGTTGTATTGTAATGTGTTCATACAAATGCACAATTCATTAAAATAACTGAAAAAATATATATATTTAAACTATTTTTCTAAAGTAATAAGTGGTACAGGAGAACAATACACTTCCCCTAACCTAACCTAACCTATATGATAAGATTGTGTTTTTTTTTTCTCTCTCTTCTGACAAATTTAATAAGCCTGCAATGCATGTGTCATACCCTATGCAAACAAATAAATAAATAAATAAACAAACCATTTTGTGTGTGTACTTTGACAATATTAATGAATAATTATGAACTACATAAATGAGGTATCTGTAGCTTCAGCTTACTGTGTGACTTGCGGTGTCACTGTGATAATGGTATGAAGTCTCATAAATCGATTACAATTCCCAGTAATTGAATACCAAACTAAAATTCCCTCATAATTCTCATTTTGAGCATATTTTGTTACGATGTGTGCGCGTACGTACACTCGATCAAAAAGTATCGTGCATTTCCCTCGTGAAACATTCTGACACCTAAGACGATGGCTACTGAAAACGAGCTTTTTATCATGAGCTGTAGCGATCATTTACAGAACCATCGGACCCCACCTGCGCGATACTTTTTTGATCCAGTGTACATACATACACCAATAGCAGGGACCAACTGAAGAGGCTTGGAGGTGTGATTTTATTGTAATATTTATTCTCTGGCCCTAGTGTGCACAAATAACTCAATAACATGAGATACCCATCGTAGTTATCTTTGTCATTTATATTCTCGGAACTATCAGAAGGCTAGTTGTATCAATCAGATTATTTAATAGACAAATATTAAAATGCTTGACTAACGCATTCCACGACAAATTTATTCCAGTATATTTAGCCATTTAATTTTATAACTTCTGTCACAGTGTCCTGCAGTGCTGATTATATATTTATAATTAATATTGTGAATATAGCTACGTATTTATAAAAATTTTAATAACAACACAATAAAAAAAAATAGGGCTGTACAACATTAGGCTTCAATACACGACGAATATACATATTAGGCTACACATATAACAAGTAAATAGGGTATAAGTAGCAGCGACATTCACCATTTCTTCTCATTACCATATTTTTATTAAAAAGAATTACTGTTATTTACCAGATATTTAATATAAATATAAATATAAAGCAAGTACAAGGAATCATTTGTAGTATAATGAGCAGACTAGTAGGCTACACCTTGGCAAGCGTCATCCGGGACTGTCACTGTCCCGGGGCCATGGAGGTAGTATAGGTGGAGGCGCCATGGCTCACTAATCCAGGGGAGTAAAGTGAAGCTGCCGAACTGTCATTTTCGGCGCCTTCAATATGGCGGACACAAAGATATGTTACAGTAAAAGTGGACTTCTGACCTGACATACAAAGGTATGAGCCATCTTGAAGGCGCCGGAAATGACAGATTGGTGGCTTCACAAATCAGGTCCTACTGGCGCCTCCACCTATACTACCTCCATGCCCGGGGCATTGTTTACATTTTGTCGGGCTAAAACCTTTCGTGTTTCAAAACTATCGTTCAGTAAACTGTCCACAGACCTAGGGTCGCAAAGCAACGATCGCCGTGTGAGATGCATTTGATAGGGTTAACCCAAATCATTCTGTACCTAACCTAACCTAACCCAAATCATTCTGTACTTAACCTAACCGGACCTAACCTAACCGAATTTAACCCAAATCATTCTACCTAACCTAACCTAACCTAACCTTACCCAAATCATTCTGTACCTAACCTAAACTGGACCTAACCTAACCTAACCTAACCCAAATCATTCTGTACCTAACCTAACCTAACCTAACCCAAATCATTCTGTACCTAACCTAACTGGACCTAACCTAACCCAAATCATTCTAACCTAACCTAACCTAACCTAACACAAATAATTCTGTACCTAACCTAACATAACCTAACCTAACCTAACCCAAATCATTCTGTACCTAACCTAACCTAACCTAACCCAAATCATTCTGTACCTAACCTAATCTAACCTAACAGTACTTTGAGCTTCGGTTCAAG
This sequence comes from Petrolisthes cinctipes, assembly GCA_033782935.1. Classification (NCBI taxonomy): domain Eukaryota; kingdom Metazoa; phylum Arthropoda; class Malacostraca; order Decapoda; family Porcellanidae; genus Petrolisthes; species Petrolisthes cinctipes. The sequence goes on along the minus strand of JAWQEG010000251.1, from coordinate 1,031,186 downwards.
AGTGTCCGTCTACGGAAGCTTGTGACAGGGTGTGGAATGGCTTCTCTCTTCCTTTATATGGGAATGTGTATGTACGCTCCCTCACTGGCCCTCTCTACAGTCACCAACCTCTCTACCGTAGCCTCCATAGCCATCATGGGTGTCGTCTGTACCTTCTATATAACCATTGTGAGTATTATAGGTACAGTCGGCAAAAAAAGTTTCGTTACCATCCTTAAAACAGTGTGATGTAATGTTGGTACACCTGACCGGCGAGTGTCGTACCTCCGCCACCCTCTTCTGTGCCCCTGGCCACTGGCACTGTCCCAGTGTCCTTCAGTGTGTCATGGGCAGCCAAGCGGGAATGACGCTCTTTCACCCAGTGCTATTTTTTCTGGGTATTTCACGGTTATTCTTGTTCTAAAATACTCAAACGCATTTCCTTATGTTTAATAATGAATAGTTAAATAGTAAGAGCTCTTCAACACTCAAATTTTTTTTTTTAATCAGTTAAACATTTAATATAAAAATTTTGTCACTGCCGTAGCAAAGACGATTCCCGTCCCAGCATGTCCCGGGTGACACGAGTCACAGCTGCCCAGTCGGCGGAGTACCAACCCTATTGGGCTTACCCATGTTAAAATTAACGTAGGGGTGGTAACGAAACTTTTTTTGCCGACTGTACACACACTCACACAAACTATTACGAGGATCACACATGTACAGTTTGCAGACTCATGAAACAGACATGCTTAAAAACTATTACGAGGATCACACATGTACAGTTGCAGACTCATGAAACAGACATGCATGAAAACAAGGCCTCATCATTGTGCATATAATAAGATAATTATAAGGTAGGATGGTAGACTTTGCATGTTAAACCTATTAGAGTGCGTCAAATCTATAGCGTAATAAACAAACCTGTGGCCCCTATTAGAGTGTAAACCACTAAACCTGCATGAATAAATGATACATGATATTAAAGTATAAACTTACGTAATTACATAGGTAATTCTTAAGTACAGTTGGACACATGAATGGGTGGTACAGCCCAAGTGAAAGATGGTCAATTTCTCCCAATATCAAGTTCCTTAGTGCCAAATAGGAGACATCAGGGGCAGAAGTCAATATTGTGGATGGTAATAAAAAGAAAGTACCTGATAATAGACACTGGTTACTCAAATGGGACAAGTATCTTTCACCTGGGCTGTACCACCCATTCATGTGTCCAACTGTACATCTGGGACGGACTCCAGCTCAGAACACTTGCGTGGCTTAAATTATACTTGAACATAAGAGTAAGTAGAAATAATTATACAGTTTTTCATGATAGTGTATTAAGTTGGTAATGATGCACCGATAGTTTTTAATAAATTACTGTTATTATTAGGTTACTATTATTATTACTATTATTAGTAGTTTTATTATTACTATTTTTACCATTATTACTATTTTTACTATAATTACTATTCTGTGATTATGTGTTGCTGTATACAAGAACATTCGTGGTGTTGACGATGGTGTTTTACCGGTACGATGACTCCATAGCTAGAGGCATAGACACACACAAACAACAGAGTCATCGTATCGGTACCATGCCATCGTCAACACCATATTACAGGGTGGCATAAAAGCTGTAGGATACATACATACAGTCGCGGTCAATAATAATTAATCATCTACATATGGGTAACTTTAACAATTTGCTGTCTTATGTTTTCATGTTCGCATATAATTTTATTGTTTTAAGTAGTGTGTAACTGCTTGTATTAAATTAAACGATGGTACTTAACCTATTTATTGGAAAGTTTATCAGCTAAGGATCAGAGGGAAGCTGTCCAAATCTTACGTGAGTTACTCTTATATGGATGATTATTATTGACCACGACTGTACATACATACATACTGTACACATGGCAGGGTGCATGGGGTTAAATTTGTGGTGTACACGATATACTACAATCACTCATCATGTTGGCTGGTACAGTGGTGGTGACATACATTCGCAGTCAAATATAATCATCACGTAAGAGTTTGACAGCTTCCCTCTGTTCCTTAGATGATAAACTTTCCAATAAATAAGTTAACTACCATCTCTTAATTTAATACAAGCAGCTACACACTACTTAAAACAATAACATCATATGTGAACGTGAAAACATTAGACAGTAAATTGTTTGAGATACCCATATGTGGATGATTATTATTGACCACGACTGTAGGCTACATTGCGTACAGTTGGACACATGAATAGGTGGTACAGCCCAAGTGAAAGATGGTCCATTTCTGCCAATATCAAGTTCCTTAGTGTCAAATAGGAGACATCAGGGGCAGAAGACAGTATTGAGGATGGTAATAAAAAGCAAGTACCTGATAATAAACACTGGTTACTCAAATGGGACAAGTATCTTTCACCTGGGCTGTACCACCCATTCATGTATCCAACTGTACATATTTCAGGGTGGTGTCAAAGCAGTAGTATACACTGATGTACTACAGACACTCATCATGTTGGCTGGTACAGTGGTGGTGACGGTACTCTGTTGTTATGACTTGGGTGGGGTGGGCGAGGTGTGGACAATAGCTGATCAGGGCCAGCGTCTACAGTTCTTCAAGTGAGTCGTTTGGGTTTGTAGGGAAATAAAGTAAATATGTCCCTTTTGTCATTAAGGAGATGTACAGTTTTGGTAATTCTGGAGCAACTACTTCCTTCCTCCAAACTATTCTAAAGTACGAGGTGTGGACAATAGCTGATCAGGGCCAGCGTCTACAGTTCTTCAAGTGAGTCGTTTGGGTTTGTATGTACGGAAATAAAGTAAATATGTCCCTTTTGTCATTAAGGAGATAGTAGGCTACAGTTTTGGTCATTCTGGAGCAACTACTTCCTTCCTCCAAACTATTCTAAGCAACAGGCCACCGTTATTTTTGTTAATCATGTCCTGCTTTGGAGAAATCAAGGCACTCCAATGTACCAAAATTGTATTACTCCCTTAAGTCTAGAAATAAATTTGGTTCCTTCTTTTTAGTTAAGGGGATATTTTCGTGTTGACAAATTAGAAGGCTTCTGGTACCTCCCTAACTATGCCAGAAAACAGACGCCTTCAATGGTACTCATAGGGAATCTAATAGGAAAGGAATGAAAGACCTTCCAATTCACCAACAAAAGAATTTCCTCTTAACTAAGAAGTATAGTTTATTTTTTCGTTATTTAAACCCTATACTGCACACACACACACACAGACACACACACACAGTCTCATCATTATACCCTATGCTACACACACACACACACACACACACAGAGTCTCATCATTATACCCTATGCTACAAACACAACGTTTCATCCTACCCTATAATATGCTCATTGAGAAGACCCCGATTTAGTAGTTGTCAATTTCATTAATATGTCGGCATTTGTGTTTACCCCTCAATCTAATATACGCAGCTTGGATCCCAGTCCTTTCGTCCGTCACACCTTTTGGTCCACCATCGTTCTGGGATTCTACAACACGTTGGCAGTTGTTGGGTTGGGTCAGGCTGCCTTTCAACGCCTTGCCTCTGTCAGCCACCTATCCACCGCTGTCAGGTATGAATGTATTATTGCGGGACACATAAGTTAAACAGCAGGCCTATAAGAGACAAGACTCCTTATCAAGCATAGAATTGGATGCGTCGCCTCTACACACACACACAAACACAGAGACAGAACGTCTCATCCTACATAGAGTGATTCAGCTTTCCATGCATTAATTTCAATGATGATTTGCTTGGATAATTTTAAGCAAAAATGTCTCTACGATGAAATGTCGAATTATACATAGTTTAGTTGTTACAATACATTTATGATACTGTCTTTATGAGGGCGTAAAGTGAAGGGAAACCCATTCATGAATAATTAATCTTATACGTGCCACTATGAATACGAGCCTAGTATGAGAATGCACGAGCCACTGTGAACACGAGCCTAATATGACCGTCTCCCCTTCCCCTGGTTAATAATAATAATAATAATAATAATAATAATAATAAACTTTACCCTTTTCCCAGGCTATGTTGGGTGTTCCTGTTGGGTGTGTGGAGTTTGTTTATTATCTTCTTCTGTGGTCTAGTGGCTTATGCTGAATATAGTGAGTGTGATCCTCTGGCAGCTGGCCTCACTACCAAGGCAGATCAAATCATTCCTTTCCTTGTCATGGATAAACTTGGTCACTTACCGGGACTACCTGGACTCTTTGTTGCTGCTGTGTATGGTGGTGTTCTAAGGTAAATAACGATGATCATAATAATGATGATAATATTAATTATAGTAGTACTAATTATAAAAATAATAAAAATAATAATAATTATTATTATTATTATTATTATTATTATTATTATTAATATTATTATTATTATTATTATTATTATTACTATTATTATTATTATTATTAATTCAATAACAACAGCAACACCAATAATAATAGCAATAATCATAACAAATATAATAATATTCATTCATTCATACATGTTTCATTCACTCTTCTCACGTTCCACTATTCGATCTATTATACTCATCCTACATTCATTAATAATGTACTTTTCCTACGTTCAATTTATTATACTCATCCCTCTATTCAGTCTATTATACTGTAGGCATCCTTCATTGATGAGTGGGTCTCTGTAAGTGAAGATTTTACGTCCTCTACCTCCCATAGGTACCGGGAATAAATGAGTGATGAGAGAATGATTGGGTTATGTGTAGAGAGAGAGAGCTAGTTGTTGGAAATAAATTTTTTAAGAAAAAGGAAATATATAAATATATGTGGATAAGACAGGTTAATGGGAGAATGGTCGATAGAGCGTTAATAGACTATGTGGTAGTATCAATGACTTCTTTACGGTATTTGTTGGATGTTAGAGTATTGAGGGGGAGATGGTATTTCTGACCATATCCTAGTAGAGGGTAGGTTGAGAGTGGGTTTACGAGTGGTACCAAGAAATAGGGAAGGAGTAAAGAGGGCCGTAAAAGTGAGCTTAGCATGAAAGAGAAGATGTTGGAGTATCAAGAGGAGATTGCTAGGAATTGGAATGGAGTAAGGGAGAAGGAGACAGGTGAAGTAGAAGAGGAATGGGAATTGTTTAAAAGGGCAGTAAGTAATAGGATGTACGGAAAAGGTTTGTGGTTGGAGACGGATTGGAGGTGGTTTGAGGAAGGGTAGTGAATGGTGGTATGAGGAAGTTAAGGCAGCTATATTGGACAAATGGCGAACGTTTAAAGTATGGTTACAGAGAAAAGATCAGGAATCGTATGAGTGTTACAAGGAGAAGAGAAATAGAACAAGGAGAGCTGTACAGGATGTTAAAGTGAAAGCAGATGATAGATGGGGGGGAAAAGTTAACTGAAAATTTCCAGGAAAATAAAAAATATTCTGGAAGTAAGTCAAGAGGATAAGGAAAGGGTCATCAGGGAGAGGAAAAGTGTGAAAGCTGAGTTGGTGCTTTTTTCACAACATATTTTTTTAGATCTCATATCTGAGTAATGAGATGTGCCATGACACGTCCTGTCATGTCATAAGATGGCCCCATGTCTTGGCTGTTATGACATGATATCGGATTATTTCCTGCATGGTCCACACGTTGGGGTACTTGACCTGTAGTAAGGCTTAAAAATTCGGGTTGAGATTTTTAAACTTTTTTGCTTCAAAGCGTGTATGAAGCAAAAAAAAAAAATTGAAAATAGCACCAACTTTTTTAAGCCATACTACAGCTAACCCCAATGCCTGGACCAGACCCATGACTGATGTCATGGTTGAATAGCCTGGACATGACACCCATATGCAAGACACCATGACATGGTCATAACATGTCTCAGTAAAAAGTTTTAATAAAAGCAAACGTCTAACTGTTATAATGATCCTGACTGTATATCAATGAAAACACTTCTCACTAAGATAATAATTTAATAAAGTTGCTCGCTAAACTATAAAATGTCTCCTTAGTCCTTATTCATATAGACATCTTTCCCGGGCAATGCCAGGTACCTCTGCTAATATACTTATATATACTTATCCTATCTGTATTCATCCCCCTACTCATATATACTCATCCTACTTTCATTAATATATATATATATCCTAGCCTATCTGTATCCCCCCTCATCATACAGTTCTCTCTCGTCTACTGGCAACTCCATAGCATGTCTGCTGTGGGAAGACTTCCTTAGACCACACCCTTACTTCACAGCACTCAGTGATACCAACGCAACTCAAGTCATCAAACTACTATGTCAGTAGAGAGAGAGAGTGTTTTATCAACCTATTATGAGAGAGAGAGAGAGAGAGAGAGAGAGTTATCAACCTACTATGAGAGAGAGGGAGAGAGAGAGAGCGCTCAACCTACTATGTATAGAGAGAGAGAGTTATCCACAAAGAATGCAAGTACTGCAAGTACTCTCATGGGAGTTTTGGTCGTCGCGGTAAATCAGAGCCACCTACCGGCGACGGGGAATCACTAACAATTGGCGCCTTTACTTATACAGGAGCGGTGGGCATTCTTTCCATTATTTCGGTTTGCTGAAGTTGATTTTGTGACTGAAATAAGAATTAGTGGGTGCTCAACAATAAACAGTTCCAACAACTCTAAGTGGAATAAGGATCTGTACATATTTTTCCGCTTTTCAAAAATCCTAACGAACGAGTTTTAACCTAACTTAGTAAGCTACGGAGTACAGATTTATTAAACTGATTGTGATAGTTATAGTGTATTAATTTGATATTAACTGGTGTTAGATGAGGATACCTTATCCTTTAGAAGTTTAGCAAGCTACGATGTACGTACAGCTGACTTCTTATGATAGTTATACAGTATTTATATTGGTGGTAATGACATTGATATTAATAACTGGTGTTTAGATATGATGACACTTTGTAATGACATTGATAATAACTGGTGCGAGATGATAATGATAGCCTACCTTAAACATTTCTATTTTCTTAAGGGGGTGCGGCAATAGGGGGACAGGCTTGAGGTGGGTTTGGGGGGTGCGGGAATTAGGGGGACAGGCTTGGGGGGGGGGGGGTGCGGGGGTTTTGGAGGGTGCAGGAGTAGGGGAACAGGCTTGGGGGGGGTTATGGTGGTGGGGGAATAGGGGACATGCTTTCTACCCCCCCCAAGCTTGTCCCCCTATTCCCGCCCCCCCCCAAATCCACCCCAAGCTTGTCCCCCTATTCCCGCACCCCCCAAACCCACCCCAAGCCTGTCCCCCTATTCCCCCCCCCCCCAAATCCACCCCAAGCCTGTCCCCCTATTCCCTCATTCCCTCAAATCCACCCCAAGCCTGTCCCCCTATTCCAGCACCCCCCAAACCCACCCCAAGCCTGTCCCCCTATTCCCGCTCCCTCTTAAGTATTGTAGTGTAGTCTGTATATCTATTTAATCCCGTTACGATGGAGTATTACATATATATTTTCCTTACCTCCTGACTAAAACTATTGCTTTATAAAGGATTGCAGACAGATGTAACTCCTATGTTTAGAACCTCTCAAGCTAAGAAAGAAAGCAGGAAATAATTTATTCTAAAACAACACATGTAACCTACTCCTCATAGTAAGGTTATATACAATTATGCTCTCATGTACACTCGTGATACATAATTTCTGACCAGAGACGAACGGCACACACACACACACACACACACACACACACACACACACACACATATCCTGCATTCGAACTCAGCCTCTATATGTGTACACTCGTGATACGTAATTTCTGACCAGAGACGAACGGCAGGCACCACACACACATACAGTCGTGGTCAATAATAATCATCCACATATGGGTACCTCAAACAATTTACTGTCTAATGTTTTCACGTTCACATATGATGTTATTGTTTTAATTTAAGTAGTGTGTAGCTGCTTGTAGTAAATTAAAAGATGGTAGTTAACGTGTGTGTGTGTGTGTGTGTGTTATTGTTTTAAGTAGTGTGTAGCTGCTTATATTAAATTAAAAGATGGTAGTTAACCTATTTATTGGAAAGTTTATCATCTAAGAAACAGAGGGAAGCTGTCAAACTCTTACGTGAGTTACCCCTATATGGATGATTATATTTGACCGCGACTGTACATATCCTGCATTCAAACTCAGCCTCTATAGGTGTACTGGCTGGGTGGGGAAATGAACAATACCAGGCGATTCGAAGCTTTCTCTGCTCCTCACACTCTGGTCAGAAATTATGTATCACGAGTGTACTGTACAATACTTATAGTTCATTGTTTTGTAGTTTTAATTATGGTTTATAATATCTGTATGGATGTCCTTTTCTTCAGTTATTATACATCAGAATACTATGTGGAGGGTATCAATATTCATTATGTATTTTGACAACAATGAATTATATTATTTTTTCATTACCCAAATAATTAGTATTAAAGGTCTTGAGGGGGGTTTAGGGGTGTGTGGAAATAGGGGGACAGGCTTGGGGGGGGGGGGTTAGGGGTGTGTGGGAATAGGGGGACAGGCTTGGGGGGGGGGGGGGTTAGGGGTGTGTGGGAATAGGGGGACAGGCTTGGGGGGGGGGGTTTAGGGGTGTGTGGAAATAGGGGGACAGGCTTGAGGGGGGTTTAGAGGTGTGTGGGAATAGGGGGACAGGCTTGGGGGGGGGGTTTAGGGGTGTGTGGGAATAGGGCGACAGGCTTTGGGTGGGTAGAAAGCCTGTCCCCTATTTCCACACACCCCTAACACCCCCCAAGCCTGTCCCCCTACTCCCGCACCCCCCCCCCCCTAAGCCTGTCCCTCTATTCCCTAACCCCCCCCCAAGCCTGTCCCCCTACTCCCGCACCCCCCCCCCTAAGCCTGTCCCTCTATTCCTGCACCCCCTTAATCATTTATCAGGATAAAGGGGAGCTGGAGTGTTGATTCCCCTTGTCCGCTAGAGGCGCCACCGACCCACCCACCCAGCCAGCCACAGAGCAATGACACCAAAATAATATCGAGTGGTCTATCCTTCTCCCATTACTATAATCCTTGCATCCACCCCTACTGTGTGAGGAGAGAGAGAGAAATAAATATTATGATTCCTCCACAATATTCCAAGCAGCAACAACAACAACAGGCCACCAATACTTTAGTTACCTTGGTCCAGTTATTAATTAAATTAGTTTCCTGATGGCATACTTTGGAAGAATCATGGCGCTGGAATGAAATATGTACACTCGTGATAGGTAATTTCTGACCAGAGACGAACGGCAGGCACCACACACACACACATACACACACATACCTTGCATTCGAACTCAGCCTCTATAGGTGTACTGGGTGGGTGGGGAAATGAGCAATACCAGGCGATTCGAAGCTTTCTACTCCTCACACTCCGGTCAGAAATTATGTATCACGAGTGTACTAACCAAAAGTCTATAATTATTCTATTCTTCTTTTGATTCCTCCAAACTGTGACGGGAATCGGATCTCGCCTGAAAGTAATAATAAATTAAAATAATAATAAAATTAAAATAATAATAAATATACTATCATCAAGGTCGTCTGTTTCCTGGTATACTTTTTTGGAGAAATTGTAGACTTTCCAATTCACCAACAAGAGAATTTCCCCTTAAAGTATACTATTGTTATTATTATTATTATTATTATTATTATTTTTTTTTTTTAATTATTATTATTATTATTATTATTATTATTATTATTATTTTTATTTTTATTACTATTATTATTTTTATTATTATTATTATTATTTTTATTATTATTATTATTATTATTGTTATTATTATTATTATTATTGTTATTATTATTTTTATTATTATTATTATCATTATTTTTATTTTTATTATTTTTATTATTATTATTATTATTATTTTTATTATTATTATTATTATTATTATTATTATTATTATTATTATTATTATTATTATTATTATTATTATTATTATTTGTGAGGGTAATATATTTTTGGTACATTGGAGTGCCTATATTCTTCCAAAGTATGGCAGGAAACAGAACCAGATTAATAATAATAATAATAATAATAATAATAATAATAATAATAATAATGGTGGCCTTTTGCTTGGAATAAATTACAGGAATCAATTGTCAAAGATTTACCACCAACAGCATTTCATTGTATATTTTCCCCATTATTGTATACTATTATTATTATTACTAATATTAATAGTATTGCTATTATTATGGTACAAATCATATCTTTGTTTTATTTCAGCTTTCCTACTTCCTATTATTATTATTATTGTTATCATTATTATTATTATTATTATTATCTCCCTATTTTAATTTCAGCTTTCCTATTTCCTACTATTATTATTACTATTACTATTATTACTACTACTACTACTACTACTATTAAACTATACTAATAAGCGTCTGCCTATTTTAATTTCAGCTTTCCTATTTCCTACTATTATTATTACTATTACTATTATTACTACTACTACTACTATTAAACTATACTAATAAGCGTCTGCCTATTTTAATTTCCTACTATTTCCTACTATTACTACTACTACTACTACTATTAAACTATACTAATAAGCGTCTGCCTATTTTAATTTCCTACTATTTCCTACTATTACTACTACTACTATTAAACTATACTAATAAGCGTCTGCCTATTTTAATTTCAGCTTTTCTGGTGGGTGTGTCTTCCGTGGGCCTGGGAATATTTATGAGGAATTTGGGTAACGTGTTTGTGGTACTGAATATATTGACCAGTTCAATTATGGGGCCCATCTTACTACCCTGGGTCAATTGTAAGGTAAGGTCAGGTCAGGTCAGGTCAGGTCACGTAGTATAAGTAGTAGGAGTAATAGTAGTTGTAGTTAAGTTGGTGAATAATTTCATGTGGTTAGTAGTAGTAGTAGTAGTAGTAGTAGTAGTAGTAGTAGTAGTTAAGTTGGTGAATAAGTTCATGTGGGTAGTAGTAGTAGTTAAGTTGGTAAAATGTGGATAGTAGTAGTAGTAGTAGTAGTAGTAGTTCAAGTGAGCAGTAATAGTTAAGTTGGTGTATAAGTTCACGTGGGTAGTAGTAGTTAAGATTTATTTTTCTTTATAAGGATGATATGTACAGTCACTCATATAAGTAAAGACACCTTTTAACTCGTGTAATATCGGTTCTGGTAACATTGTACCTGACGTCAGAGGTGGTGGTGTGGGTGGTGTTTGGAGGAAGGTTGGTTTGCTCGAAACATTATCCCAACTCATGCTTCATCTCATCTACCATTAGTTACAAATGTGTCGAGCAGATCAACTTCATCTCTCAAGCGCCGTTATTGACGTCACTTACACTGTTACCAGAACCGATATCACAAGTATAAGAAGATGACTGGCCTGGGGGGTCTTAATTTTTATGAGTGACTGTACAGTCAGCCTCCGGAATTGGTAAACACTACTGAAACATCAAGGACTTGTAACCAGGGATGCCAGTGAACTCCAAGATGGTTTGATCACTTGAATTCTGAAGCATCTATTGAGAAAAACGAGTTAATGCAAAGAAACCGGACACTGAGCCTAACGGATGCATGCACAAACCTTATTTTCCGTTTTCTTCTTTGGCTTAATTAAGTATACAATTTCTTAACACCAAACTTTTCTAGTAATGTTATTTTGGGGGGTTTAGGGGGGTGCGGGGGGTTTTGAGGGGGTTGGAGGGTGCGGGAGTATGGGGACAGGCTTAGGGGGGGGGGGGGGTTAGGGGACAGGCTTTCTACCCCCCCCCCAAGCCTGTCCCCCTATTCTCGCACCCCCCAAACCCCCCCCCCCCCCGAAGCCTGTCCCCCTATTCCCAACCCCCTTCAAGGCCCATTTTAACCAATGCTCTGTGTACGAATTCCTGAGGCCGACTGTACATGTGTGTTAGTAAATCTGAAGCAACTACTGATTCCTCCAAACTATTCCAAGCCATGACAGGCCATCATTATTTTTGTTTATCTGGTCGTGGTGTTTCCTGATTTACTTTGGAGGGAGGGATCATCATGGCACTCTAAGGACAGTCGGCAAAAAAAAGTATTGGAACCACCCTTACTCTGAAGTTAAATATTTGAGCACTGTTGGGTTAATTGGTAGGAGGATCGTTTCTCACCTTCTGTATATAGAAGTAATGCAAGGTCCAGCCAGACAGACAGGTCAGCCAAACAGCCTACCAGTGTTTCTGCCTCCTCTGCTCATGTGACGTCAGCTGGCCCTCTTCCTCACGCTCTCCCAGCTATCGCACCATACAAATCCCCTTATGTCCACTTCTACACATGACTTTTTTCGTTTCTTTTCTGCATTCCACTTTGTTCGCCCATTGCAAATAACATAATAACTATGGCATTTATATACACATACACATCTGTATATTTTTTGGATGATAGTTAAAAATACTAGAGTATGAGTTAGATAATTATAATATATTCATATTTACATCTCATTTAGTTTACATACACTGTTGAGCTGCTTGAGTACAATACAGGGTAGAAATATAACTAACATATTTATTTACATGTACTACATCACACATTTTAAAATAATATACATACATATCTATAATCAATTATTATCAGTAGAATTTATTTTAAACTATATAACTTACTGTACAACTACAGGTGGCACATTTTTCATCCAAATTTTAAATAATTTAATTTATGCACTGAGATTATGTACTCATTATGAAGTATGCATAGATATATTTAGGTGGTAATTTTCAATCGTTTTCTAGCACTTTCCCTGCTAGACAGACGGGTTCATTTTGTTCCTGACTGCAATCAATTAGTTTAGATGCCTAATCCGAAAGTAGATGGAAATTTTAGAAAAGAATTGAATTACCTCAAGAGGTAAATTAACTTTACCTGATATCTTATTTCCTAGATGAGTGTATTTTAGGCTGAATTTCCTTACTATGTACCCACCAATATAAAATAATGCCTCTTCTTCAATTATATCACTAGCTACTTTTTCCATGCATTTACTTGACGGTACACAATCCTGCTCCTCATTTACATTTACTTCATCCTCTCCTACATCAAAATCAAGATCTTTAAACATAAGGTTTGTCAGACATATTTCTAATGCTAGCTCTCTGTCTTGGTTTACACATTTCATATCTAATCTACCTTCACTTAATTAATACTGTCATGCCGGTATTATCATGATCACTAGCCACTAAAGTGGTATTGTTTTTTTTTTTTCACTGATTAGAGCATCGTTTCTACCTAACAACAATGTCCTAAGCCTATACTCAAAATTAATAGCATTGGGATGATCATGAGGGCCATATATTTGCCTAATGCATCCAAAGAAATGTTCCAGGCAGTCCTGATTAAGAAACAACGCCAGGATGCCACATTGAATTATATTTCCTCGTTACTCCTATAATTCGCCCAACGTTTTGACAAACTAGAAAGTGACATGTCCATTGTGAAGGGCAGCAACTCGCAGCTCCAGCAAGATCGCGCCAACTTAAAGAAGGAAAAAAGAAACCTGCCTTTTTCCTCATCTTCCTCTTCCTCTTCGGAAAATGAAGATGACTACCTTCCCCCAACGGCTAAACCTGCCAGTTCACTGCCTTCTCCCCAACTGTCACCCAGCCCACCACCCTATTCGCCCGCTACCTACTCGGTAGTTCGATCTTTGTCACCTTCACCATTTTACTTGCCAACACCCATACTTAATCCTTCACAGGGATCTAGCGAGGAGCGATGCTTACCAGCTTCTCCCTCAGCTATACACATCCAGCTCCGGTCTCACCCGTGTCACCACAACCTCAGCCTCAGACAGCTCCTACAGCTGCTCCCGCAAAATATCCCTGCAGAGCCAGACTCCCCTCCTGATCCAGCTGCAATTACCTATTATGCACCTCCAGGAGCTAGTTTCATATTTCAAAATGAATCTGAAATTCTATTATTTTGGGCAGGAGCTGGCTACGGAAAGTTCGTGTGTTTTGACTACAACCAACGAACATTCAAGTTAGCCTTCCCCAGACAACTAGAAATATTTACCACCTTCCTGGATCTGTGTTCCCACATCTCCTCAAGCGGCAACCGACCAAAAACAGGCTTATGATTATTACAAGTGGTCATTACACTTATTCTCACTTATGAGCACTCAAAAAAACCACCCTCAGCTTTCTTCAGATGGCCTTCTACCCCATTCTGAAGATTTTCAGCTATCCCTCGAATTAGTGAGGCTAGATAAAGTTTCTCCAGAATTCTTTACAAGGGAAAGAGAGTCCTCCACACTCAATCATACCCTAAACATCACCTCCTAAAGAAAGATGCACTGAAACATCTCAGCAATCATACATGCCTATCAGTCGGCTGAATTCTTCTTGGAAAAGCACGCTAATCTGCTCACTAAAGATGCACATGATGAACTCACCGCTCTGCTAATTGGCTCCTCCACACATAACAGGGGTTTGCTAGAGAAGTACATGCAAACCTCAAGAACTATCTTTCTGGCAACTTCGCCTAAAAAATGAGGCAATGAGCCATCAATTTAACACTTTGCTCAAACAATCTTTGTTATACAAAGAACCCCTATCTGTGAAACACCTCTTACACTCCGAGGCTGTGGCCATGGTGGAATCACTACACTTCAGCCACACCCAGCTGCAGTACTTTCCACCTTGGGGATCATAAAAAAAAAAACTGCCAAAGTTCAACAAAAGGCAGCTCGATCTCACCAAGAGCCCTTTCGTCCTCAATCCCCTTCACAACGACAGGGCTATGGCCCCTCACAGTACAGATCCAGGGGGAGCTCACATGCCTCCACCTCGTCCTCCCGACCTTCCCACCCCTACTACTGGAGTAAAGGTTCGTACAGCGGAAAGGCAACTCGAAACCAGCAACAAGGTGCTAGCGACCCCACTCGTCGCATCAGAACTCAGCACAAAAAAGCCCCCAGTAACTTCAGAAAAGGGTTCTTCCCCCTTCTAACTGCCCGGGAGCACGTCTCCTGCGGTTCACCCACCGCTGGAGCAAGGCACCTCGCGCTACTCTCAAAATGCTAGTTATGCTATGATGAGGCTTCCATTAGAAATGGCTCAAAGCGCCACCTTCTCTTCTCTTTCCAAAATTAAAAACGTCCAACCCCAGCCGGACCTAGATCTCAAAATTCAGCTTCTCTTATTAAAAGGTGCCATTTACGAGGTTCCTTACCAACCTTGCTTCGTCTCCAGGATCTTCCTGGTCCCAAAATCAAAGGATCATCTCATAATAGATCTCAGCTCTCTCAACAGCCACATACTCGCCCCATACTTCCACATGCACAACCACAAAAGTCTGGCGGATTCCCTTCATCCACCTGCCTGGATGTCAACCATAGACTTGCAGGATGCTTACCTACATGTTCCCATCTGACAATGTTTGCACAAGTATCTTGCTTTCTCTTTCGGATCAAAACTCTATTTTTTCCTAGCCCTACCGTTCGGTCTGAATGTGGCACCTCACATTTTCACCTGCACTCTAAGATGGCCTCTTTCCCTCCTACACCTGCAGGGAATCAATATCATCGCTTATTTAGACCATTGGGTCACCTGGGACACGTCTCACGAATTGACAGCAAAGGCTGTCAGCACAGCAACCAGCCTTCTGAGCAACCTAGGCTTCCTCATCATGTCTTAGGCACTTGGGACACGAAAGAGTCAATCTTGCTCATAAATTGTCTAGAAGTTCGAGCAGTCCTTCAAAGAATTCTCATACATGCATTCAGGATTTCTTCCCTCCTAAATTCAAGGGCAGACAACCTGAGCAGACTTTCAACCACCTCTCCGAGTGGTCACTTCCAAGTCAAATCTTCAAGGAGATTCTAACATGGAGAGGCCCATTTGAAGTAGATCTAATGGCAACAAGCAAAACAAGAAGCTACCTCTGTACTTCTCCCCTCATCCAGACCCCAAAGGCTCTTGCTTCGAACGCACTGGCCCAAGACTAGAACAGATGGAATCAAATTTATCTCTTCCCTCCTCTGGTGCTGAAGAAACTGGAAACTTACCATCCCCACGAAGTGATAATTCTCCCTTGGTATACAACGAAGCCTTGGTTCAGCTCAATACTGAACAGGTCAACAAACCAAATGCCATTCAACCTCGTCGATCCCGTCAGGAATGGGCGACCTGCATTAGAGAAATGGACTGCCTTCAATTATTAAGGACATCCTTATTTATCCAGCACGATGAAGACATAGCCTCTTATCTCTCAGCAGCTTACCATGCATCTACCACTTGCCAGACTCAATCAAATTGGAAGGTGTTCCAACAGTGGCTCCCGGCAGACATCTCAGACATAACAGAGGATGTCATCCTTCGGTTCCTTTACTTAGACGAGGTGAAAAAACTTTCTCCTCACACTATTATGAACTTTAAAAAATGCTCTGGCGCTTCCTTTAAAATAAGCCTTCGGTCAGAATTCAACCCTCCAGAAGCCTCAACCGAGAAACTTCTTCTAAAAAGCCCTCTTCTTAACGGCCCTGGCCACTGCCAACAGAGCCTCAGAACTGGCCTCCACCATCAGGGAGGGAATCACGGTCACTAACGGACAAGCGATTCTACCTATCTGATGATCATTTCTTTTAAAAAATCAGAATATCAATCACCAATCCGCATTGGTTTTCACCTTTCCGGTGCTACATACCACTCCCCTCTGCCCATGGAATGCCTTAGACGCCTTCCTCAAAAGAACGGCAGGGGAAGCCCATCAGGTATTCATCTTTGTGCACCTCACATCATTCAAACCCCTGAAAGCAGGAAGACTGTCTTACTGGCTCGTCAAAGTCATCAAGACAGTTGACACCAGTGCTACCAGCCCGGCTAGTCACATCGTCAGGAAGTTTGGGCATTCCATTGCCTTTGCTCGACAAGAGGATCCAGCAACCATTATAGAAAATGGCTTCTGGCACAGTCCAAATGTCTTTGTAAATAAATACCTGTTCTCCCCCGGTAACACAAGGGTAAGAGACTTTTTCGCGGGGAGAACTACCCTAAAAAAAATTTGTGTTGTGAGTCATAGTTTTTGTAAGACAATGTATGATTTTTGTTTGCCTTTTAAAAAAGCCTTTGCATCAGTCTACTTGTCTGTATATCATTTTATCCACTTTCATCAATTCGCCTGCTCCTCCTCCCAAGTATTTATAGAAATATTCAAAGCTTGGCGAAGGCGGGGTCTGAAATCAATTAGGCTACTTGTCCTAAATGAGGCCGATATGACGAAACGCAGGAAAACAGAAGTATTTTTCCAACTGACGTCAGGAAGTTATTTTTACTTCTGTGTTTCCATAGTAAGTCATATCGGCCTCATGTCTCCACCACCTCCCATTAAAACCTTCGCCTCTTTTTCTTTCACGGAGGTCCTATTTTTCGGTCTGTTTAAAGAACTGAGGGGCTAGCGGAGACAACCTCCTTATCTAGGGGACAGGATGAATCGATTCGTCGAACTGGCCACTTAGTTGGGCCAAACTCTCGTACCGCTCGACGCTCTAAACGAGTTAGCTCAACTCTCCCTATTCTTATCCTGTCCGAAACTGCTGAAAGTGAATAAACTGATTGATTTGGATACGAGGATCAGTTAGGCTACTTGTCCTAAATGAGGCTGATATGACTCACTACGGAAACACAGAATTAAAAATAACTTCCTGACGTCAGTCGGAAATACTTGTACTACTGTATAACAAGGTAATTGGAATTTTCCTTCACTCATAGAGCCATACGCAAGAATATCGGTGGTGTTGACGATGGCCTGGTAACAGTACAACAACCCCATAGACTCACTACACAGCCATCGTACCTGTACCAGGCCATTGTCAACACCACAATGTTCTTGCATATGGCCCATAGTCATAGGACATGATATTGTAACCATGAACAAGGCCTCCTGTGGTATAATGGTTAGGGGAGAACACTAAAGGTATAAAGGAAACATTACCTGATGACAAGATCGAGTGTGTGACCTCCATCTTGGTTGCTGTATGAGTGCAGCGGTGGCTTTCAAAAGAGTACAACCAGCTCGTCTTATACTCACACTCGTACTCAATAACACAAAAGTCTTGCTTATTTTGTTACTGTAATAAGTAAAAGACCCATGTGATGTAGTTAGGAAATTAGAGGTATTGTATATGAGTCCTTCAAATATTGCAACGAAACATACACCTATGGCAAAGTCAGGAGGAATCAGCTACTATCAGTTTCAGCGCCGGAGAGACGCTGTTTTTCGCAAATATCTCCTAAACTAATCGTTGTATTAATATAATATTTCAACACACTATCTTTAACACCCGGGCGTAATTTATGGCTGACATACCATATTCCTATATTTGTTATGTGAGGAGTTTACTCGTGAAAAATAGCACAAAGCTGGCCAGTCATATTGACGCATTCGAAGGAAAGTGTGGCCCCCCCAACACCCTCCCAAACCATTCCTAACCACAACTACATCCCCCCCTTCTCACCCCTCCCTCCTCCTCTTCTCCCCCCTAGCTCCTCGCCTCCCTCATCACTCGTGTCCCTCCCTATTTTTTCCATCACTGTGTTATATATTAGAATGTTATGTAGATGTATATGTATGGATATGATTATTAACTAAGAGTATGGTGCAGTACAATTTTATAGAGGCAAGATGTATTTCACTTTGATAATTACTGTACTATTGCGGACAATAGTTTCTTTCTACTCCGGGTGATAGGTCCACACGACTGCTGCCTCTTTTCTGGCCGGCAGGTTGCTGTTGGCTCGAGAACTACACCACCGCGTAAACCAGCAACCGAACAGTTGACTGTCTCGGATTCGGATAGGAAGTAATTTACCCCCCCCCTCCTCTCTCTCTCTCATGTGTATAGCATATACAGTAAATAAATGCATTAGATGATAGTTTTTTGTTTTTTTTTTGTTTTAATTAATTGCGCCGTAGCGCCAATAAACAGGCAGGCAACAATACATACGGGTAGGCGGGACCCATGAAAATCCAATGACTACAACCACACACACGCACACACACACACACACATCACGAAAACATAACAGTATAGATGATAGGTAATATCAGGTGCAAAACAAAATAATGACTATTGCACAAGAAGATAACCCAGTACTACTATTTGTCAGAAATCACACAAAATCTGAAATATTACTAGAATAAACTGAATCATATTTGATACTAGTGTGATTTTAAGCCCACAGAAGCATGCAGCAAAATAAAAAATTATATACCTCATTTAAAATGAAATGGGAGCAATGACCCTTTGAAAGTAATGTTGGCTGTGTTCACTATTATGGTATCTTTTCAAGGACTCGGTCTGTAGCATACGGCTGTCTCATGACCGGACCACTGTTCGATTCATGCACTTAGATTTACTCCATATAACCTGTAGTTCTATATTTGCAGCACCTATATGTAATATATCCATTTATATATGTTTTTATATTTACTTTTTAAGTCAGTCATGTTTCCACTAGTCAAAAGAAAGTAACTTTTTTTGTTTTCCCGGACAGTCCATAGGACATCTTATTCACAAAAGCAAAGTTCATTCTTTCTTAAGATAATAATCATTTTCTTAAGCGTTCATTCATGCTCCGAAATCAAAATATAAACTCATACTAATAGAATAGCATCACCATTCACTGTTTCGAAATAAGCCTGAAACACTATGGGAGATTAGTAATGCAAGCATACGAGCAAGTGCAAACTCTGATATGCCTAGTGAATACAGACCCTGGCTACGTGTAATAGGAAAATGGTATATTAATGATACAGTCAGCGTTCAAGATGTTAAATAGTAGTACTGGGGTTCTCTTCTTGTTCAGTTATTACTTGCTTTGCACCTGATATTACCTATCAACTAATGCATCTATTTATATGCTATACATTTCCTATCCGAATCCGAGATAGTCAACTGTTCGGTTGCTGGTTTACGCGGTGGTGTAGTTCTCGAGCAAGCAGCAACCTGCCGGCCAGAAATGGGCCAGCAGTCGTGTGGACTTATCACCCGGCGGAGTAGAAAGAAACTTTTGTCCGCAATAGTACAACAGCATGTTTACATACATGTAGTATGTAGAAGGTCCATGTTTGTAGTCCTTATGGTCAACCATGCAAGTGAACACGATGTACTGGCCTTACCTGTAGTCTGGACCTTCTAGGAAAAGTTATTAGATACTGTGTACCTATTCATTATAAAATGTCAACTTGGTCCAGTTAATATAATGTTATTTTGTTGACTTGTCCCTTTTATATTTATATTATCACCAAATTATATATATATATATATATATATATATATATATATATATATATATATATATATATATATATAATAGTGTAGGATTTAATGATGCAAACATGATAAAACAAAATTTATTCACAATCACTGTCAAGGAAAACGTCATATCGTCTTCATCATCACTGGCTTTCACGTTTGTACAATGTGGCAAGACGAAGAACAAACTCTGTCCTGCATCCACGGGGGCAAATGGACAACATTGTTGCTAATAGGTGCGCCTCGGCAGTCAATGATTTCTACCCTGTCACTACTTGAGTCATAGCCTCGGACTGTTGGGTACCTCATACCTCAGAGAGAGGGGGAGGGGATACGGGAGACTGTGAATATTCAATTAAGGCATAAATTGGTTATTTAAAAAGGTAAAGAACACATGAAGCAACCATGAACGATTATATTTGGTTGCCCAAAACCAAAATTAATCATTTTTCTGGTGGCCTTAGACACGTGAGTTATTATCCGGTTATACGGCCATTAACAACGGGATTAGCTGTTGCTTTAATGGTAATTTGACCCACTCTGGTTTTCATGTCCACACACAACGGTAACTGTATTAAACAATATTACTAATGAACGATACGTATATACATACTGTCATAAAAAAAAAAAAAAATGGAAGGGGGATGGTGTAAATAGGGGGGTGAAGAGTGAAACGGGGAGGGGGATAATGAGATATTGGGGTAGGGAAGGAAGGAATGGTGTGGGGGGATTTCGGGGTGTTGGTAGAGGGGTTACACGAGTACCCCACACTCGTCCGATTCTCTATAACGCCTTAGATATGATGACTGGATTAGGCTTAATATCACTCAGTAAACTCCTAACATAACACATATAGTAATATGGTATGTCAGCCATAAATTACGCCCGGGTGTTAAAGACAGTGTTCTGAAATATTATATTGATACAACGATTCGTTAAGGAGATATTTACGAAAAACACCGTCTGTCCGGCGCTGAAACGTATAGTAGGAGCCTCCGATTCTCATACACGATCACAGGGTCCTTTACGTATGTACAGTCACTCATAAAAGTAAAGACCCCCCCAGGCAAGACACCTTTTAACTCGTGTGATATCGGTTCTGGTAACATTGTATCTGACGTCAGAGGTGGTGGTGGTGTGGATGGTGTTTGGAGGAAGGTTGGTTTGCTCGAAACATTATCCCAACTCATGCTTCGTCTCATCTACCGTTAGTTCCAAGTGAGTCGAGCAGATCAACTTCATCTCTCAAGCGCCATCACCGACGTCACGTACACTGTTGCCAGAACCGATATACACGTATAAGAAGGTGACTGGTCTGGGGGGGGGGGGTCTTAATTTTTATGAGTGACAGTACAGTAAGTAGCGTACTGTTCATAATTCCGTAACCTGGAAGTGCTCATGTGTTGCTTAGTTTTGTTATGTGTGTGTCTGTTAACTGATTTTTCTTATAATTATCGTTGTTGTTGTTTATGTGTCGTAGTATAACTTTATTTCCTATTAAGGGGGTAATTCCTTTTTTGTTACATTGGAGTGCCTTAATTCCTCCAAAGTATGCTAGGAAACAACAGGACCAGAAGAGCAAAAATAATGGTGTTCTGTTGTTGCTTGGAATAGTTTGGAGGATGCAGTTGCTCCAGATTTACCAACACAAAATTTCCCCCTTAAGTGATGTTTTAAGTTGAGGTTGAGATATAAAAAAAAAAAAAAAAAAAAAAAGTTGGGCTATGAGTGTCAGTATGTGTCTGGGTGTCATAAAGTGAGGGTGTCTTTTATTACACTCTTTGCTGACTTTCCCATACTCCTTCCCACTTTATGCCAAACCAATTATTGTCGTCCTTGTAAGTATAATGGCAATAATGAAACAGTAATAAAATATAGCAGCAATAATGAAACAAAAATAATAACATAAATTAATAAATAATAACATAAATAAATAAACCAATTGTCGTCCTTGTAAGTATAATGGCAATAATAAAACAGTAATAAAATATAGCAGCAATAATGAAACAAAAAAAATAACATAGTAGTAATAATAATAAAACAATAAAAATAAAATACAGTAGCAATAATAAAGAGTAGCAATAATGAAACAATAATAAAATTACAATAGCAATAATGAGACAATAATAAGCAATGAATATGCTTGTAAAATTCGTCAGATCTCTTTCAAAAGTAGTTTATTACAACCCCCTAAGTCTAAGTATATGTATTATCCACAAAATAATTCGTGTTGATATCTAAAACGACTTAAGGGGGTAGTTTTGTGTTGGTTAATTCTGGAGTAACTGAATCTTCAAAACTATTCCAAGCAGCAACAGAACACCATTATTTTTGCTCTTCTGGTCCTGATGTTTCCTAGCATACTTTGGAGGAATCATGGCACTCCAATGTACCAAAAAGCGAATTACCACCTTAAGGAGTAGTTACGGATGGATTGACGGACGGACGGATATAGTCACTATGTAAAATTATATATAGATGACTCATGAATACCAACCCTACATATCACTGTCCATAGGGGAGTTCTAATACTTTTTTTTTTTTGCCATCTGTACAGTAGAGTTCCATTCCTTAATTTCCATTTTCTCCCTTACTCAATTTCTTACTTCCTTACATCCTCTCTTCCTTCCTGCCTCTCTTTCTTTCCTTCCCTCCTCCGTTCCTTTCTTCCTCCTTTTCATCCCTCCCTCCATCCCGTTCTTCCCTTCTTCTTTCCCTCCCTCCGTCCCGCGTTTCTTTCCTTCCTCCCTCCCTCCCTTCACCTATGAGAGTTCCATCTCTACATCCCATCCTTCCTTTCTTTCCTCCCTCCCTCCTTCC
Organism: Petrolisthes cinctipes; assembly: GCA_033782935.1. NCBI lineage: Eukaryota > Metazoa > Arthropoda > Malacostraca > Decapoda > Porcellanidae > Petrolisthes > Petrolisthes cinctipes. Next base: position 1,008,161 of record JAWQEG010000251.1, on the reverse strand, counting down.
CTCCCTCCCTTTCTTCCCTCCACTCCCCGTCCCTTCACTTATGAGACCCATCCCTGCGTCCCATTCCTTCTACCCTACCACCCTCCCTTCTTCCCTTATTCCCTTTCTTCCCTTCTTTCCTCCCTTTCCTCTCCCCACTTTTCCTCCGTCCCATTCCTTCTACCCTACCACCCTCCCTCCTTCGCTCCCTTTCTTCCCTTCTTTCCCACCATTCCTCCGTCCCATTCCTTCTACCCTACCACCCTCCCTCGTTCCCTTACTTTCTTTGATGACTCTTTACCACGACTGAACCAAACATTTCTTATCCCACCTTCCCTCCACATGCACCAGGGAGCGTCAGTGGGTTTGATGTGTTCCTTGGTGTTCTGTACATGGCTGAGTGTTGGCAAATTTGTACGAGGTGGTGGGCTGCCAACCATGATGCCACTGTCCACCTCAGGATGCTACAACAACAACACTACTACCATTGACAACATTACCAACACTGACAACATCATCTCTGCCATCACCACTTCTGGATGTTACAACAACACTATCAACACCATTGCCAACATTACCTCTACCATTGACAACATTACCTCTGCAAACATCACCTCAGGATGCTACAACACTACCACTGACATCAACAACACCTTCCTCATTGACAACACCTCCCTAATTAACAACACCATTACCAACACCACCTATACTGCAAACACCACTGAGTACAACCTGACATCACACACGACTGAGAACAAGATGTAAGTAATAGATTAATTAAGTGAGTAATAGATTAAATAATTAAGTAATAGATTAATTAAGTGAGTAATAGATTAAATAATTAAGTAACAGATTAATTAAGTGAGTAATAGATTAAATAATTAAGTAATAGATTAATTAAGTGAGTAATAAATTAATTAATTGAGTAATATAATAATTAGGTGGGTAATAGATTAATTAAGTGAGTAATAGATTATCAGATCAACATACATACTTTTTTCTGAATAGTAGTAAATTATCATACATACTTTTTTCTGAATAGTAGTAAATTATCATACATACTTTTTTCTGAATAGTAGTAAATTATCATACATACTTTTTTCTCTATTTAAAGTGAGTAATTGATTATTATACATACCTTTTATTCTATAATGAGTAGTTAGTAGTAGATTATCATGCTTACTTTGTTTCTATATTGTAATAGATTATCATGCATACTTATAGTTATTTGTAAATAATTATACATGCACTTTCTGTTGGCTATTGAGAGAGGGTGAGGACTAACTAACTAACTAAATGTCTGACTAACCAACCAACTAACCAACCAACCAACCAACTAACTAACTAACCAACCGACTGACTGACTGTCTAGCCAACCTACTAACCAAACAACCAACAAACCAACCAATCAACTAACTAACCAACCGACTGACTGACTGTCTAGCCAACCTACTAACCAAACAACCAACAAACCAACCAATCAACTAACTAACCAACCGACTGACTGACTGTCTAGCCAACCTACTAACCAAACAACCAACCAACCAACCAACCAACTAACTAACCAACCGACTGACTGACTGTCTAGCCAACCTACTAACCAAACACCCAACAAACCAACCAATCAACTAACTAAAATAAAAGAATATCAGTTTGATTATTAATGAGATAGTGAGAGGGGGTCCAATATATACTCAGTTCATTTTCGTTCAAGATGCCTAGCGATGTAGAGTTGCGGGCATATAAAACAGACACACCGGAAATGGGACGTTGTGTGTGTGTGTGTGTGTGTGTGTGTGTGTGTGTGTGTGTGTGTGTGAAGCATAAGGTATAGGATGAGGCGTTGTGTGTGTGTGTGTGTGTGTGTGTGAAGCATAAGGTATAGGATGAGACGTTGTGTGTGTGTGTGTGTGTGAAGCATAAGGTATAGGATGAGGCGTTGTGTGTGTGTGTGTGTGTGTGTGTGTGTGTCATATGGTAGGATGACATGCTGTGTGTGTGTGTGTGTGAAGCATAAGGTATATGATGAGACGTTGGGTGTGTGTGTGTGTGTGTGTGTGTCATATGGTATAATGACATGTATACTGTGTGTGTTTGTGTGTGTGTGTGTGAAGCATAAGGTATAGGATGAGACGCTGTGTGTGTGTGTGTGTGTGTGTGTGTGTGTGTGTGTGTGTCATATGGTATAATGACATGTATGCTGTGTGTGTTTGTGTGTGTAGAGGCGAGGCTTCCTATTCTATAATAATAATAATAATAATAATAAAGGGGCCCCCGTTTGGTTTGAAGAGTCTTCTCTGTTTCACGTGTCAACAACTGTACTGTACATTTACTTTGGTCTCAGGTGGTCATCGTGGGCTGGGGAGAGCGATACCTTCTACGATATCTCCTATTGTTACGCTGGCATCCTAGGCACAGCACTCACCATGATAATCAGTGGAGTCGTCTCTGCTTTTGTTGGTAAGGAGAGTGGAAGAGAGGTGTTGTTGTTGTTAAGGGGTTAAGTTTTGTGTTGGTAAATCTGGAGCAACTGAATCCTCTAAACTATTCCAAGCAACAACAGAACACCATTATTTTTGTTCTTCTGGTCCTGTTGTTTCCTGGCATACTTTGGAGGAATCATGGCACTCCAATGTACCAAAAACGAATTACCACCTTAAAGGGGCGCGGGAGTATGAGGGACAGGCTTGGGGGGGGGGGGGAATAGGGGGGACAGGCTTGGGGGGGGGGGTGCGGGAATAGGGGGGACAGGCTTGGGGGGGGGTAGAAAGCCTGTCCCCTATTCCTGCACCCCCCTACCCCACCCCCCCAAGCCTGTCCCCCTACTCCCGCACCCACCAAAACCCCCTGACCCCCCAAAAAAAAACCCGCACCCCCTTAAATAGATAAAGCAATAATTATGTATGGAATAAAAGAGGATGAAATGAGGAATTAAATCATTAGAGATAGAGAAGAAATTAACAAAAACAATCATGGCGCATACGATGGTACTTACGATGGTACTTACGATAACTCCAGATATAAACAACAGGGTCATCGTACCGGCACCACACCATCGACAACACCACGGATGTTCTTGCATACAACACATTGAAATTTTTAATTGAAATTTTAAATTGAAATTGAAATTACTACACACACACACACACATGTATCTTCTAATTTACTACAAGAAGCTACTGATACACACACAAACACACACGTATCTTCTAACTTACTAAAAGAAGCTACTGATACACACACAAACACACACGTATCTTCTAATTTACTACCAGAAGCTACTGATTCCCTAGACACACAAACATATCATATTATCTAACTTACTACAAGCAGTTATTGACTCCCTAGACACACAAACATATCATATTATCTAACTTACTACAAGCAGTTATTGACTCCCTAGACACACAAACATATCATATTATCTAACTTACTACAAGCAGTTATTGACTCCCTAGACACACAAACATATCATATTATCTAACTTACTACAAGCAGTTATTGACTCCCTAGACACACAAACATATCATATTATCTAACTTACTACAAGCAGTTATTGACTCCCTAGACACACAAACATATCATATTATCTAACTTACTACAAGCAGTTATTGACTCACTATTCACATACAAGGTGATAAGAGGAGTTAAAATACTGGAGGATGAATTGAAATATAAGAGGAACTAAAAGAAGCTAAGAAGAGAAACGAAAACGAGGAATTAGTAAATGAAATTAATATCATTGGAAGAGATATCAGCTGAACTAAAAACAGTGAAATCCAAAACCAACGAAATTGGAGGAAATCTAGTAGAGAAAGAGAAAGATATAAACAAAATTAAACAAGAAACAGATGTTATAGTCAAGGCCATTAACGTAGTTGAGAAAAATGAAGAAACTGAAGAGAAAATTGAACAGACAAACGAAGTGGCAAATGCATGAAAGGAAGAAGTTGTTTTAAAAATGGACAGATTCTAAAGGAAAAAGAAGGAAAAAAACATGAAACAGGATAAAGAGAAATTGAACATAAATAAGGAAGTAATAAGAAAAAACGCAAAATTCATCAGACATACATTTTAAACGGATAAATCAATAATTATGTATGGAATAAAAGAGGATGAAATGAGGAATTAAATAATTATAGATAGAGAAGAAATTAACAAAATCACAGATATAATAGAAACCATAATGGAAAGAGAGGCATAAGAAATAAAGATAGAAGAAGTCAACAGTCTGTGGAAATATGTAAAGGATGAAATGCGAGCACTAGAGATAAATTTACTAAATAGTAACATGGTAGAAACTGTTTTGAGAAATCCCAGGAAACTGAAGGACTCTGAAGATTGGAATAATTTATAGATAGTCAGATGCCTAACCAACTAAGACAGAAAAATACTCAAAGAAAAAATAGGTCAGCAAAAAAGAACAGTGAAGGAACTGAAGAAGAGGAAAGACATTTTTTCTACAGAGTACAGTAGTGGGAATGCAGAGAAAAAAATGGAGAACAAAAAGAGATGTCAACTAGGAAAGAAAAACAGGAAGGAAAATATAAAAATTATATACTCAAATGTAGATGGTATTATATCTAAATTAACTGAAATTAAAGATGTCATTCAAGAAGAAAAACCAGATAATATGCTTCACAGAAACAAAGTTAAATCATAGAATAACAAATGATATATTTAATTAACCTGTGTGAATACAACATGTGGAGGAAAGATAGAGTAGGAAAAAATGGAGGTGGAGCAATGATTTTAAACAACAAAATTTTAAAGGTTAACAAAATAGAATTAGTGGCACCGTATCAGATACAGTTGAATAAATAACAGCAGACGTTATAACACCGGAAAACGTAATTGTTGTTGGTACATTATATATGCCACCAAAGACAAGAGCATGGGATAATAATGAATATTTAGAACTAGTAATTTCACAGACAGAAACCTCAAAGAAATACAACAAAGGATGGAAGATAAATCTCAGAGATGAATATTAACAGGAGACTTTAACACCAATATAGATTGGAGAAATTTTGAAGCAAAGGCAACAGAAAACCAATGAAACAGTAAATTACTAGATTTAACTCAAAACTTCTTGTTAACATGTTACTCAAAATACAAGAGTAAGAGGAACTGATGAACCATCACTATTTAACTTAATATTTACCAGAATTGAAAATAAAATTAATAATTTAAAATAAAACCACCATTAGGAAAAATTTTCATGTTGTGATAAAATTGGATTTCTTAGACTAGTAAGATCATTTTCTTTCCACCAGCTGACAGTTTCCAACAGCTTCACGGTACCGTATCACTCATAATTCTTACCTTACCGAGATTTCGTTGCATAGATTCGTGGGAAAACTCTGGGCAGCTTGCCGTACAATCCAGAGCTTTCCACTTTCTATCACTCGTAATTCCGGCCAGCGAGCTTTGAATAACCAGCTGGAATAATCAACAATGATTTGGAATATTCTGGCAATACCGAGAATTTCACCATCTGATTATTACTCCCATCACACGAGACGAGGGTTACGAGATCGAAAGAATGGTACGATACGAGGACGTGGTGCGCAGTGTCTCATTGGTTACACAAGTTTGATTTACAGGAGCACAATTTATCTTAAAATCACGTCATTAGTTCGAAAACCCTGCCTCTGTCTAACTTTACATCCTAGCTATAGTACGTCACTTGTTATACATGCAATTATAATTTTACGATATATATAATTTCTATAATTAACCCACTTCATGATAAAGTGCCGTAATCGATGGATAATTTACTCCGTTCGATTAATTATTTCTTTCGGGAATAATATTTGAGGTGCGGACGAGTTGATCAGTTACTTGTAATGTAACATTGCACTCACAGAGCTGCGGCGTAAATTTCAATCTCCTACTGGTCTTGGTGAACACAGATAAGATAACTATTATTTCATGACACGAGCATAGACTCGTGACATAAGGAACAACCAAAAATATTCTACATTTATCTTAAAAGCAAAACCAATATGAAGACCAAAATAAAAAATATTATGAATGAAGGAAAAATTTATGCAGAGCAAGAAATTTGTGAAAATTTTAACACAAAATTCCAGTCTGTATTCACTAAGAACATGTATTCACACCAGAAGAAAATACAAACACAAACACGTGTGAACTAAAAGAGTTTGTGGTGAGCAGATTAAAAATAGAAAAAGAGTTGGAAACTATGAATAAAACTAAAGCAAGTGGACCAGATGAAATTTCATGTTGGGAATTTTAAAAATGTGCTAAAACCTAAATAAGTCATTATTCATATTATTTCAAAAATCGTTACAGCAGTAAGCAAGGAAAATTTCTAGAAAGTTGGAAGCAAGCAAACATAGTCCCCATTATTTAAGAAAGGAAACAGACAAGACCCACTTAACTACAGGCCTTTATCACTAACAAGTGTAGTGTGTAAAATTCTGGAAATGATCATAAGAAAAAATTGGGTTGAGCACTTGGAGAAAAGTGAGATGATAACAGAGACAACTTGGGTTTAAGAAGGAAAGATCAGGTGTGACAAACTTACTGAGTTACTATAAGAAAATATCAGAAAAATTCCAAGACAGAGAAGGATGGGTGGATAGTATTCACCTAGACTTACAAAAAGCTTTTGACAGAGTTCCGCACCAAAGGCTTATATGGAAATTACAACATAAAGGAGGAGTGAAAGGAAAACTACCAAAATGGATGGAAGATTTCCTAGTAGGAAGAAAAATGAGAACAGCGTTAAGTGGGAACTATTCTCTGTGGCTAAAGGTCACAAGTGGAGTTCCTCAGGGCCCAGTATTGGCACCAATAATGTTCTTAATATATATAAATTATGTAGAAGAAAATGCTACAGATGACACTTATATGAATATGTTTGCTGATGATGCAAAGAACAATTAAAAATGAAGACTTCTGTAAAAAATTACAAGAAGACTTGGACAAAATGGTTGACTGGAGTAGTAAATGGCAGATGGAATTTAATGTTGATAAGTGTCATGTTATTAAGTTTGGAACAAGTGAGAAAAAACCAGACTGGCAGTACAAGCTTGGAAAAAAAATATAAAATGAAGCAGAGAATGAAAGAGAAGTGGGGGTAACGATAAATAAGAAAATTACATCAGATGATGATATAAATGAAAGTAAGAAACATTTATACATTGTTATATAGAAGAATTAATGGTCTAGGAAATGATCACATCCTTTTTAAGGCCTATCTTGGAATATGCTGCAGTGGTATGGATCCCACATTTATCATCAATTATCATCAAATTAGAACAAGTACAAAGAACAGCAACAAGATGGTAACAAGTCTAAGAGAACTAAGCTATGAAGGAAGACTAGAGAAACTAAATTTACCTAAACTGGAAAAATACGAAAGAGAGGAGATATATGATTATGGTTTACAAATGTGTCTCATAAAAACAAAAGCTAGATATAGAAAACTTGTGTCAGCAAGGAATGCCTACAATGAGAGGCCACAGTACGAAATTATTTAAAAGAAGAGGATAGAAAGATGTACATAAATATAGCTTTCCAAATAGAGTAATAGATCAATGGAATGCATTATATGAAGAAGTGTGTGTGCCAGAAACATACATAACTTTAATACAAACATGATCATTGAGTTATAAAAAACGCGACATTACGTGCTTGCCTCAATCCTGTAAAGATACAAATAGGAAGAACACACACACACACACACTTATCTTCAAACTTACTACAAGCAGCTACTGACACACACACACACACACACTTATCTTTTAACTTACTACAAGCAACTACTGACACACACACACACACTTACTTATCTTCTAACTTACTACAAGCAACTACTGACACACACACACACACACACACACACACTCATCTTCAAACTTACTACAAGCAGCTACTGACTCACTTTTCACACACACAGGTATCTTATAATTTACTACAAGCAGCTACTGACACACACACACACACACACACACACACACACTTATCTTTTAACTTACTACAAGCAGCTACTGACTCACTTTTCACACACACACACACACACACACACACACACAGGTATCTTATAATTTACTACAAGCAGCATCTGCCTCACTATTCAAAACAATAACGTGAAAACATTAGTCAGCAATATGTTTGATTTATCCGTATGTGTATCGAAACTTGATGTCCACAACTGTACGCGTGTGTTGTGTGTGTATGTGGAGTAGTGTACGTGTGTGTTATGTGTGTACGTGTGTGTATGTGGAGTAGTGTACGTGTGTGTACGTGTGTATATGTGGAGTAGTGTACGTGTGTGTGTTATGTGTGTACGTGTGTGTATGTGGAGTAGTGTACGTGTGTGTGTATGTGCAGAAGTGTATGTGTGTGTTTTGCAGTGTTCAGTTTGGCTGGTGTTCTGTTAGGCTGATCGTGTTCTGTTAGGCTGATGGTGTTCTGTTAGTCGTGTGTTCTGTTTGGCTGGAGTTCTGTTAGGCGTGCTAGTGTTCTGTTAGGCTGAAGTTCTGTTTGGCTGGTGTTCCGTTTGGCTGGTGTTCTGTTAGGGGTGCTGGTGTTCTGTTTGGCTGGTGTTCTGTTAAGGGTGCTGGTGTTCTGTTAGGCTGCTGGTGTTTTGTTAGAATTACCGGTGTTCAGTTAGGCTGCCTGTGTTCTGTTAGAGGTGTTGGTGTTCTGTTAAGCTGTTGGTGTTCTGTTTGGCTGGTGTTCTGTTAGACATGCTGGTGTTCTGTTAGGCGTGCTGGTGTTCTGTTAGTTTATATTCTGTTAGGCTGCTGGTGTTCTGTTAGCTTGTGTTCTGTTAAGCTGCTGGTGTTCTGTTTGGCTGGTGTTCTGTTAGACATGCTGGTGTTCTGTTAGGCGTGCTGGTGTTCTGTTAGGCTGCTGGTGTTCTGTTTGGCTGGTGTTCTGTTAGGCGTGCTGGTGTTCTGTTTGGCTGCTGGTGTTCTGTTTGGCTGGTGTTTTGTTAGACATGCCAGTGTTCTGTTAGACATGCTGGTGTTCTGTTAGTTTGTGTTCTGTTAGGCTAGTGTTCTGTTAAGCTAGTGTTCTGTTAGGTTAGTGTTTTGTAAGGTTTGTGTTCTGTTAAGCTAGTGTTCTGTTAGGTTAGTGTTCTGTTAGGTTAGTGTTCTGTTAGGCTAGTGTTCTATTAGGTTAATGTTCTATAAGACTAGTGTTCTGTTAGGTTAGTGTTCTATTAGGTTAATGTTCTGTAAGACTAGTGTTCTGTTAGGTTAATGTTCTATTAGGTTAGTGTTCTGTTAAGCTAGTGTTTTGTTAGGTTAATGTTCTGTCAGGTTAGTGTTCTGTTAAGCTAGTGTTCTGTTAGGTTAGTGTTCTATTAGGTTAATGTTCTGTAAGACTAGTGTTCTGTTAGGTTAGTGTTCTATTAGGTTAATGTTCTGTCACTCGTGTGCTTTACCTTCTTCCCTTTCTTTTATTAGGATATACTGAACATCTTCTTCCCATTCATTTATCTATTCATTAGTTCCCTTTTTCTTTCAGGACCAACTCAACCTAACGAGGTGAACGAGAGCCTGTTATTCCCCCCAGCTGCACGAGTGTATAGAAGGGTGTGTCAGGACGAAGAAGACGTCGACGACCACAACAACAAAAATAATACACACACACACGGATCTGATGTAGAGTTGAGGACACATGGAACAAGTCTAACAGTGACAGAACCCTTATCAAAAAACATGGAATAAATAGGACACGTCGTCGCCTCTACACACACACACACACACACACACTTTTTTTTTTTTTTTTTTTTTTTTTTTTTTTTTTTTTTTCCCTAGCCTATCGACCTTGGCGTTGGTCATTAAGGCCTTTAATTTTTTTTTTTTTTTTTTTTTTTATTATTTTAAATTGAACTTTTTGCATATTATTTTATGCATTTATTTTTATTATTATTATTTCTATTACATTTAAACTTAAAATTAAACTTATATACTAATTTTTTATTTTTTTTTCTATTTGTAACTTTATACAAAATTTTACATCTTAGCTAATAAACTAATCTATGTACCTACTCAACCAATAGCTAACTAGACTAATACCTATTCCAGCCAATCGCTAAACCTAGACAGACAAATCGCTAAACCTATCTTAGACAATCGACACACACACACACAAGGTCTCATCCTATATACCCTATGTTACACACACACACACACACAAAACGTCTCATCCTACCCTATGCTACACACACACACACACACAAGGTCTCATCCTACCCTATGCTACACACACACACACACACACACACACACACACACATAAGGTCTCATCCTACCCTATGCTACACACACACACACACACACACAAAACGTCTCATCCTACCCTATGCTACACACACACACACACACAACGTCTCATCCTACCCTATGCTACACACACACACACACACACACACACACAAATGTCTCATCGTACAGCTCCGGACAGATCAATGGTCCACACCCCGTCCATCAGCGACTTGGTTTGTGCCTCGTCGGATCTGGCAACAGTTGCAGGTGGAGGGAGGGGGGATGTTAGTGGGAGAGGAGGAGAGAAATGTGGGCGGAGCTATATAGGAGGGTAATGAATGATCAGGTAGAGAGACGTGTGTCAGGAGGAATGAATGAAGCATACACTGTGAACGGTATCGAATCACCAACAGTATAAAGCAGGGTTCTTTAAACTTTTTCAGTCGTGACCCAGTTTTTACTATGACATCATTCTCGCGACCCATACAGAAAGATCTTTTACAAATGACCAGAATTATCAACCTAAGAAAATACAAGGCCAGAAACTGAAACGTAATATTTATGATTAAAAGGAATTCTAACCAGAATTATAAACACTGCCTCACCTACCCCTCCCTCTCTCTCTCTCTCTCATTCTCTCTCTCAAGAAGGCTAACATTTGTGCAATGATTTTGTTTTATTGATAATTAAATATATGAATATTCGATTATAAAAATATGTTAGGTGGATTCATGTATGAACTTCATATTTATTTTATTGTCATGAACATTATTATTCTATTTTATTCATGTATTTATTTTTGTGAGCCTGCGACCCAGTATATATATGTTATATATATGTATATATATGTTACCATGTCAAGAGTCAATCTAATAATCAGGAAGGCTAAGCACTGTTTAAAAGTAAATCTAATGCTATTGTGAACTGCAGGGACGCAGTTGTTTCAGCGTGGCCGAGCAATGTATCCGCGTCTGTGTTCATGTTCGTGATACATGATACACCCATGAGTGGTGGAACATACCGTAAGGGCTGAAAGCAGTTCAAACCAGTTTCACCAGACACAACATCCTGTGAAATGTGCTGATCTGACAGCATGATGGGAAGTTTCCATGCTGAGCTACTGATTGCTAGATTCACTCTGTAATTATCTGTATGTTAATCTCTATGCTATAATCAACTGCATATTGTCATCTTGTATGAAGAGAAAGGGACAATATATAATTACTCACATTATTCTTATATAAACTTGTATCTAACACGTCTATATTTCATGTATAAGCTAGGCATTGTCAACACCATCGTTGCAATCTGTCACACACGAAGGGTGTGGTACAGCTCCGGACAGATCAATGGTCCACACCCCATCCATCAGCGACTTGGTTTGGGCCTCGTTGGATCTGGCAACAGTTGCAGGTGGAGGGAGGGGGGATGTTAGTGGGAGAGGAGGAAAGAAATGTGGGCGGAGCTATATAGGAGGGTAATGAATGATCAGGTAGAGAGACGTGTGTCAGGAGGAATGAATGAAACATACACTGTGAACGGTATCGAATCACCAATAGTATAAAGCAGGGTTCTTTAAACTTATTCAGTCGTGACCCAGTTTTTACTATGACATCATTCTCGCGACCCATACAGAAAGATCTTTTACAAATGATCAGAATTATCAACCAAAGAAAATACAAGGCCAGAAACTGAAACGTAATATTTATGATTAAAAGGAATTCTAACCAGAATTATAAACACTGCCTCACCTACCCCTCCCTCTCTCTCTCTCTCATTCTCTCTCAAGCATGCTAATATTTGTGCAATGATTTTGTTTTATTGATAATTAAATATATGAATATTCGATTATAAAAATATGTTAGGTGGATTCATGTATGAACTTCATATTCATTTTATTGTCACGAACATTATTATTCTATTTTATTCATGTATTTATTTTTGTGAGCCTGCGACACAGTTTGGAGGAATTCGGGACCCGTAGTTTGAAGAATCCGGGTTTAAAGAAGTGCATACTGCATTAACGTAGGTGGATATAGGAGAGAAGAAATGTGATGATTTGAGGCGAGGGTGAGGGGGAAGAGGGTAAGAAAAATGAAGGTGATTAGTTGAAAAGTAATAACAAACAAATATAATTAGAATATCTGTTACATTATATCCTTTAAATAAAGGCACTGTCTTTTGTTCACCATCGTAGTGGGATAGACTACTGAATATATATTATCCTTTGGATATTAGACAGCTATCCCTGTATTCTTTTTATCCCTCGTGCTTGCCCCGTAGGGGGGTATTGCCTGTAATGTTGTGGGCAATACTTTAAGGGTTTTGGCGCCCCTTCGGTCCCCGCCACTAGCTTATATTTCTTCAACTGTCCCTTCTTTCTTCCTATTTCCTTCTTGCTTGCTGTCACACCTCTCTATCACCTTTTCCTGGTGCTAAATGACCTCGCTGTTGCGCCACCTAATATCAATCAAATCCCTCGTGCTTGTAGTCCACCCTATTTATCACCTTCTCCCAAGCCCAGCTGTTTTGTTTTCTTTTTTAATAATCATATTTGTCAACAAATTCATTAAGCTATTTACCAGGATTTTTTCTTCTAAATATGCATTTCCTTAAAAATAATCGATGTTAAACTTAAATAGGCGCCTCTTTATGGCGTTTTCAATAAACTAGGTCTAATTTTATGCATAGGCTATATATATTACAGTATCTCTCAAGTAACTGGCAACCTTACACATCCTCCCTACTGTCCTATCCCTCTCTCGCTTGCCCTTCCCTCCTTTCTTACCGTTTATCTTTTCTTTCTCATATTTTTAACCTTCTCATTCGTTCTTAAAAAGTTTTAATGACATAGGCCTTTCTCTCTTATCACCTATAGTCCAATTATATGATTCGAAAAACTACGGCTGAGATTATGTTGTAGATCGCATTTTGGTTCTCAATATGTAGAGGTTGATTGATTGATTGATATTAGGCGCCGCAACAGCGAGGTCATATAGCACCAGAAAACGGTGATAGAGAGGCGAGACAGCAAGAAGGAAGGAAATAGAAAGAAAAGAGTGGTAGTTGAAAAACTAAAAGCTAGTGGCTGGGGCCGAAGGGGCGCCAAAACCCTTAAGTATTGCCCACATCACTTATGCAGTCAATACCCTCTACGGGGTCAATATGTAGAGAATTTAGAAATCAACTAGAGATTTATGGGGAAAGATATATGAATTATTTAGAATTAAAGTGTTGGCAGATACGCATTATTATCCCAGCCACAGCATTTCGCCTTCATAAAACTGAAGGACTATAGGTTTCATGCATTGCCATTTGCTAGTTTGTTGCTAGTCAGAATGTTAACTTGTTAAACCCATTTGCAGAAGAGAGAAATATATTATATCTTTCTTTTTAAGTTACTTATAGGTATTTTTTATTAAAATCTGTTTCGATATACATTACCTTACATTTATCTAGTTCCAGCATTACTGCGTAGAACACCATATGACACAATAAGGACCACAAGGACAGTAATGGTGATCAACGTGATGCTCATGTATCTCACTATCTCTCTATAGGTTACTGAACACAGTGTTTTATGCTCAACTTCAGAATTATGTTCTCAGCATCACAATGATAGGCAAAAATAATAAAAAAAATATAAAGAAATTATCTTATATTATACGACAAATATTCAACTGCCTCGGTGCTACTGTCTCATATATATATATACTAGCTGCTCCGCCGCCCTTCGGGCGGCTAGGAGCCGCTAGCTCCTGCGGAGGGCTGGCGGCCTGCGGCCGCCCTTCCACCGCCCTTCGGGCGGTTTGGAGCAGATCGGGCGGTGGATGGATAGAAGGAAGGGAAGGAGGGAAGGAAGGGGGAGAGGGAGGGATGGTTTAGTGGTTAGATAAAATAAATGGATGGATGGATGAATAGTAATAGAGGTGGGTGGGTGAATAATTGGAGGTATTAGTCGTTTTTAAATGTTTATTATATCAATCTTTCTCCCTCATTCAATAACTCCATCATTCTAATATTAGCATAATTAATAATATTTCCTTCTTTTTCTATTAATAGCGTCACTAAGCATTTTACTGAAGTGCCTCCTGGTAAACGACATTTTTCACGACTCCGGTTGACGACATCACGTAGAGATTCTTCTCATCGCCGACTCGACTGCAGCCCACATAGAGTTGACCGTGGGAGAAGACCTGGTCCTTAAGGTTGAGGCCAACTACTTTCAGGGACTGTCCTTGGCTTTTGTTGATTGTCATGGCATAGCTTAGACGAATAGGGAATTGGAGACGTTGGAACTGAATTGGACAATCTGAGGGCCTCAGAGGGATTTTTGGAATGAAGACATCTTCGCCTTTACCTTTGCCAGTCAGGATTGTGGCCTCCACCAGACGTGGCATCATTGTTTTAACTCTTAATCTTGTGCCATTGCAAAGTTTTGGTGGGTTCAGGTTTCTAAGAAGCATTATCGGACATCCCAACTTCAGTTCCAAATTGTGAGGTGGCATCCCTGGTGGATCTAGACTGTTCAGGAATTCTGCTGGGTAGTTGACCACTTGATCATCGTCGGGCACTGTATCAACTGATTTGTACTTCATTGACCTGCCAGGCTGAGCATCCAGAAGTTTTTGGTTGATGTTGTTGACAGCTTCATTCTTTGGAGCTAGGATAGCTTCCACGTTTCGTTATTTGTGGTTTCGTTGTATGTGAAAATAAATATGGCAATAATGAAAATAAATGTGACAAAAGTAAAATAAATCGTGAAAATAAATATGGCAATAATGAAAATCAATTTGACCAAAGTGAAATTCTATATGACAATACTGAGAATCGATATGACAATGGAATCAATCATAAAAATGCATAAAATTTAATAATAGGTTTAATAATAGGTAAAATAAATCGTGAACGACAATATACTTACTGAGATAACGCATAAACAAATCGAATAATATCCGTGCTAAAATATGTTCATGAGCTGTTGATTAAAATAAATATGGGAATAATGAAAATCAATTTGACAAAAGTAAAATAAATCGTGAACGACAATATACTTAGTGAGAAAACGCATAAACAAATCGAATAATATCCGTGCTGTAGCCTCAAATAGTTTGAGTGGCGTGAGAGGGGAATGGTTAACTCGTCATATTGACGCTCTCATTTTTAGGGGGGTTTTAGGGGTAACAACTTTATTACTCATGGCGCTGCAGTACGCAAGCCAGTGGACCTAGGAAACTTTAGTTTACAGATTCTGGTGTGTAAAATCAAGCTCTACAAATCTGTAAGAAAAAATTTACCTAAATGAAAGTTTAAAATTGACCGTGTTTTTGCGGAAGGCTGAACTGTGGTATGGTGATTCCGTAGATTTTTTCCCCTGTATTTTATTAATATTTCGCTAGCACGTTTCGTTATATGTGGTTTCGTTGTATGACCCCCCCTAAACCTGAAGGGGATCAAGACTCACCTACATGCAAATTTTGAGGACACAAAGTTGGACGGTTTAGGCGTGCATCGCGGACACACACACACACACACACACACACACACACACACGCAGACAGAATCTTGGCTTTATGTATATAGATATATATATATATATATATATAAGGTGAGAATCCACTCTGTCACCATGCTCGTGTTGGTATATGTTTGTACATTATTTATTCTAATTCTTTTATTATTCAACATATACAATTTTTGTTGATACCATTAGTCTCAGCAATAATTGTAGCATCCAGATATATTTCTCACAACTCGATAGAACATTAAACAAATAAATTATGACGAGTAGAAGTGAACAAAGTTACCGAATATATTCATACCACTTTTTATTATCCTATTTTTTTTTTTTTTTTTTTGCAGCAAGTATTAAATTAATGATGTTATAGAACATTTCATCCTATAAAGCCTATAAGGCAAAAAACCCTGAGCACAATGGTATAATCTGATTACAGATAAAACATGATATAAGTGGAAGACAGAAGAAATTATAAATACATGTCGTCACCTAATAATTCAAAGTGCTGTCACCAGAGACGACAGGCTACAACCTTCCCGCTCTTTCCTTGTCCGATTTTGTGTTCAGGCATCGGCAAAGGCAACTTGGTATTCATAATAATGCAGTATTTGGATTAACATGTTTGATTAACTGTACATACAGTACATAAAGGAATTCCTTTATTTGGTAAATATTTGCTTTATACGTACTACATCAAATTTGTTCAATATATCCAAGTATATTATATTTATTATATATATCCAAGGTTATTAAAAGTTTCGAACGCGTTAGTGTGGTATGCAGCTGTAGGCTATCATCCATTCATCCTTGAGTTGATAACTTGAACGCAGTTTCCCTTCAACTCGGTTCGTGGCTTGTGCCTAGGCTCGTGCCTCGATCGTTCAGCCAAAGGTAAAGATATTTACGTGTAGCATATATTTACTATTTTGGACCAGCCATTCTCACGACTGGTGCTGGAGTGGAGTAGCCTACAGTTGGTGAATAGACGTGTAAATAGATCGTGTATGAGACTTGGTGGCTTCCGATTCCACCTGACTATGCCACGAAACACGCTCCTTTAATATTAGGTCGTGTTTCGTGGCAATATATGAAGGACTCATTAACGTCCAATTTTCTAACTACATCACCGGGTCCCTCAAGTTAAGTAGTATTTTGTGGCAATATTTGAAGGACTCATTTATTTCCAATTTGTTTACTACATCAGAGGGTCCCTTAAGTACTAGCAAGGATAATAGACTATAAAGGATAGTCCACTGAAACGTCATAGTGATGACGTGGTAAATATCCGTGACGTCACGGCAGGCTCTGTGGCCAGCTGGTGCCCAAACCTTGCCTGCTCACTAGGTAAAATATGAGGCATAAAGATTATATCAGCTGATATTAATCGAAATAATGAGTTTCTCGGTAGCTGCACCTTGGTAGGTTAAAAAGATAAGAAGCATACTGATATAACGGCAATTGTACAACTCGACATCAGTTGTTGAAATAGAATAATGGACTATAAAACTGGAAGCCTTCCATGACCAAGATTGATATCGAGTCGCGTTCGCATCTCTAAGCCCATATTTGTACAATAATTACTAATCTTTGGTGTCTTTATATTCCACACAGTTTAAAT
This sequence comes from Petrolisthes cinctipes, assembly GCA_033782935.1. Lineage (NCBI taxonomy): Eukaryota > Metazoa > Arthropoda > Malacostraca > Decapoda > Porcellanidae > Petrolisthes > Petrolisthes cinctipes. The sequence goes on along the minus strand of JAWQEG010000251.1, from coordinate 990,793 downwards.
TGATCATTATAATTTGAAGAAAATGTGTTTGTAGTGTATTGTCATCAATATATATCCAGTGAAGCCAGGAAAGATCTCTACCACTGCCCACTGGTGCGTCGTATACTCACCAGAAGTAGGCCTACACTACTACTTGGCATTGATAATAGGGTCATGATTTAGACTGATAATAGGTTTTACGTGTTTAATTCTTGATGGATGATTAACTAGCCTACTAATCATATGGATATAAAGCAGCATTTTTATAAATCATGACCTAGCTGACCTAAGGAGATCATTAGTTGATCATCCTTGGTAGTAGCCTACAGTTTTTTAACCTTGGTTACGAAGTATTTATATTGACTAATGCTAGGTTATATTCATATATCTATCACTCGAAAGATTACATAACAACTTATTACTTGGATGTAAAGGTAATTTATATTGATAATTCTGGATTTTTTCAATGTTATAAAAAGGATTTCCATACCTATTTAGTATTTCCAACTGCCCCAATTCTAAAATATGTCACTTTCAACCCCTCCAACAGATCTGAAAAATGCCCTGAATAGATCCGAAGAATTAGGTCCGAAAATACCCTGATTAAGTTAGAAAAATGCATCAGTTAGGTCAGAAAAATGCCTGGTATTTATTGAAAGAATTACCGCTTTGTAGCAGTGTTGCTAGATCCGGCTAGGTCCCAGTATTTAGCCCCAGTCATTTCCTGTACTTTACCACGGTTTTTTCCCAGTAGTCTGCCCAGGTTAGGTCCCGGTAGTTTGATGCGGTCTAGGTTAGGTTAGGTAAGGTCAGACTAGTTTCAAAATGCCCCATTTGATATTTACCAAATGCCCCATTCAAGGTCACTTATATATTGCTTACACCTACAATGATTTTAAAAAGTAGAAAAATAATGAATCGGAATATGAATACAAAATACTGTATGCTGAATGTAATTATATATTTATTATCATATACTTTGCGAAATGAAATGTGTACCAAAAATAAAGTACAGTACAGTAATAAATGTTTCTTGCCATAGAAGTAAGAGTAACAATATCCTCATGAAGTACTATCACTATCAGTCTATGAGTATAATCACAGTGGAATTGCACATTTTCTAGAAAAACTAGAAATTAACGTTAATTTTATCACAATATATTAATCATTATGGTATGTATAAAGCAAAACTAATGCAATTAGAATTTACATAATACTGTATTATTACAGTCAGTCCATAAGTATAATCACTGTGGATTTTGCACAGGTTTGGAAATTGTGTAAATAGACGTAATTTCTGTCAGTTCATTCGCTTTTTCAAAAAGTACCGTACTGTATTGTGTTAGCACTTTTCAGATTAACGAGCTCAACTTTCTGAGAGTTAACGGCTAACTTAACACTTTTCAACTCATCATGTCTGGGAATACAAACACAGCACGATCAGCATACTGCAGTTGAGAAAATATGATGTTCATCTCTGGTATGTTCTTGTGCTGGCTGGACTGTCGCATCTAGTACCACTTCTGGTGTATTATCTGTGAAGGAATTGATGTTAAAGGCATATAATCAGATGACATTTGTTTGTATATAGGCCTACTGTGCACAAAAATAGAATAAATTATGTAGGCTAGATAGATAGATATAGATAGATGTAGGCTATGGACTCTTCCATCATCTTCATATTCGTCATGGGTTAAAATTACCTCATATATGTATAAAGACCTGGGAAAGACAATGAAACTATCGGGTATTTTCAAAAATATTTGTTATCTGGACGTACTAAGGTAATTATTGTCTATCTATGAGACTATCGGGTATTTTAAAAAATATTTGTTATCTGGTCGTACTAAGGTAATTATTGTCTATCTATTTATCTATCTATTGCCAGACGCCTCAATCCCCAAAGGGGTGAATGAATTGCCTCCACGCATCTTTAGGCGTCTTCTATTTATGCCACTCGATCAACCCGGGTTGGCAACCTGGGTTGCTCCGAAAGACCCCGGTTGTATGGTGTAAATAGAACACGCCGACCACCAACCCGGGTTGAAGTTCCTTTGTTTGTAAACATTGAAGATGGCATCACAAAACTCAGCAGAGCAGTTTTTCCCAGCATTATGCTCGGCACTCTCAGAATTTGATGACAAATCGAGTGTTTCCCTACCTGCATATATTATGTTGATACTATCAACATAATATCACATTTCCACTTAAGAAACCCATAACTACAATATCAACTTGATAATGTAGTTATGGGTTTCTCAAGTGGAAATGTGACTGATGCCAGCCATTGGCCATGTGTTAGCTTCATTAAAAAGCTACTCTCAGATTGTTCAGGGATCTGTGCAGCAGACTATACTTTGCAATTGCAAGGAGTATAATTTGTGGCTGCAAATAGGACAGTAACCATTCTCGACAAATTGGAGAAACATGTGTTTTTTTTCATACAAGAGTCAATAAGAAAAACTAAATATTGAATGAATTACCGTTCTTGCATAAGGTTTTCCTACCTTCATTACCCACTTATTTAGACCATTCTAAGGCTATTTTCTTCTTTGGCACTTCCTCCGCAAATGCCCCATTCAAATGGGGCATTTTGAAATTAGCCTGACTTTACCTAACCTAACCTAACCTAGACCGCATCAGACTACAGAGACCTAACCTGGGCAGACTACCGGGACCTAACCTGGGCAAACTATTGGGAAATAACAGTGGTAAAGTACAGGAAATTACCGGGGCAAAATACTAGGACCTAGCCGAATCTGACAACACTGCTACAAAACGGTAATTCTTTCAATAAAACTTGTACCAGAAAAACTTGAGCATGCTTACAAGTATTATTAAAAACCCATTCAATAGTGAATGTACTTCTGTAAATAATTATTTGGGTTTAACTGTTGATTTCATTTATGGCAAACATGGTTCTGTAAAAGTAGGTTAAAATTAAATACATGATTGTGATTATTATTGTGTATTTTTAATCTCTGGGACTGTGGGAAGCCAAATGGTAAATGGAATTCAGGGTAAATAGGGAAAGCATAACAGGAAACCGGTTATTTAAAGGAAAATTAAAATAGGAACAAACAATAAATTACTACAAGAATGGGGATCTGTTGAAAAGGATATCCCCTGCCATAACATTCTGATCTCTAGAGAAATATAATATCATTAGGCTAGGTTTACCAAGTTCCCAACTCCAGTCCAACACACACACACTCTACACAACATAAAACTGAATTAATTTAACAACTTAAAATTCTAGATACAGTATTCTCTTGTGACAATAAACCAGCAACTAGGGCCACTATAAACCAGTACAGTACATAAAAATACAACACAAACTAGGGCCATTCAGAATAAACTAGTATATATACATATTGCATCAATAATGATATTTCTTTATTCACTGTCAGACTCATGTTGCCTCGTTTTCTGCTTTCATCTTGATTGTGAGTTTGATTTTTCATAATTTTCATTATAACTTTGCAGTTCTTTAATAATTTCTTTCATATGGTCTGCCCTGCTGGCTTTACTGTCTTTGACCACTTGAATATTTTCTTTAAGTAAGTCTACATCTTAAGTGAGTAGCTTTCTCACTTCAGTATTATGGGATGGTGGAAGTTAACCTCCACCTACTACCCGCAGTTGATGTGATGGCACAGTCCCTTGTTGTGAAGTACCAGCGGAAGCACTTGCTTCTGTTGTTGGGGGAATTGGAACTGTTGTAGGTGGCTGTATATTCACTGATGATGGTACAGCAGGTGATGGTATGGGAGGTAATGGCACACCAGGGTCATCAGGGTCCAAATCGGGTTTTTGATATGCTGGTTCCAACACACAAGTTCCTCTTGCAGCATAACTTTTGTAGCTGGAACCAACTTCATAAAAACAACCCTGTGGGTAATATATTGGGTTTTAAAAATTTAACACAGAAACACCTCAATAGTACAACAGGGTACTTTAAATAGAGCAAAAGATATGGAATATATAATTTTACCGAAACAATTTTGGACATTTAAATAATCCCAGGGTCTACTTATTTGAAGTTTGATGGGTAATATTGGCAAGCAATCCATAAAATATTTAATATTTTTCTGTTCCTGAATCAGCCAGACTTAACCCAAACTAACTGAACTGGACTTGGACCAAATTACTGGGACCTAACCTGGGTAAATTACCAAGATCTAACAAAGGCAGACTACTGGGACTTAACTTGGACAAACAACAGTGTGTGGAGCCTTTTATGTTAAGTTATTAGAGGGTCAAGCATGGTCAAAATGCACTGATACCCTTTAATTTCATCATAAAAATAATGGAATACAAATCAGAGATATAAAAAAGCGGCACATCTTTCAATAATATTTCCTGGTTACTCTACCCACACTTTGGTGTCCAGTATTTCAATCAACAATTTCTATAGCATGTCAGGCTGACATTTGCGAGGAAAAACTGCAGTTACAGGAAGAAGAACTCTTCTGTACTTCAGTCCAGCAGCCCCTCTTGAGTTGGTTGTGGCTGGTTGTGCATAATAATAGACATTTCCCTCCAATGCTACTAATTAGGGTACTCATGCCACTTCAAAATCATATTTCCTTTATATATTTTGAAGATAACATCTCATATTATGCTAAAATATCATATATATTTCTGTAAGAGGCCTTACCAGTGTTTGTTTTGGTAGCATCAGCTAATGAGCAACCTATAAAAGTTGCCAGATACCGCCACGTAACCCTGCTATCGAGATGGGTTGCTCCGGGTTGCCCTCCGACCAACCCGGGTTGGGGTGACCAGGGTTGCCTGGTGTAAATAGAAGATGCCAAATCGACGACCCGAGCAACCGGGTTGCCTGACCAGTGTTGCTCTGGCATAAATAGAAGACGCCTTTTGTCTCCCTTCAACTGGCGTCCCTTCTACGGTACCACCCAACGCCACTCTTACTCATATACTTCTCTACTCCATCACTCCACCTCACTCTCGGTCTGCTGCTCCACTCTGTCCTTCCACCTCACTCTCATACACTTTTTAATCCAATCTCTCGCTTCCTATACACTCTACATGGCCGAACCACCTCAAGGTGTTTTCTTTTCACTCTATCCATCTAATACTGTTAAACTATTCACTCATTTTTATATATTAAAAAAAAAAAAAAAAAAAAATCTCGCCATTTCTTTCGTTGAGCAGACCCTCTTGTGCTTCATGTGCATCACCTCTGGCATATTCTTGTGCATGAGGAATAGCATCTTGTACCACTTCTGGTGTATTATCTGTGAAGGAATTGATTTTAGAGGCACAATCACATGACACTTGTTTGCATATACAAAAGAAAAGAATAAATAAATGTTTGGCCCTTCCATTATTTTCATATATGCATTATCCAGCCCTACTCTTAATATACTATAATTACTGTATTGTGAAATTATGAAGTACAGGGTAGGTCTGATACCATCTGATACTGTATAGCCTATGTACTATACACAGTCACTTTTAAGAAAACAAAAATTCTCACCATTTCCTTCATTGAGCAGACCCTCTTGAAGTACTGGTACCAGTAGCCTTCTATGCCTGCTGAATAATCTTTCTCGGCGAGCCTCCGTACCAGCTGAAAATTAAATGAATGTTACAGTATTCAGACCTAATCAAAATCCATGGGTAAATTCATGATTGTATAAATGGACCAAATATCCACATTAGATAAACTACTGAATTTCTACCACAATTACCTACTATTGTAACCTATATTAGGACATTGAATGATGGTTTTAATGTATTAAATCCACCACAAATACCCCACCTTACCCCCAAACATAAAAGAGGAAGAGAGAAATTGTTGGTTATAGAGCATTACAATACTGTAGCCTACCTAGATATACCAAAGTTATCACTAGTAGGGGATGCAGTCAGTATTGGACTACATTTCTAACAGAATTAGGTAGACTTGGCCTGGCCTCACCTAACCTACATACTGTACAGTAGAGTATCATAAGATTGGGTAAAGTTAAAAATATGTACAGTATAAGCAAATAGCTGAGGGTGTAGCAGTAAGTTGGGCCTTTGATAGATCTCAACATACCTGGTTCTCGATTAGAATTTGGAATGTGCAGAGTCGGTACAGCTCAAGGTTGCAATATTATGATCTTCTTTGGAGATCCATTACATCGTTGATTGTTCAAAGCATCTCTTGGAACGTAGTCTGTTGTTGTCTTAAAGTGTAGAGAGCATACTCGGGCCAATTCAACATTGAATTTGTCCTCACGTTTGCACGCCGATATCCACTTTATGGCATTCTCTTGGTCTCTTAGGAACCAAAAGAGCTCCACCCTGTCTCTTTTTGCATGTCTACTGCCATTATTGTAATTGTACACTGCACATACACCCATAATATGGCACAGACATTTACGCTTCACTTACACTTCAAGTTGGACTAGTGACAGTCTGGGCACCAGGCAAGGTTTGTTTACAAGTGTGACGTCACTCCCGCGGTGCATTGTGGGAAAACAAGTGTCTAGTGGACTATCCTTTCTATCATCCTTGCTACATACTGTATTTAATTTTGAAAACACACACACACAATTATACATTTTATTCATACTACATGCTGTATTTAATTTGAAAACATACACACACACACACACACACACACACACAATAAATCTGAAAATACACACATACACACACACATTAATACAGAAATTTATTCATACTACATATGCTGTATTAAATTATGAAAATACACACATACACACACACGATTATACATTTTATTCATACTACATACGTACTGTATTTAATTTGAAAACACACACACACACACATATTAATACTACATACTGTATTTAATCTGAAAATACACACATACACACGATTTAATACAGAAATTTATTCATACTACATGCTGTATTAAATTTGAAAACATACTCACACACACAATAAATCTGAAAATACACACATACACACACACGATTTAATACAGAAATTTATTCATACAACTTGGTAGTACACTGGTAGGAAACCGTAGGATACACAATTACACAGTATACGTAATATGCTGCCGTGCCGTAGTCGCTGCTGGAGAGTTGGCTGGAGGTTACTGGTGTACGGCAGCTAGGTGGTGTGGCAGGCAGGACCACAGCTGCTGTCCCCCGGGAGCTTAGGGTCGAGGATTAGCGTACCTGGGGTGGAATCCAAAGAGATTGTTTAGCTAATACCGATGTCGTTAATAACTAACTACACGCAGGCGTCGTTAACTTCGCCCTGATCCAAGAAGCCTCTGCCCGCCTGTTGTTAGGAGCGCGGTAACTGGTACACGCCTCTGATTGGCTAGAGTCATCAATGACGTCATGGACACCTCGTAGCCAATCACGAAGCGTGTGACATGGCGCGTTTGTTTAAAAACCGCGATCAGCTGGCAGCTGTCAAAACAAGTGTCTTCGTATCGCTCTACTGAGTGTACTCGATTTTTTCATTTCAAACACAGCAGGTACGTCCACAGTCTTTATTTAGTATCTGAAAATAGTTTTTGGAGTCATACGAAATGTAAATAATGAAAAGGTTATGAAATGCTTATTGATTTTATGCACTCTTTGTATGGTAATTACATTAATCATTCAGTATACAGTACTTGGTTTTAGCATTTCATTAATTATTAACATACTTGTATTTTGTTTAAAACAATGATGTATAACACAGTACTGTATTTACAGTAGTGTACTGTGTTCTATTTTCGTAGCACTCTGTGCTCTGCCATCTAACTAATACCCAATATTCTAATCCTGTTCCCACCTCCTGTCAGTGCTTATAGTGGTGAATCCATGATCCATTCTCTGAAGATCATTTAATAACATTGTTTATTCTGAACACACAGCAGAATACGTATTGTTGCCACACTTCCTCCATGCACAAGAGGACATTAGGGACATCCTAGAAGTGATGATGGAGTCAGCAGGAAGCCACAGCTGCTATTAGAGAAAGTGCAGCAGCACAGAGACAAGCAGCTGAAGCCATTATAGTGCTGGCTTCTATTGTAAGAGTGTTTATTGAGAAATAAGGAAAATAACTTTGGATCAGGATGTGTTGCATACAGTATGCTACTAATTTGGCTAGGAGCATACAGTGTTGTCATGGTAGGGAAGACAGTAATAGTATGCTCCTAGCTAAGTTAGGAGCATACTGTAAATAACACTGAACTGCATACAGTCACACATTCCAGCAACACAATAAACTTTCAAGATCCCATTGGAAAAACCATGTAATCGTAATGTAAATATAACCGATAACACCAACTTAGGAAATAGATATACAGTATATATATAGTTTGGTGATTCTGCATGCCAATACTGTACCAATGTTACCAAACATTCTGTCACATGACACATTAAAAAAACATATAGCAAAACACCAACAGACACAGACATAATAAGTTGGTAAATAAATACACTAGTAACCATGACATAATTTTATTTTTTTAAACCCCCTTTCGACCATAAAACTCCGGTATGATCTCATCACGTGTCTGTCTATCCGTGCCACCACGATCACCAGCTTCAACTACATGGGCCTCAATAGGCATGTCCTCTTCTGGTAGATGCTGGAAAATGAAGGTATTAAGGGATTTTAGATATCACTGAAAAACATTGATATATTAACACAAACTTCAGGGTTGAAGCAGTGCAATTGCAGAGATTGCATTGTACAGTATTATAATAATTACTGTAATTGAAGTAATTACTGGTGTCTCATTGTACTTATATAGTAGCACAGTAAGGTAAGTTAATGCTACAATAAATACTAAGCCACAGTGTATACTTACATTGTTAGGGTCAGGAATACTCCTACTGACACACCAGTTGTGCAGCAGGAGATAAGTACTTACAATCTTTGCAGATCTCAAAGGAGTGTACTGTAATTCTCCACCAAACCGATGAATACATCTGTTAGATACCATTTATTAGAGGGATATCAAAGGAAAATGTAACGGAGGATTTTATGGGCCAATGTGAACAAAATGCAATCGTATGAAATACATTAATAAGTGTGAAATTTTCATTTCATTATAAAGTCAAAAGATTTAGAAACCTTGCCATTGATTGGAAACTCTTATGGCACTCAACGTATGAAATTAAAATTGAGGTTTGGAGAGGGAGCAATTTATAACTATATACAGAGTTTGCTTGTGATTTGTTGAAAACAAAGGGATATTAAGAAGTCACTTCCTAACCTGAAGCAATTTTTCACAACTCCTAAGGTCAGCTCCACAATGACCCTAGTTCTTACAAGGGCCCTGTAGTAGAGTTCCTCAGCCTCATTTGTGGGATTGGTGACTGGGGTCATGAGAAAAGGCTCCAATGGGTACCCACTGTCACCTGCAACACATTGTTACCAGAAAGATGAACTATTTATACATACTGTACATACATATATAACCATACATAAACTCACCTGGGAGGAATATGTATATCATACATCCTTAGAACTGTACACTTGTTAAAACATCTCATGATACCAACCCAGCAGTAAGTAGTCCCCAAAGTGCCTCTACTAAAGTGTTGCCTCAAGTTGCTGTTCCTTCAAATGTAAGCATCATGAGTGGATCCTGCAAAGTGACACATGTATTAAAGCATGTGGTTCTACTTCAAATATTATGCCAAGAAGCCCTCACATATATATAATGTTTTAATACACTTGGCAACCCTAGTGTCAATGGGAAGACTTTTTATATCAAACTTGATTTTTAAAGAGATATAACCATGCAGGTTTTGGGAATTTTTTTATATACAAGTGTATGCAATAATATAGACCATATACTAAACAGTATCTTACACAAAATTTCTTATTTACACACATTATTTAAATCTAGGTACATGAAATACAGTACAGTACCTGGAAATCTGGCAGAATAATTGATGATCAAGCCATTTCCATCACAAATAACTTGAAAGTTTAGTGAATTTAATCTTTTTCTATTGACGTAGAGTACATGGCCTCATCAATACTTGGAGCCTTGATGGCAACGTGTGTACCTGCATACATAGCATAAACATTAATATATTGTGTAACAATAGGATCAATTTTATCTGTCTACCTCATACTCTAAACAAAGGAATGACATAGTATATACAGGACTGTATACAGGTACAGTATTAGGCTATATAAGCCAAACCAATATAATTCCTCAAGAGGAAAGTACACAAGGCAAGGTTGAAGTTAATATTGTGGGTAAAAAACTGTTACCTCTCTTACACCTTGTATGTTGTAGAGCCAAGAATCACAACAATGTTAGTGGGGGGAGACTGTAATAATTTATTATGAATATGACTGGGTTGTAACAACAAGGAAAACAACTAGCATTATGGATTTCATCAATAAAACTATGAAGCTTACCATCTATAGCTTCAATTACTCGTAGGAAGTTGGTGACCCTGCTGAAGGCTTGGGCTGATGTTCACAACTGTTGTGGTGTTGATGGCATATTGATTTCCTCAGCAGCCTTGGTACTCATGATGTTTGTTATTCTGGTGAATATTCTGCTGATGCTTGTTTGTGTTGGACCTGAAATAATCGTTATTTATTCAATATGTATATTTGTTGCATGAGAAAAAATATTATAGTATTGTTTGGCTAGGTTTTTAAACTGTAATAATACAATTTGTGTTAAAATTACTTGACTGCAACTCTATGCTGCCTAGAAAACTATGTACAATATTTAATTATAATAGTGTAGTGAAGAAATTTAAATATTATAGTGGGTTGTTTATGCAGTCCAAACATTGTTCACAAAAGATTTTATTTATGCAAAAAGTACAGTATGATACAACACTGTATATATACAGCTCCTGTTACTTTGGCCACTCTTAGGAAAAACTGTATCAGAAAACATACTGCATCATGCTTACAGTTATTAATGACAAGATAAGCAATAATGAAAACAGGTTACAAAGTACAATAGAGCCATTTTGTATTCAACCAATTTTTCTCATGTGTTTCAAGACCTTTATTATGATATGATATGCTTATCTTATATGGTACTTGCTTATGTAAATTGCTGATATTCTTCATCCTTGAAAAGGTATGGCACAAACAATGCATCTTTGAGCATCAAGTCTAAATAAATCTTAGTATAATGGACAAATTGAAATACAGTATTTAGAATAAAAAAACATATTTTATTGGTTATACTTAATTAATTTATATATTTCATATACAGTACAGTATATATATATATTAATATTTTTTACTTGATTTGAAATATACATAAATTATGTTAAGGAAATCTGAGGATAATACATTGAGAAGATATCTATAGATAGGCTACAGTAAATTAGGGAGGAGTAACCACTAGCCTAACTTTTAAAACTAAAAAGAAAAGAAAATAATACGCATTATATTTTACTCACCTCTTGTGTCTCCAATTAACATGGTGAAAGGAGCCACTGGCATACACTCTCAAGGCAATCAATAGCTGGGTATGTGGCAGTATGGGATTTCCTCGCCTTGTTCTTCTCCTCAGCAGGGGTGAGAACTCATCAATGAGCTGCGTCAGCTCATGCCGAGGAAAGTGGTAGTGCCTTATCAGCTCGTTGTCATTGAGAGCTAGAGGGTCCAGACAGTCTCGAAAGCACCTCTCTCTCCTTAGAGCCCTTGCTGCCTTGTCAGCCAACACGTAGTCCATGGTGAAGTAGCCTCAGTCCGCTGACTGGCAGTGTGAGACCAGTCACCGATGTACAGTAGTACAGTACAAGCAGTACTTGAAATGTTGTCTAGCATGCTTTTTGCGTGTTTAACGGCACTTTGTTTACATCTTGCCGTCTTTAAATATATATTGATATCAATTTCCACTGTAATCAATGAGAAATATTCACTAAATATGATGATATCTGAGCCCATATGGTGCACGTCATTAATTTCTACCAGCTTTTACTACACCTCCCGAGGTGTTGTTATTAACGACGCCCGTGACGTCATCATTTTGCTTCATGGATCGCGTCGGTAGTGGTCGACGTCGCTAACTCGAGTTACCGACGTTGTTAAGTTTTTTGGATCCGGCCCCTGGCCAGCTATGAATAGACCCGGGATCTAGGAGTTTTTTTTTTTTTTTTTTTTTTTTTTTTTTTTTTTTTTTTAATTCATTGCCCCGTAGCGTCAGTCAATAGGCAGACAACAGTACACAAGGGTAAGCGGGACTCACGAGAACCCAATGACCACATACACACACAAGCACACACACATGCGCACACACACTCACATCACGAAAACATAACAGAATGAAGCACAAGCATACAGACAAATATTTATATCATGACCTACTTAAATCCACCAAAACGAGGGTGGCGCACCAGAAGTTCCTCCAGAACCTGATGGTTCAGCAGGTGTCGACAAACCACATCAAGTGGCAGGCCCTGGGGCAGCAAGTGTCGGACAGTGGGGCAGGCTAGGCAATAGTGCTCTATAGTGTTAGCACAAGGCGCTCGACACAAGCGACACTCAGTGAAGGGAGGCTCACCCTGCATCCCAGCAACCTGCCACGGTGGCCGGTAGCCAAGCCTCAAACGAGCAGAGACTACATTGTGCCTCCGAACCATGAGGCCTCGACGACGGTAGAAATATTTGTGATGGCAGACAGACTCGTAATGGGTGATGGAGATGCTGAAGGGCCTCTCTGCATCCCTGCGTCGCCGTACAGGGAGGAGAGCGGCGGAGCGGACTTTAGAGAGGTAACATGTCAGGGAGAGAGGACGTCCAGCACCACGAGGAGGCAGATGGCAGGCTTCCTTTGCGAGTCTGTCAACTGTACCATTGTGACGTAAACCTACATGGGATGGCACCCATAAAAATTTGACAGTCAAGTTACGGTGACGCAATAAGGCCAAAAACGATAAAATCTGCTGAATAACACTAGAGTGTGTGGGCTGAACACTAGAGAGGGAATGAAGGGCAGGTTTGGAGTCACAAAAAATGGCAGCATTCACTCCACGTTGATAAACAACACTAACAGCATCCCGAATGGCATACAGTTCACACAATGTTGAGCTAGAATGGTTACAGAGACGACGGCTAACCCAGCCCCCTGGAGGTGACTCCAGGTCAGGCGAGAAAACAGCACAACCTGCTGCACCATCCACCTGCAATGAGCCATCAGTGTAGAGGCAGTATGAATCTGTGATGGAGGAAGTCACTGTTTCTATGTGTTCCAGAGCCAACTGCTGCTGCAGAGAAGGCAGCTCCGACTTGGAAGTAGGTGTAAAGCTCACATCAGGTGTTGGTAGCATCCATGGAGGGGGCCCTAGGGGGACGTCTGCAACCATTATATCTATATTAAGACCACGGAGCACAGAGGAAACAGACCTTATAAGAGTACGTCCAGCAGGCAGTATTGGAGGGACCGGGTAGTTTGGTCTAAGAGAAGTCCTGACTAACTGAGAGTAATGGGGTGAAAGATGTGGGAAATGGAGGCACTTGACAGTGAAGCAAGTAACATTAGAATAAATTCTCTTCACTAATGGGGAAGACGCAACTCACGCTGCATGTTCACTATCCTGGTCGACATTGGACAGCCAAGAATAATTCTCATTGCTCTATTTTGAAATTTTTCTAAAGTTTCCAGAGTAGCCCTAGGAAGTTGAATCAGAGCAGGGGAAAGGTAATCAACAACTGAACGGATAAAAGCAATATAGATGGTCCTGGCTACTGGGATGGAGATGCCCGAGGAGTTGTTAGATAGCCATTGAAGTGGTGTAAGTCGGCGCTGGAGACGACCCAATAAGTCCTGGACAATGGGATGGTCTTGAGGTCTGGCAGGGACAATCGGCCAAATATTGACTGGAGCACCCAGGTAGCAGTACTGGGAACACATGGGAATGACAGTCCCTCCAATGGTGAACACTGGCTGAGCTTGAGGAAGGCGGCAGGTGAATATTCTGCTCTTATCTGGGGAGACAATAATGCCACAGTGAGAGGAGGCCACAGAGAAGGAGTCAAGAAACCGCTGGAAATCCCTTGGTGAGGTAGAATGAACACAGATATCATCAGCATAGCACGTAATTGTAGTTCCAGGAATATCAGGGAGAGAAGTGAGCAACCGATGCATCAGAATATTAAATAACAATGGGCTGAGAACACCACCTTGAGGCATACCAAGATGAAAACTGCGCAAAGGACTGAGTGCACCACTGAAAAACACACAGGAGGTCCTGTTACTCAGGTAGCCCCGAATCCACCGTAGTAGATTACCCTTTATCCCAAAGTCAACCAGTTGATCCAAAATGACATCTCTATTAGCAACATCGAAGGCACTTCGAAGGTCAATGAAGGCCACCACACTGTCCCTGGAAAGGCGAGAGTACAGGTCGATTAGGCAGTGATGTGTGCTCCGCTGGGGAAGGAAACCAAACAGCCATGGAGAGAGGCGATCCTGCAGTCTGTACATGAGACGATTGAGTAATATTCTCTCCATAACCTTACAGAAACAGGAAGTAAGGGAAATAGGCCTGAACTTCGCAGTGCCGGGCTTAGGGATGGGTATTATTGTGCTGCTGGTCCAGGCTCGTGGTACACAACCGTCACGAAGACAAAGATTGTACAGTCGAAGTAGAGGGTTCCCAGGAACTTGTTGAAGTAGGCACAGCACAGCATAAGTAATACCATCATCACCAGGGGAAGAAGCTCTACCCCGAATGAGAGCACGGCGCAACTCCTCCTCAATTATCTCCTCTGCATCATCGTCATCATCTTGTAACAGAGCAGACATTAGACGTAGCCGATGGACAGCAGCACGGGAAGCGAGTGCATCTTGTATGTGGATGGGTAGACTGGCTGGGGTAGATTGTTCTGACCAGGCATCGACAAGTTGTTTGGCATAGTCGGCAGGAGTGTGATGACGTGCAGTGGCCGGTGTCTTTTTAACAACCCGACGGATGAGGTGCCACATAGAAGCCACACTTGTTTGCTGGTTGATGCTGTCCGTGAACCGCTGCCAAGACTCAGTGTGAGCACAATCCTGCAGGGCAACTAAAGCGTCCCTAGACATCTGGTAACGATGGAGTAGGTCAGGGGTTGGGTTGGCTTGAAACAATAGGCCATCACGTTCAGCCTCCTCCTTTGCCTCCTGTATACGTGCATCCAGCGTCCAGGAGTGGGCAGTATGGCGATGCTGGAGGTGTGGCCGGGAGACGTATAGCCTATAAAAGTCATGAGTAGCAGATACAAGATCAGAGTACAACTGTTCAGCTGATGATATGTCAAATGTAGGGAATACATGGGCCATAAATAAGATGTAAGTCGGGCAATATTTAGGGGGCACAGCAATACGCAAACGAGTGGCTGAAGCACCTGACCCAGCAGTTAGAGAATAATGAAACCGAAGAGCAATGTGATCAGAGAATAAGTCTGGCACGGAGAAGCACTGGACCTGAGATGCTATCAGGCCAGACGAGAGGATGTAATCCAGAGTACCTCCCCGGCAATGAGTGGCACCACCAGTGTCCCAGTGTGTCAGATGATGCTTGCGGATGTATGAAAGGAGACGAACACCATTACGATTAATAGAGCCAGTACCATCACCCAAATCAGAATGCCGAGCATTAAAATCTCCCATATACACCATACCACGCACTGTTGGAGAAGGAAGAGCCTCAAGAGTGAGTCTAGCTGGGGCAGAATAGACATTACATAGTTGGAGTACTCCATTCCCAGGTAGAACCTCAAATAGCTGAAAGGTCATGTCAGGATCAGTGGAGGTACGGAGAAAGCGATGTGGCAAGGAGCTATGTATGTAAGTCAGGAGACCATTCCTTACCAGATGAACATATGGCACATAACCTGAGAGGGGAGGAGCTTGCCCAAGAGCGAGCGGCCGTCCTGGAAATGCTTCCTGGAGAAAAATAACACTGGGATGATGACGAAAAACATAGGCCTTGAGTTGAGTGAGCTTAGCATAACTGGTGATACCACATACATTCCAGGAGATGACATCCAGCCGGCAATCACTAGCGAACTCTGTATTTGGAGGTAGAAGTCCGGTGAGTGGGGGCAGATGAGCGACCTGGAGAAGAAGATGGACCAGGAGAAGGGACTGACTCGAAAAGCTTTTCAAGGCGAGATGCAACAGTATCCATCTTTTCGGTAAGGGTAGTGACAGTTGAGATGATGGCCTGCTGAGCCTCGACCAAGGTGGAGAGTTTGGAGTCATTGGCAGCCTGAGCGGCAACCAGCCCATCAATCCTGGCTTCAAGGGCAGAAAAGCGGTTTTCAAGAGCCGTACATCGTGCCATGAGGGTAGCAACAGACTTGCGGAGGGCCAGGTCTGGAGGTGAGGCAGGGTTGGTAGGAGGAGCAGACTGGGGAGGTGGTGGTGGTGGAGGCGGAGCAATAGTAGAGACACGAGCCTGGACCTTACGTCGAGTACATCCATGCCACACGTTAACCCCTGGCTGAAGGCATCGTGGACACTTCCATCGAGACGTATCTTCAGGAGGTGAAGGCTCAGAGGTGGAGGCAGCAGGACGTGATGGTTCACCCCTGACAGGACACGTCTTGGAATCATGGTCGGCCGCACACCATGCACACTTCGGCCTGGCAGAACAGTACCGGGAAATATGCCCAACTCCCCAGCACCTGTAGCACCAAGGCTGGTCATTATGAAGTTTCCTCACCTCACATGGTGGAAGACAAGGGAGGAAATCAAAGGAAATCTCATTTGGAGGTGGATCGGGTTGACTCCAGACAACAACAATACGGCTAATGGGGGAACCATCTTGGAAAAAACGACGGGCAAAGTACACACCAGGGTATCCTTTGGTAAGTTTCGGGTCAACATCAATAGGAAAACGGGTGAGGATGTAGCTGGGGAACTTACGAGGCCTCTCAGGTGAGTCTTCAAGAATGAGAGGCAGAGATAAAAATTCACCAACCTTCACTCTATCAATGATGTCCTGACGCTTCCTAGAGATGTAGACAAACCGGGAGGTGACAGCAGCCATCTTGACTTCAGCCAGTTCACGCTGCAACTGGAAGGCCCTGTTGACATCAGACAACCAACGCAGCTTTGTGTCTGTAGATGGGTTTCCAGAGAAGGAGAGTTTGACATAGGCATCTCTCGGGGCAAAAGCAGGAAGGTTGGACGAGGGCAAAGAGTTGGTATGCAAAGAAGAAACACCAGGGTGAGGCAGAGAAGGTACGTCGTGCACAGCTGAAGCACCCTTGGCAGTCTTGGCAGCTGGAGGTAAACAGTCCACACCATCGGAATCCTGCGAGGAGTCGGACGAGGCATCAACAGGTCGCTTGGTAGAGGTTGAGGAGGTGGACGGCTGCAACCTGTGCTGCGGAGTGACCGAGGAGAGGGGGGGAGGGTTGCGAGAAGGCAGCTCAGGCCAGTGATCCTCAATTGGAGACTCGTCTTCCTCCGACATTGCCAAGTCGGCCTCCAAGCAGGAATCCGCACTCTCCATCAGGCCAGGCATGGCCTAGATGGAAAGGAAACAACAACACAAACAACTAAACACTCAATCAGCCAGTGACACACACACACACACCCACAGACAATCACAACAAAATTATACACAGAACCACAACAGACAAACAACACCAGCAACACCACAGAAACAGCAACACACAAAGAAGAACTCACAAACAACACAAAAAACACAAACAAGAGCTCCAAAACAACACAAAACAACAACACAAACGAGAATGGAGGCAGAGCGCCACGAGTACGTCCACACTCCACCTGTTCTGGAGCGAGACTGGATCTAGGAGTGGTATGCCTCTTGATATAGGAGTGGCCATATGTGTGTGATGCATAGTATGGCCACTACAACACTCACTTATAAAGTTAAGACTGAAGAAAAACAATGATTGATTGATTGATTAATTTTGATGCAACTAAGCATCTGGCGGCGCAACAGCTAAGGTCATATACCGCCCAAAAAAAACACAATGGTATCTGACTGATCTTCAAAAGCATCTTCATATTCCCTTACATACAGAGTTGTCGTATAATTCGTCTTGGCCAGGGATTCCTAGCTCCTCTTTCTACCTTTGATAACAATACCCACTTCTGACATACTTTATGAGAGTATTTGACGGTTCCCAGCTAACATATGGCATAGAACAACTGTCTGGAATGAACTCCATCTCAATACACTCATTGTTCCTCCTCTTTCTGCCTTTGATAACAATACCCACTTCTGACATCCTTTATGAGAGTATTTGACGGTTCCCAGCTAACATATGGCATAGAACAACTGTCCGGAATGAACTCCATCTCAATACACTCATTGCACTACATCGGTACACTCGTGATACATAATTTCTGACCAGAGTGTGAGGAACAGAAAGCTTCGAATCGCCTGGTATTGTTCATTTCCCCACCCAGTACACTTATAATAGAGGCTGAGTTCGAATGCAGGGTATGTGTGTGTGTGTGTGTGTGGTGCCTGCCGTTCGTCTCTGCTGGTCAGGGATTACCTATCACGACAAGGAATACCTACAATGAGAGGACTCAGTAAGAAATTAATTAAAAGAAGAGGAGATAAAGATGTACAGAAATATAGCTTTCCAAATAGAGTAATAGACGAATGGAACAAATTACCAGAAGAAGTGCTGTGTGTCAAAAACATACACACACACAAACACACACACACATAAATAGAATAATAGACGAATGGAATAAATTACCAGAAGAAGTGGTGTGTGTCAAAAACATACACACACACACACACACACATTACCGGAAGAAGTGGTGCGTGTCAAAAACATACATAACTTTAAAGAAAAATATGATAATTGTGATTTAAAATACGGGACATTACGAGCTTGACTGAATCCTGTAAAGATTCAAATAGGTAAGAACGAGTGTACATTTATACATCCTACTTTTCACGTTTCCAGTTCCTGTCCATCCCGTGGTCACAAAAAAAAAAAAAAAAAAGTCTAATTTCGTCTCTCAGTAGCCACGAAATCTAATCGAATATGAATATAAGTGAAAGGGAAGATAATAGGGGTAAGATAGGTGAAGGATAAGTGTAAAGAGGTGAATTTAATTAACAAATTGAGTTAATGCTTATGATAATAGGGGTAAGATAGGTGAAGGATAAGTGTAAAGAGGTGAATTTAATTAACAAATTGAGTTAATGTTTATGATAATAGGGGTAAGATAGGTGAAGGATAAGTGTAAAGAGGTTAATTTAATTAACAAATTGAGTTAATGTTTATGTGAACTAAAAAAATTCTAAGATTTACTTCATTTTGTACTGTAAATTCTTGGGAAAAATTCCAAGCACTGGCATCACTGACAACAACAACAACAACAGGGTACGGCGGCCATCATGATTAGTGTTGCCAGATCTATTTGACATCATTTCCCTAACTTTACCTTTACAATTTCACTTTTTTACCTCAATAATTCTCTGTTTACTCATGATCACTGACGATCTTTTTGGTATTTTTTGGTCTGGTAGAACTTTCCCTGTTTATTCATGAACAATATTTATATAATGTCCCTAGTATGTGGACTTCAATATTCCCTAAAACAGACGAATTTCCCAGCATCTGGCAACACTGATGATGATAAACAATACAAGTCAATGTAGAAACTGTGTATAATATTAACATTATAAAAAGAAATATAGCCTTACATGAAATATAAAAATATGATGTTGACATTATAATAATTCACTCACAGTTATATATAGAGAGATATAATATATTTATTATATATATAGTTTTATGATAACATTATAACAAGAAGGAGCTCATTTGACATTCACAAATATTGACCATAATAATAATAAAGCAGCAGGTTCAGCATCAACAATTTACCATCACTTGTAACTTTATATTTCAACACTTAAATGACCTTCTATACATACAAAAAGGTAGGAGGATAGTTTGGGGCCATAATTAAAGGAAAAAGTAGGTAAATATTGAAAGAATTACCGTTATTGAGTACGGTTTTTCTACCTTCATTACCCACTTATTTAGACCATTCTAAGACTATTTTTTACCTTCATTACCCACTAATTTAGACCATTCTAAGACTATTTTCTACCTTCATTACCCACTAATTTAGACCATTCTAAGACTTTGGTATTTATTGAAAGAATTACCGTTTTGCAGCAGTGTTGCCAGATCCGGCTAGGTCCCAGTATTTTACCTCGGTCATTTATTGTACTTTATCACAATTATTTCCTGGTAGTTTGCCCAGGTTAGGTCCCGGTAGTTTGCCCAGGTTAGGTCCCGGTAGTCTGATGCAGTCTAGGTTAGGTTAGGTCAGGTCAGGTAAGGTCAGGCTAATTTCAAAATGCCCCATTTGAATGGCATATGCCCTATCTTGGAAATCGGGCATTTGCGGAGGAAATGCAATAACGGTAATTCATTCAATATTTACCGACTATTTTCTACCTTCATTACCCACTTATTTAGACCATTCTAAGACTATTTTCTACCTTCATTACCCACTAATTTAGACTATTTTCTACCTTCATTACCCACCTATTTAGACCATTCTAAGACTATTTTCTACCTTCATTACCCACTAATTTAGACCATTCTAAGACTTTTCTACCTTCATTACCCACTTATTTAGACCATTCTAAGACTATTTTCTACCTTCATTACCCACTTAGGTATTTATTGAAAGAATTACCGTTTTGCAGCAGTGTTGCCAGATTCGGCTGGGTCCCAGTATTTTACCCCTGTCATTTATTGTACTTTATCACGATTATTTCCCGGTAGTTTGCCCAGGTTAGGTCCCGGTAGTTTGCCCAGGTTAGGTCCCGGTAGTCTGATGCGGTCTAGGTTAGGTTAGGTCAGGTCAGGTAAGGTCAGGCTAATTTCAAAATGCCCCATTTGAATGGCATATGCCCTATCTTGGAAATCGGGCATTTGCGGAGGAAATGCAATAACGGTAATTCATTCAATATTTACCGACTATTTTCTACCTTCATTACCCACTTATTTAGACCATTCTAAGACTATTTTCTACCTTCATTACCCACTAATTTAGACTATTTTCTACCTTCATTACCCACCTATTTAGACCATTCTAAGACTATTTTCTACCTTCATTACCCACTAATTTAGACCATTCTAAGACTTTTCTACCTTCATTACCCACTTATTTAGACCATTCTAAGACTATTTTCTACCTTCATTACCCACTTAGGTATTTATTGAAAGAATTACCGTTTTGCAGCAGTGTTGCCAGATTCGGCTGGGTCCCAGTATTTTACCCCTGTCATTTATTGTACTTTATCACGATTATTTCCCGGTAGTTTGCCCCGGTTAGGTCCCGGTAGTCTGATGCGGTCTAGGTTAGGTTAGGTCAGGTCAGGTAAGGTCAGGCTAATTTCAAAATGCCCCATTTGAATGGCATATGCCCTATCTTGGAAATCGGGCATTTGCGGAGGAAATGCAATAACGGTAATTCATTCAATATTTACCGACTATTTTCTACCTTCATTACCCACTTATTTAGACCATTCTAAGACTATTTTCTACCTTCATTACCCACTAATTTAGACTATTTTCTACCTTCATTACCCACCTATTTAGACCATTCTAAGACTATTTTCTACCTTCATTACCCACTAATTTAGACCATTCTAAGACTTTTCTACCTTCATTACCCACTTATTTAGACCATTCTAAGACTATTTTCTACCTTCATTACCCACTTAGGTATTTATTGAAAGAATTACCGTTTTGCAGCAGTGTTGCCAGATTCGGCTGGGTCCCAGTATTTTACCCCTGTCATTTATTGTACTTTATCACGATTATTTCCCGGTAGTTTGCCCCGGTTAGGTCCCGGTAGTCTGATGCGGTCTAGGTTAGGTTAGGTCAGGTCAGGTAAGGTCAGGCTAATTTCAAAATGCCCCATTTGAATGGCATATGCCCTATCTTGGAAATCGGGCATTTGCGGAGGAAATGCAATAACGGTAATTCATTCAATATTTACCGACTATTTTCTACCTTCATTACCCACTTATTTAGACCATTCTAAGACTATTTTCTACCTTCATTACCCACTAATTTAGACTATTTTCTACCTTCATTACCCACCTATTTAGACCATTCTAAGACTATTTTCTACCTTCATTACCCACTAATTTAGACCATTCTAAGACTTTTCTACCTTCATTACCCACTTATTTAGACCATTCTAAGACTATTTTCTACCTTCATTACCCACTTAGGTATTTATTGAAAGAATTACCGTTTTGCAGCAGTGTTGCCAGATTCGGCTGGGTCCCAGTATTTTACCCCTGTCATTTATTGTACTTTATCACGATTATTTCCCGGTAGTTTGCCCAGGTTAGGTCCCGATAGTTTGACCAGGTTAGGTCCCGGTAGTCTGATGCGGTCTAGGTTAGGTTAGGTCAGGTCAGGTAAGGTCAGGCTAATTTCAAAATGCCCCATTTGAATATGCCCTATCTTGGAAATGGGGCATTTGCAGAGGAAATGCCATAGAAGAAAATAGTCTTAGAATGGTATAAATAAGTGGGTAATGAAGGTAGAAAAAACGTACGCAATAACGGTAATTCATTCAATATTTACCCCCACTTATTTAGACCATTCTAAGACTTCGGTAAATATTGAAAGAATTACCGTTATTGAGTACGGTATTTCTACCTTCATTACCCACCAATTTAGACCATTCTAAGACTATTTTCTTCTATGGCATTTCCTCTGCAAATGCCCCATTTCAAAGATAGGGCATATTCAAATGGGGCATTTTGAAATTAGCCTGACCTTACCTGACCTGACTTAATCTAACCTAGACCGCATCAGACTACCGGGACCTAACCTGGGCAAACTGCCAGGACCTAACCTGGGCAAACTATCAGGACCTAACCTGGGTAAACTACCGGGACCTAACCTGGGCAAACTACCGGGACCTAACCTGGGCAAACTACCGGGACCTAACCTGGGCAAACTACCGGGACCTAACCTGGGTAAACTACCAGGACCTAACCTGGGCAAACTACCGGGACCTAACATGGGCAAACTACCGGGAAATGACCGTGGTAAAGTACACGAAATGACCGGGGCAAATTACTGGGACCTAGCCGGATCTGGCAACACTGCTGCAAAACTGTTATTCTTTCAATAAATACCCACTACTTGAGGGAAGGGTTTTGGCACCCCTTCGGACCCAGCCACTAGCTTTCAGTTCTTCAACTGTCCCTCTTTTCTTTCTATTTCCTTCCTGGTTGCTGTTAAAATATAGTTATATTTCTTTCAGATAACACCAATAATAGTGTGACAATCCTGACAACAGAATATTACAGTAAATATTCAGTAAATGTTTGAATCTTCAAATGATGTAAGACTGGTATTGTTATTGTTTCAGATTCATATGAAGTAACAGTGTGGTTGGCAGCCCTGACAACAGTAATAACCAAGTGGTCATATTGGAAAGAAAATGTTTATGTGTGATGAGTGTGGTGAAGAGTTTAGTTGGAAATCTGACCTTAAGAAACACAGCATTGTTCACACAAGAGAGAAGAACTTTGAATGTGAAGAATGTGGTAAAATGTTTGTGACAAAAGGTGTTCTAAAGCAACACACTCTTATACACATAGGAGAGAGGAACTTTGAATGTTAAGAATGTGGTAAAAAGTTTGTGACGAAGAGTAATCTAAATGAACACATACTTATACACACAGGAGAAAAAAACTTTGAATGTGAAGGATGTGGTAAAAAATGTGTGACAAAGAGTAATCTAAAGCAGCACATGCTTACACACACAGGAGAAAAGAACTTTGAATGTGAAGAATGTGGTAAAAAGTTTGTGACAAAGAGTGTTCTAAATCGACACATACATATACACACAGGAGTGAAGAACTTTAAATGTGAAGAATGTGGTAAAAAGTTTCTGACAAAGAGTGAATTAAAGCAACACATACAAATACACACAGGAGTGAAGAACTTTAAATGTGAAGAATGTGGTAAAAAGTTTCTGACCAACAGTGATTTATCGACACACACACTTATACACACAGGAGAAAAGAACTTTGAATGTGAAGAATGTGATAAAAAGTTTCTGACAAAGGGTAAACTAAAGCGACACATACTTATACACACAGGAGTGAAGGACTTTGAATGTGTAAAATGTGGTAAAAGGTTTGGTCAGAAATCTAACCTTAATGTACATATAAAAGTTCATACAAGAGTATAGGATTTTAAGTGTAATGAATGTGGTAAAAAGTTTTCTGACAAATCCCAACTCACGTTACACAAAACTGTTCACACATGAAATAAAACATTGAATGTATGCAGTGGCAAACAATACAGGTAAAGAAACAATAGGTAAAAAAAAAAAATTGTTCTGACCCTACATGCCCCCCCCCCCCCTCTCTCTCTCTCACAGATGAGGAGAATTACTGGGCCACTCGTCATTACCAAAGAAGTCAATGTTGTTGTCCTTCAGAAGGTTCTGGCTGGGTTCAAAGCACTTTCACATATGGTGCTTGGTTGTGCAGAAAGGTAACCTGAGTGACATCCACAACATTTTGAGAGTCTGGAAGAAAGGGAATGACAAGCTTTGTCAAGATCTTCTCCCCAAAATAATCTCCATCCCAACTTTACCCTCGAGGCTTTATCACCCACATCATCCACCATACAGTGAAGTCCTTGGACCCTCTTGGCCTCGTCTTGTCATTACTATCACTTACATTTTCTAATGCCACAGTAGAAAGAATATTTTCACAGATGAATGTTCACTCTAAACTGAGAAATCGTCTCAGTGTTAGGTCAGTAGAGGCATTAATTGTTAAAAATAAAGTATGGATGGGTTCATTATTTTCAATCCTGTGTAAACTTTGAGCCTTCTGATGATATGATCAGAAGTTTCAATTCTAAAGGTTCTGAAGAGGAGGAGAATAATATTATTGCTCTTGATGTACTACAATAAGAATCTGTGGCTGTAGGTATGTATACTGTATATCTAATTGTCATTATTAACATTGTTTAGCTAAGTTCTCATAGGCCTAGTTAGTCCTTACGGAAAATAAAACTAGCATTTTTAAGTTTACCTTCAGCAAAGTTCAGTTATATGGTTGTCAAATATTATGTAATTGCTTTTCTTTAGTGAGGAGAAATCTATTAATACAATATTCTTGTAGATTGAAATGAAACAATAAAATTTGTCTTTATTTATTTTGTGGGATCTTTATTTCAATCTGTGGGGAAAAAATCCTTAATCTGTGGGAAATTGGTACTACAAAATTGGCAACACTGGTTGTGACTGAGTGGATGAACTGAATGATTCCCTGATTAGGAAAGTGACAGAGGTGGGTGAGAGAAGGATAGGAAGGGTGAGGAATAGCAATAAAAGAAGATTGATGAAGAACTGGTGGAATGAAGATATTGAGAATGCGAGGAAGGAGAGTAATAGGAAGTGTAGAAGACTAAGGAAAAATGTAGGCAATAGTGAGGAAAATAGAATAGCATATGAGGAGGCATGGAAGGAGTATGAACGTAGACAGGAGGCAAAAAAGCTGATCAGAAAAGCCAGATAGAATAGCATTTGAGGAGGCATGGAAGGAGTAGGAACGTGGACAGGAGGTAAAAAAACTGATCAGAAAAGCCAGATAGAATAGCATATGAGGAGGCATGGAAGGAGTATGAACGTAGACAGGAGGAGGTAAAAAAACTGATCAGAAAAGCCAGAGTTGTGGATGACAAGAAAGTGGTAGAGTTTGCGTGCCAAGGGAGAGGAAGGTGGTAATGAGTGGTATGACTTTTTAAGGGGTGAGAAGCAGAAGGAGAGAATCAGAGTGGATGAATTAGTGGTTGGAGGAAACATAGTGAGGGACACAAGGGACAAGGTGAATGCTATAAAGGAATTCTGGGAGGAAATAGGTGGTGTGAATGAGGCAGAAATAAGTAAAGCTGAGATCAGGAAGTATGTAGGGAAACTGAAAGCAGGTAAAGCAGCAGGCAGGGATGGGGTTCTGTATGAGTTCTACAAGGAGGGAGGGGAAGGAGTATTAGAAGGCCTTTACTCTCTATTCAGAGTAATCTGGGTAGAGGAAAAAGTGCCAAGTAAGTGGAATTAGAGTAGAATGACTGTGTTGCATAAGGGAGGACACAAGAGTAAGAGGGAGCTTAGGAACTATAGGCCTATAGCTCTAACAGATATAGTATCAAAGGTGTTTTGTGGCATCCTGAATGAAAAGTTGAAAGAGAATGTGGAGAGGTATAAAGTGATGGGAGAGGAACAGAATGGTTTTAGGACAGATAGGAGAGGGGAGGATAATATGTTCGTAGTGAGAGAAGTTATTGAAAAAATGGTGAAAGATAACAGGAAAGTTAACTTAGCATTTCTAGACATTGAGAAGGCGTATGACAGAGTTAACAGGTATAAGCTAGGCAAGGTGTTGGAGAGAGTGGGAGTTAGTAGCAAGGTAATGAATATTATAATGAGTATGTATAAGGAAACCAGGGCAGTGTACAGTATGGGCGATTTAAAGACAGGGTGGGTGGAGAGTAAGAGAGGTGTGAGGCAAGGATGCGTACTTTCACCATTGTTGTTTGGTCTGTATACAGAGGAACTAGCTGCACGAGTGAGGAAGGAAGGTTTAGGGATTCAGGTAGGGGAGTATGTACTGAGTATTTTGTTGTATGCAGATGATGTGGTGATGTTGAGTGAGACAGGTGAGACACTGCAGAGAATACTTGATGTAGTTACAGAGTATGGGAATGATTTTAATGTCAAGTTTGGGAGTGATAAGAGCAAAGTATTGGTAGTGAATGGGGATGATCGTGATATAGGTAGAACGTGGAGACTGGGTGAAAATGTGATTGAAAGGACAAAAGAGTATAGATACTTGGGAATAATTGTGGATGTGAAAGGGTGTGATAGGACAAAGACTGATAGGTTATCAAGAGCAAACCAGTTGGTAGGAAGACTAGGAAGTGTGGCAAGGTGTAGAGCCAATAAGTATGAGGTAGTGCGTGGTGTATGGAAAGGTATGGCTGTACCTGGACTCATGTATGGACTGGAGACTATGACATGGACAGTGAATGACTTTAACAGACTGGAAGTAGTACAGAATAGGATAGGAAGAACAGCATTAGGTGCAAGCAAGTATGTAGGTGTGGAAGCAATAAGAGGTGACGCTGGATGGAGTATGTTTGAGGAGAGGATAGCCAAAGGAGTGTTGAGATATAAGGTTAGACTAGAGGGAATGAATGAAGACAGATGGGGTATAAATGGACAGGACGGTACACTAAGTGAAGAAGGATGTGTGATAAGAGAATGGAAAAGTGTGCAATGCAGTACCCAATGCTAGATGAAAGGGGCAGATGGAGTGATGAGAAATGGATAAATGAGATTAAGAGACGGATACAAAAAATAGGCAGAGATGAATGGATGAGAGGCATAAGTCAGAAGAGCACGCTAGATTGGTACTCCTCTAAGGACATACCAAGGAGTGAAGTGTTCTATGATGGTAGCTGGGGAAGTGAGCTGATGTTTAAGGCAAGAACGAAGTCACTGGAGGTGAATGACAGAATATATAGATGGAATAATGAAGGTAGTAAGGTGTGTGGGATGTGTGAGAGTAGGGAAGATGAGACAGTAGAACATGTGTTGATGGTATGTGATAAGTATGAACGAGAGAGAGCTATCATGCTGAATGTGGTAATTAGTGAACTAGGAGTGAGAAACTGGAGGGAGATGGTGGAAGCGACAGTGGCAGCTAAAGTGCTGCTATGTCTTAGTGAACGAGAGCTGTACAGTCCAGTGATAATAGAGAGTGTGAAAGAATGAGACGAGGAAGTGGGGTGGGGAGGAAGAGGAGGAAGAGGGATATGGATGGGGTGGGTTGTGGCGTGGTGGGGGAGGAGGAGGGATGTGGGGTGGGTTGGGGCGTGGTGGGGGAGTAGGAGGGATGTGGGGTGGGTTGGGGCGCGGTGGGGGAAGAGGAGGGATGTGCGTAGGGGTGTGGTCTGGCAGGAAGGTGGAGGAGGAGGAGGAGAAGGAGTATATAGGGACGAGCAGGTTGTATAGGATATAGAGGATGAAAGTATGATGTGTATACATGTATTCTTTGGTGCTGTTTTTTGTTTTCTCTCTGCAGAGTATGCAGAGGAAGACAGTAAGAGAGCACCGTTGCAAAGGCTACACCCGAACGCACTCTCAGTCATCATCATCAACAACAACAACAATAATAAAGTGTGAGTTTTTGTAGTTTTCTATGTTGTATTGTTGTAATTGATAATATTAATGGTAAAGGTACAGAAGTGGACCTTACTGTATAATAGATATTTTACTGTCATTACCCACTATTTTGGACCATTCTAAGACACTTTTCTACTATGGTTTTTCTTCCTCAAATCCCCCGTTTCCAAGATAGGGCATATTCAAATGGGGCATTTTGAAATTAGCCTGACCTTACCTGACCTGACCTAACCTAACCTAGACCGCATCAGACTACCGGGACCTAACCTGGGCAAACTACCGGGAAATAATCGTGATAAAGTACAATAAATGACAGGGGTAAAATACTAGGACCCAGCCGGATCTGGCAACACTGCTGAATTCAGGTCCACTTCTGTACTAATACCATATTAATGGTTCTTTAGTGGTTTATTATGATATATACGAGTCAATAGGGAAGGAAACCAAGTGAAATACAATATATAATTCATTGATATAAGATAATTAAATTTAACAAGTATAATCATTTAATTAATTAACACAGGCTTAGTAAATTACGTTATTAACCTGTAAAGTAATGAATAAAACAAGCCTGGAAACACACACACAACCCTTGAAAAAAAAACACACAAACCTAGGGGAAAAAAAAACAACCCGAGGAAATATAACGGTAATTATCTATTATATAGCCATTTTATATTACAATGTTTTTACCTTCTTTACCCACTAATTTATAACATTCTAAAACACTTTTCTTCTATGACATTTTCTTTTGCAATTCCCCATTTCCAAGATAGGGCATATTCAAATGGGGCATTTTGAAATTAGCCTGACCGGTAAATATTGAAAGAATTACCGTTATTGAGTACGGTATTTCTACCTTCATTACCCACAAATTTAAACCATTCTGAGACTATTTTTCTTCTATGGCATTTCCTCTGCAAATGCCCCATTTCAAAGATAGGGCATATTCAAATGGGGCATTTTGAAATTAGCCTGACCTTACCTGACCTAACCTAGACCGCATCAGACTACCGGGAACTAACCTGGACAAACTACTGGGACCTAACCTGTGCAAACTACCGGGACCTAACCTGTGCAAACGACTGGGACCTAACCTGTGCAAACTACTGGGACCTAACCTGTGCAAACTACTGGGGCCTAACTTGGGCAAACTACTGGGACCTAACCTGACCCAACCAAACCTAACATAACCTTTCCTTATCTGACCTGACCTAACCTAACCTAACATTATCTGACCTAACCTAACCAAACCTTACCTTACCTTATCTGACCTAACCTAACATAACCAAACCTTACCTTATTTAACCTAACATAACCAAACCAAACTTTACCTTATCTGACCTAACCTAACATAACCAAACCTTACCTTATCTAACATAACCAAACCTTACCTTATCTGACCTAACCTTGTAATGGCCGGACCTGAGAGTTAAAGGCAGAATTTGAAAGCTACGCCAGTGGCGTACTCTTATGGCTTACCCGGTAGAAGCACTGCCTGAGATTTCTCTGGTCCGGGGTTCGATTCCCCGTGGGTACGACTAGAATTTAAATGGATCAATTTCTGGGTCTGACTTGCTTGATTGATTGGGATTATTACAACCTAACATAACCAAACCTTACCTTATCTAACCTAACCTGACCTAACCTAACATAACCAAACCTTACCTTATCTGACCTAACCTAACATAACATAACCTTGCCTAACCTAACCTAACATAGACCACAGCAGACTATCGGGACCTAACCGAGGCAAACTACTGGGACCTAACTGGACATTGTCAATTTTTGGTGCTACAGAATATTACAGTAAATGTTTGAATCTTCAAATGATGTAAGACTGGTATTGTTATTGTTTCAGATTCATATGAAGTAACACTGTGGTTGGCAGCCCTGACACCAATAACAGTGTGGTTGGCAGCTCTGACAACAGTAATAACCAAGTGGTCATATTGGTGGCAGAATAAAGCTGTGTTAGTAATGGAGGTGGAAGGAAGTGACACCATCAATGTTGTCAGAGAAGAGAAGTGTAACAAGTTGGTCTGTCAACAATGTGGTCAAAAGTTTAGTAGGAAATGCCATCTCACTCACCATTTGTTGACTCATACTGGAAAGAAAATGTTTATGTGTGATGAGTGTGGTGAAAAGTTTAGTTGGAAATCTGACCTTAAGAAACACAGCATTGTTCACACAGGAGAGAGGAACTTTGAATGTGAAGAATGTGGTAAAAAGTTTGTGAGAAAGGATAATTTAAAGAAACACATACTTATACACACAGGAGTGAAGAACTTTGAATGTGAAGAATGTGGTAAAATGTTTGTGAGGAAGAGTAAACTGAATGAACACATACCTATACACACAGGAGGAAAGAACTTTGAATGTGAAGAATGTGGCAAAAGGTTTGTGGCAAAGAGAGAATTAAAGCAACACATACTTATACACACAGGAGAGAGGAACTTTGAATGTGAAGAATGTGGTAAAAAGTTTGTGAGAAAAGCTGATCTAAAGAAACACATACTTATACACACAGGAGTGAAGAACTTTGAATGTGAAGAATGTGGTAAAATGTTTGTGAGAAAGAGTGTTTTAAAGTAACACATACTTATACACACAGGAGAGAGGAACTTTGATTGTAAAGAATGTGGTAAAAAGTTTGTGACTAAGAGTGAATTAAAGCAACACATACTTATACACACAGGAGAGAGGAACTTTGAATGTGAAGAATGTGGTAAAAAGTTTGTGAGAAAACGTTGTCTAAAGAAGAAAATACTTATACACACAGGAGAGAATATGGTTGTCAAATATTAAGCAATTTCTTTTCTTTAGTGTGGAGAAATGTATTAATACAATATTCATGTACATTAAAAAGAAACAATAAAATTTGTCTTTATTTGTTTTTTGGGATCTTCATTTCAATGTGTGGGAAAAAAATCCTTAATCTGTGGGAAATTGGTACTACAAAATTGGCAACACTGGTTGTGACTGAGTGGATGAACTGAATGATTCCCTGATTAGGAAAGTGACAGAGGTGGGTGAGAGAAGGATAGGAAGGGTGAGGAATAGCAATAAAAGAAGATTGATGAAGAGCTGGTAGAATGAAGATATTGAGAATGCGAGGAAGGAGAATAATAGGAAGTGTAGAAGACTAAGGAAAAATGTAGGCAATAGTGAGGAAGATAGAATAGCATATGAGGAGGCATGGAAGGAGTATGAACTGCAGGAGCCGGTGGCGGCAGGTTCGAAATCTGAGAGCTGAGTTTCCCAAATAATGTAAACTTTATAAAAGTTACCACATAAACTAAAGTGAAAAATAAGAGAAGAAGATGACTAGTCGAAGTGCAAGAAGCGGAGCACGAAGAGAAGACAGCTGTGGAAGATGTGAAAACAGTAAAATAACAGGAGAGAGGAATACAATGTGATATGTGTAGTGTCTGGTTCCACATCGGATGTGAGCAGGTCAGTCCTACCCTATATAGAGAGTTGAAAGATTCTGAATCAGTATGGATATGTTCTGGATGTATACCAGCAGCAAAGAAGAGACTGTTAACACCAGAGGGGGAAGTAGGAAAAAAGATTGATGAGATGAAAAAGGAGTTGAGATCTTTCTTTGAGGAAAAACTGATGCTGTGGGAGGAGAGTTTAGATAAGTTAAAGAAAGATATGTTAGAGGAAATGAAGAATGAAATGGAGTTAGAACTGAAGAAGAGAGATAAGAAAATAGAGATAATGAAAGTAGAACTAAAGAGTGAAATGGTTGAAGATATGAAAGAGAGAGAGAGGAAAAAGAGAGAAAGAGGAATAATATTATCACTTATAATTTAGAAGAACCCGAGGAATCAGAACCAAAGGAAAAGATACAGAAAGACATAGAAAACTCTCTGGATATAATACAAAGGGAAGAAAAAGTAGAGGATGTAGAAATTTTGGATGCAGCAAGATTAGGATTAATAAATGAACCAGGAAAGAAGAGACCACTCCTGTTAAAATTAAAAGAAACATGGATGAAATGGCAGATTCTGAAAAATGCAAAGAACCTTAAGAATACAAACCATAGGCTAGCAAAAAGAATATCTATCACCTTGGATATGACTAAGAAAGAGAGACAACAAAATAAGGAGCTCTGGGAGGAATTAAAAAGAAAACGAGAACTGGGAGAAAAGGGATGGTATATAAAGGATGCAAAGTTAATGAGAAATAATTTTCAAGGAGAAAGAAGACAAATATATGGAGATCATATGTAAGATTAAACTAATAAACATACAAGGGCTAACAAAAGTAAAGATGACGGAATTACAAGATTTAATTAAAAGTGATGAATTTTTATGTTTAATGGAAACACACCAAAAGTATGAGAATATCAGTCTCTGATCACATATACTCAATAAGTAATATGAGGGAAATGGAGGAAAAGAAAGGAGGGGGATTGATGATTTTGTCAGAGAAGGATGAAGATAGTAAAATTGAAAAGATAACAACTAGAAATAAGGATTTGTTATTTTGCAAGTGTAAATTAGGAAATATTTGTTTTAAGCTGCTTTTGGTCTATTTACCTACGGGAAATAAAGAAGAGGATAAAAGAAGATACACTAGTTTAAAAACAGAAATAGAAGGTATAGTAGAAAATATAGGGGAGATACCCTTTGTCCTACTTGGGGATTTTAACGGACATTTGGGATTCCTTGGAGAGCAGGAAATGGATAGACGAGGGGAAGATGGGATTAACTGGATGGAAAACTATAATCTTATTCTACTAAACAATGACCAGAGGTGTGAAGGGTTGATAACATGGGAGAGAGGAAAATAAAAAAGTGTGATAGACTTCGTTCTGGTGAACCATAAATTTTATGATGTATACGAAGCAATGAAAATAGATGAAAGAGAAGAAATAACGGAATTATCTGACCATAATTTGATTGAAATATTAATCAAAGGAGAGACACAAAATAGAAAATACACAAATGATCAATGGCAAGAAAATATTTATTATACAACAGACAAAGAAGCATTACAGATATATAAGGAAGAAGTGGAAGGAGAGTGCAATGAAGAGGTACAAGATATGGTAGAGTTTGGTGAAATCATGACAAGAAATGCAGAATGTATATTAAAGAAAAAGTATAGAAGGAGAAAGGATAAGAGACATATAAACAGGATTGAACCACCATGGATGTGTGAAGAAATTAGAAAGGAAATCAAGAAAAGAAAGAAGCTTAATAGAGAGAAACGAAATGAGGCTAGTGAAGAAGTAAAAGATAGACTTTGGAGCTTATATAAGGTACAAAAAGATAGGGTGAAAAGATTGATCAAAGAAGCAATAATAAAACATGAGAAAAAGGTGACAGAGGAGATAAATGGAAGTAGTGACAAAAGTAAGAGATTATGGCAATATATTGACAAATTAAAAGGTAAAGAAATAAACTATGATAAGGACAAAGGGGAATTATATAGTACAGAGGGAGGAATACTTAAACCAGAAGATACAGCTCAAGAGCTTGAAATGTTTTGGAAGGATATATACCAAAATCATGACAATAACATAAAGAAGGTTTGGAACACACAAGAAAAAGGAAGGTACAAAATTTTTATAGAGGAACAAATAATGAATGAAACTAATCAAGACAAGAGACAGTACATGGTAATGGAACATATGGATATGACTGTTGGAATGGGCCTAGCTCGGATAACAACAACCATGGAAGAACCAATAATAAATAAAGAAGAAATTATAAAAACATTAAAAGGCTTGAAAAACAAAAAGGCAGCTGGTCCAGATGGGGTAAAACCAGAATGCTACAAGGCATTGATAGATAGTGAAAAATGCATAGAAAAGTTAGTATACTGTTTTAATAAAATAATTAGACAAGGAAAAGTCCCACAAACCTGGAAAACCTCAAGAACAGTAATGCTACCAAAAAAAGTTAAACCAACAGCCCAGGATTTAAGACCCATATAGCACTCACAAATATTGATTACAAAATATTTATGTCAATAATGAAGAGCAAAATAGAACAACAACTACAAGTTAATGATTTAAATAGTGAATTGCAGTCCGGATTTACACAGGGAAGAAGAATTGAAGACAATATACTCATACTCAGGTACTGTATTGAAAAAAGCTACAAGAACAAGACACCATTAATCGTAGCAGCAATAGACTTTAAGAAGGCATAGGACTCAATAAAAAGAGAAGAGATCATAAAAAATCTAAAAGAAATAAAAACACATGAAAATATAATAGATATAATAAGTGATGTGTACCAGAATGATACAACACAACTGTGTTTAAGCAGAAAAATAGAAAAAGAGATAAAGATAACAAGCGGTATACGCCAAAGGTGCACAGGATCTAATGGACTGCAGTTTTCACAATCAATGTTAGAGGCAAAAGCAAACATTATAAGACAGAGCAATGTAAGCAGGAAATGTGGGTTGGAGTTAAATAAAAATAAGAGCAAATTCATAATCTTCAATATGGAAAATCAACCAGCAAAACTAGAAGGGATAGAAGTGGTGGAGACTATTAAAATATTTGGGAGTGGATATTGGAAACAAGAGAGACTGTTTTAAGAATTACAAAGTTAATATTTAAAAAAACAAAACAAAGAAACTAGCAAATATGACCTACTCAGTGACAGCCAGGAGTTGTAACAAACTAATGATTGGAAAAACTTTCTGGAAAGGTGTGGCATTGCCTGGAATACTGTATGGGGCTGGTGTGGTGGATTATAACAAGAAAGAAATAGATACGTTACAAAAAATTGAAAACTCAGTGTACCGAACAATTCTTGGGGCAGAAAAAAGCACAGCAATTAGTGGACTAAGAGGAGAAGTGGGTGCCTCACTCATGAAATAAAAATTTTTTAGAACAAAATTACAATATTTACAAGGAATAATGAGAGATGGAGGAAACAAATTAACATACGAAATAGTAGAAGAATTGAAGGATAATAGAACAAATAAATGGATGAAGGAATGTGAGGAGGGAATGAAAGCATTAGATATCAATTTAGATAAACTAAAAACCATGAAGAAGCAAGAACTCCTAAACAAGATTTATGAATTGGACTCTAAGAACTGGAGAGAGGAAATGGAAAGTAAGACTACCCTAAAGATTTACAGAAAATGGAAAAAGGAAATGGAAATGACAGAGGAACTATATGACAATACACCAGCATCAGTGGTGTTATTTAAATGTAGGACAAATACTTTAAACTTGGGAGATAGAAAAAGATTTAGAAAAGAGGACAATGAAACAGGATGTAAGATGTGTGGAACAGATCCAGAAAACTTAAAACATTTTGTGCTTGACTGTACTGGCTATGTTGAAGAAAGAAGTAAGATTGGAAAATTGCAACAACCTTATATCGAATGCAAGGAAAACATCATTGGAGGGTTGTTATTCGACAGTGGAAAATGTTTGGACAATATAAAAGAATATGGTAAATATTGAATGAATTACCGTTATTGGGTACGGTTTTTCTACCTTCATTACCCCCCCAACGGGAACCGCCTTGACGTGGTGGGGAGGCTTGCGTGTCTCTGAGACCTGGCGAGCTAGACTAGAGGGGGCTCTGGCCCCTGCTCTGCCCCGATTTCGGGGAGAGAGGGCTTTCCATGCTAGTAAGGTCGCCAGTGAGAGACCAGACTAAATGGTTCCCATGCATTAGGCTGCCAGTACGGGCAAACAGCGCTGCCCTCTAGGGGCCGCCCTATGTTGGATGGTTGGGTGTCTGGGCCGGGAGATGTTGGGGAAGGGGGTCTCAGCACCGTTGTGGGCAAACTTTCAAGCCATTGGGGCTGCTTTTTTAAAACGAGTGGCCCCGTGGGGGAAGAGGTACCCCACCCACGGCGACCAGCGCTCGGTCCCCTCATCTGCCCGGTAGGTAGTAGCTCTTGGCTCCTGGGGCCAAAAACAACAAATCAATAATATATGGATACAGAAAAGCCCCAATCTCTTCCTCGAGCGGTGGTCGACCAGGCCCTCGAGACGTCACTCTCTGGTCGTGGTAATATGCAGAAAGCTGCAAATAAGAGTAGACCTAGCAGGTCGGGTGTTGTGTCGAAGAACCCTTTTGGCGATCTGGACACGTTAATGTTAACGAATGTACTTGCATCCTTTTCCTATGGCGCTATCCACTCCATTTTTAAGTGCTTTGGAGTAGTCCTTCGAATCCAAATCACATATGACAGTGATTGTAGGTCTAATCGGTGCTATATTACTTTCAATACAAATGCTGCTGCCAAAG
This sequence comes from Petrolisthes cinctipes, assembly GCA_033782935.1. Taxonomy (NCBI): domain Eukaryota; kingdom Metazoa; phylum Arthropoda; class Malacostraca; order Decapoda; family Porcellanidae; genus Petrolisthes; species Petrolisthes cinctipes. The sequence continues at coordinate 954,394 of JAWQEG010000251.1, read as the reverse complement.
CAGCATTTGAGGCAAAAGATTCTCTGACGGTGGGGGATACTCATTGTAAAGCTCAGATGATGCGGTCCATCAATGTAGTTGACAGTGACAATGACTACTGTCCTAATATATTTGATGACTCTGTAGAGTATGTCCCAAAGGAATGTCGGGTTCCTACACCCTTTTGGTTTGTGGCTTACTACAGGGAGGGACGTGGTAACCTTATCCATGCTTCCCGGTATCTGGAGAAAGAAATTGGATTATTACCAATGGGCCACATAAAGAAATATAGTATGGGCATTTTAATCAGAGCCAAAGATCTTACACAGGCCATGATGCTCCTCAATCTCCCCTGTCCTTCTGATAGCATGTTTGAATCTATTAAACCACATCGAACATTTAATTATAGCAAGGGGCGTATATATAATGAGGACCTGTATGAATTCTCTGAAGAGGACATTCTCGCTATGTGCCCAGACAGTGTCCAACGGGTAACGAAGATGAAAGGCAGTAAAAATATGATCATCCTCACTTTCTATGGCTCGCATATCCCAGATCGCATTAACATTAACCCCACCTCATTTGAGGTGAAGCCTTTTGTTGAGCGTCCCCTACAGTGTTTTTGTTGTTATGAGTTTGGTCATGGGAGGAGGAACTGCAACAACCGTTCCCGGTGTGGTAATTGTTCTGCTCCTGACTCACATCTTACTTCTGAGTGTCGGTCAGAGAGTTACTGCTTTTAATGCAGAGATGCTCACCCCTTGCGTTCTCGCCAATGTAAGATGTACCTCCTTGAGCAGGATATCCTCCACTTGGCTAATATTCAATTCATTAGCATAGGTAGTGCCAGACGGCAACTCAACTTCAGGCGACAGAAGGATGGTGGTGTGAAGACATACGCCTCCTCCCTTCGCCCTAAATTGGTTGCAGCACCCTCTCAACCCTCTCAAGAGGCAGCTGCTTTCTGCTTTTTGCTCAAGTGAGAATGTTTCTAAGGTTACTCTACATAATAGTTTCTCTGTCTTGGAAACTTTACCAGACTCTCATTCTGTTGAACCTTCAACTGATGACAATTCTCAGATTTTAGCTAAAGGTGTCCATGTGGTAGAGGTTCACGCTGCCACACGCTCTCCAAAAAGGAAACTTAAGTCACCTAAACTGCCACAGAGATGCCTTCGTGGTTCCTCTGAGGCACTTGACTCTATAGATATTCCACCTTGTAAGGCAACCATCTCTGTGGACTCATCCATAGTTTCCTCTCAATTTCACCAGAAGCGTTCTCGTGGGTCTGATGAATCTCTTCATTCAACAGAAGTTCCTCCTCGCAAGCTTCCTTCGGGATCATCAGAGGGGCGTGAAGTTAATGTCTATGCCACGGATGTTGTTACTTCAAAAGATTCAGTTTCTCTTCCGCTTGAGCAGCGGAGTGATTCTACCACCTGTATTATGGATGTTGATGTATCTGCCTGTGTCAGTGATACCACTGTTGTACAGGACAAAACCAATGTAATTGTTTCAAAGAATATCCCAGCTCATATACCTTTATCTTCTAACATATCAGATGCTTCGGGGACTCGTCTATGGGTCCCAATTACTGCCCCACATACTACTCCTCGGGTTCGCTCTTCTTCTAGTGGCCTAAGATTAGACAAATCTTATTGTTTGAGTAAACCCTCAGGTCGAGGTGGTAGTGGGAAGTACCTCCGTGAGGCTTCCCAAAAATCAGTACTAAAGTAACACCGTTCAAGGTCCTTCAGTGGAATTGTGTCCTTCTGTGGGGTGACAGTTCGGTCAACCCCAGGGGTGTTTTATTGGCTTCTTTTATTGAGGATGAGGGATTAGGGGTTTTAAATACGGGAGATGTGACACATTTTAATAGCACTACTGGGACTTTTACCGCCATTGACATTTCCCTCTGCTCACCCAGTGCTCTGTTGGATTTTACTTGGAGAGTGTTGCCTGATTTATATGGCAGTGACCATTTCCCTATACTTTTAGAAGGTAACAGGTAAGAACCACAGTCTCGTCTTCCTAGGTGGAAATTAGAGAAGGCTGACTGGCAGTTTTTTTAGAGAGCTAACTTCTTCGGTCTCTTCTGTAACCGATTTTAGTAGCTCTGACGAGGCTGTAACATATTTCACTGATATGCTCCACTCTGCTGCTCTCAACTCTATCACTAGAACTTCTGGTTACTTTCCCAAACGTCCTGTCCCTTGGTGGTCATCAGTCTGCACCAACGCTGTGCGGGAGAAGCGCGCTGCTTTCTCTCGCCTTCGTCGCAATCGTGGGGACCCAACTCTTTAAGAGGACTTCCAACGGGCAAGGGCTCAGGCTAGACGAGTTTTAAAAGAGGCACGACGCACATCTTGGAAGGCCTATGTGTCTTCAATTAATACTAAAACTGCACTCACCCAAGTGTTCAGGAGAGTCCGTATGATGGCGGGGAAGTTTTCTCCTAGTTCTCCACCTGTACTTAAGGTCAATGGAATTAAGATCATGGATGGTTTGACAGTGGCCAATACCATGGCGGAGGCTTTTGCAAAAGTCTCCAGCCGTGACTCTCGACCTCTGGCTGTCAGGCATGAGTTAAGAGTCAAGGAGCGTACTGTCCTGGATTTCTCAGGGAACGAGAATGAAAGTTATAACCATATATTCAACCTGAGAGACCTGCATTCTGCTCTCTCTCTCTGCGGCAACACTTCTCCTGGGCCAGACAACATCCCATATGCAATGTTACGACACTTGGGTGAGGAGGCGATCTCACTTCTTTTAGCATTATATAACAGAATCTGGCTGGAGGGTGTCTTCCCTTCTGGGTGCAGGGTTGCTACCATCCTTCCTTTCCTCAAGCTGGGCAAGGACTCTGGTGTTGCCCTCAATTATCGACCAATTGCCTTGACCTCCTGTCTCTGTAAACTATTTGTAAAGATGGTGAATGTCAGACTGGTATACTTCATAGAACGGGGTGATTTTCTGTCTCCGTCCCAGTCTGGCTTTCGTAAACACCGTTCCACTACAGATGCTCTGATCAGGTTGAAAGCTGCTGCATGCGAGGCCTTTGCTCGACATCAACACCTTGTCTGTGTATTCTTTGATTTAGAGAAAGCCTATGACACTACATGGCAATATGGCATCCTGCAGCAACTCCATTTATATGGCCTGCGGGGTAGCATTCCACGCTTTCTTAAGGAGTTTCTCAGTGGTCGCAGTTTTTTCTGTGAGGGTTGGTACCACCCACTCAGCATCTGTTGCACAGGAGGAGGGCATCCCCCCAAAAAGCGTCCTCAGTGTCACATTGTTTGCAGTAGCAATTATTGCTATTGCCTCATCCCTTCCAGACGGTATATCTAACTCGATGTACGTTGACGACCTAGCAGTCTGGTTTGCTGCTTCCCGTATGTCAGTGGCAGAGCGGCGCATGCAGCTTGCCCTTGACAGGGTGTCACGTTGGACTGGTTCTCATGGGTTTCGATTTTCTCCTTCCAAGACAGTTGCTATGCACTTCTGCAGCATCCGAGGCGTCCACCCCGATCCGGACTTATTCATGTATGGTCATCGGATACCCTGTGTCGAGGAGACTCGCCTTTTGGGTCTCCTTTTTGACAAACTTTTGACTTGGGTGCCACACTTACGTACACTTAAGGTCTCTTGCCTCAAGGCTCTTAACCTGTTGAGGGCCCTGGGCCATACATCCTGGGGGGCTGATCAGGCCACCCTCCTCCGCCTATACCATGTTCTTATTAGGTCAAAACACGACTATGGGTGTGAGGTGTACTCTTCTGCCACCGATGCCCGTCTCAGAGTTTTAGACCCTGTTCATCATGCTGGAGTACGTCTGGCGACCGGAGCCTTCAGGTCGTCCCCAATCCCCAGTCTCCTGGTGAACGCTAATGAGCCACCTCTTGATCTCCGTCGCCAGTCCTTGATGGTTCGTTGTTGGCATCGATTACATCGACTTCCTGACTCCCTTCCCTGCTTGGCGGTGTCATCTGATATCATGTCTCAGTACTACCTTTTACATTCTCGTACACCATGGCCCTTTGGCTTCCAGGTCAGGAAGGCTATGGAGGAGATGGGCATTGATGACTTACAGATTTGTCCTGTGGCCACAAAGTCACTTGTTGTTGGGTCCCGGCCCATGTGGGTGTTGATGGGAATGAGCGGGCTGATGCCCTGGCTAAGGCTGCGGTCTCCAATTCCTGGCCTCCTGCCAGGCATCATCCTGTTCCTGCAGTGGACCTTCGACCCTACATAGATGCTACTGTTTGTTCCTGCTGGCAGGACAGATGGGATGCCGTCGGGGCTAACAAGCTCCGCGACATCCGCCAGCACCTTGGTTTGTGGAGCTACAGTGGCCTGTCCCGCCGGTGGGAGACAGCTCTTGTCCGTCTGCGCATTGACCACACATTATTGACTCATGGCTATTTAATGGAGAGGGCTCACCCTCCCTACTGTGATGATTGTCTGGTCCCTTTGACAGTGCGGCATCTTATTGTTGAGTGTCCCAGCCTTGGTGACCTTCGTCGTAGGCACCTCTCTGAGTACCAGGAGGGTGACGGTTCTTACAGTCTCTCTCAGGTCCTCGGGGAGGAGGCTTGTGGTGTGGGAGAGAACACCCTCTCGTATGTGGAGGAGGCTGGCCTTCTCCACAAATTGTGAATTTTATTGTATTTATGGCTATTTATTTTTTGGTAGTTAAAGTTTAATGTTTCTTTCGTTAATATTTCAATTCTTTTATATATCTAACTTAAGTAGGTTATTTCATTAATATATGATTTTTTGGAAGATGTGGGTTTTATTCATGCTGCTTCTCCCTTTCGAGGTAGTGAAAATTATTTAATCTTTTTACATATTTTATTAATGATGTAGATGACCATTTTATGTTGGGCGGTATATGACCATTGCTGTTGCGCCGCCAGATGCCTAATAGCATCAATAAATAAATCAATCAATCCAGTCTCTGATAATTAGAAAATAATTAGAAAATGAAACAGCTACTGCTAGATTAAACCCATAATGATCCAAAACAAGGAAGTAAGTTACCATAACTGCACATAGGCCTACCATATCTCATTAGAACAGTTTAGCTTAGCTAGCTGAGCTCAGGGAAGTCGAACCCCAGTTTACAGAAGTCATTTAACCATTTTCATTTTACTTATGATTTTTGTGTAAAAAATTCAATGTAGAACACAATTAAAGGTAGAGAAGTGGAGTTACTTTAGTATGCTGTACATTACTCATATAAGCAGTTTTCATAATTACAGTGCATATGGTACAGTACTGTACTTTACCTGTCATGTAAATCACTGTCTCTCTACTACTTGTACTACAAGTATCACTATCACTGTCATCATCTTCATAACCATCATGGTCCTTAGCTACAACCAATTCCAGTTCAGAATGTTTTAATCTTTTGTATGGAACTTTAACATTTAACTTCCATTTCAGTTCAACCTTTTGTCATTTTCTTGAAATCATGCCCCAGGGAAAGGAGATGAATATAATGTACTGTAGTACTGGTATACAGTACTGTACAGGAAATCTAATGGTCTACATGAATATAGAATTATAATCTTTAAATTACCTTTTCAATTTTCGTGGAAGTCTTATGCAGATATATTGTGTTTGAGTGGGATCAACAATTATTTTCCTCTTTTGTAGTCAACCAGTGGGTAATAATCTAGGAGTTTAGAAAATTCTGTACATTTAAAGGAAGAGCATGGGAAGGTGTTCAATACTGTAGATAATTGCAACTCCTTGGAAATTTGTTCTGTGAATTTTTTTACTAAAAAGTATGCTTGTGTACAGGAGTTCAATATTATGAACTGAATCTCACCTAACATTATACCCTGTTCACATTTACTTAACACCACATAGTGTTCCTTCTTGTATGGAGTCCCCATTATTGTCACTTCCAAGCTAACTTCTGCACCTTCAGTAATCTGACACATCATTAAGGCTTTTTTAATATCTGAACTTTATGTATCTGAGATTAACAAAATGTTTTTTACAACCTCTATATCAGTGGGAAAATATGAACTGGCCTGTTTGTATGCTTGTAATAACTGATGTTTTTCACTCATGGTCTGATACACATTCTTGAAGGAATGGGCACTTTTAATGCATCCTTTGAATTAGCAGTGCTTGCTTTCAAAGCGTAATGTCCACAAACGAATTAATGGGCCAAACAGCAAAATTAGGTTTGGATAATGTTTTAGAAAATGATGCTTTGGCCTCAGTTTGTCATTTGAAAAAATTCTTTGTCTGTCTTCTAAATATTCATTATTAAGTATTGCTAGATATGCAAGGTCAGAGTCGTCAAACTTTGGGGCACAGATAATTTCAGTAATGTTACGTAATAACAGGAACAACTGCCAAACAGGATCATTAGCATCAACTATTTTGCCATATAATATAACAGGCAACAGCCTGATTAAACACCAGTTTTGTGTAGCCTGACCACCTAATTTAGTACCTGAAGTATTTACTTGACATGGCATTGAGGCAGCATCTGTACCACGATAAAGAAACATAATTATACACTGATTAAGTTCTGCATAAGTTAGCCATCTCTTTTCATTTACTAAATTCTTCAATATCAGAGCAACATTATAACCACCAACACCCTAAAAAATGTCATGACCCAGGCATGGTGGAAAACCTGCTTTGCAGACATGATAATATTTCAGTGCATTGAATGGATAATTAAATTTAATACCTATGACATTATTTAAAATTTTGACAGTGTTCTCGTTTTTAAGTTGTTGTATTGCTAATGTATTACATTACACCAACATGCACAGGGTCAGTAAGAAATTCTTTTAGGGTTATGTTACAATATCTACAAAAATTTTCTGTAAAAGCACCAATGCCATGAGACCCCAAGTTATCACAAGTAAAGCAATATAGTGTCCCCTTCAAATTATCATTATTAATTTGAATGCCGTTGTTCTCAAGTTCCTTCAAGTCTTCAATTAATTTTGAAAATATTTTATCAAAACCAAAATGTTTAGATGGACTTATTTGCACCACCCCATTAATGACTGTTGATAATTACAGTCCAAGCACTGTAATGACACCCACACACCCACCACTTCATGAACGACTGTTGATATTTACAGTCCAAGCACTGTAATGACACTCACACACCCAGAATCCCATGAATGACTGTTGATATTTACAGCCCAAGCACTGTAATGAAACCCACACACCCACCACCCTATAAAAGACTGTTGATATTTACAGTCCAAGAACTGTAATGACACTCACACACCCACCACCCCATGAATGACTGTTGATATTTACAGTCCAAACTCTGTAATGACACCGACACACCCACCACCTCATGAATGATGGTTGATATTTACAGTCCAAGCACTGGAATGACATCCACACACCCACCACCCCATGAATGACTGTGGATATTTACAGTCCAAGTACTGTAATGATACCCACACACCCACCACCTCATGAATGACTGTTGATATTTACAGTCCAAGCTCTGTAAAGACACCCACACAACCCATGAATGACTGTTGATATTTACAGTTCAAGCACTGTAATGCCACCCACCACCCCATGAATGACTGTTGATATTTACAGTCCAAGCACTAATGACACACACAAACCCACCACCCCATTAATGAGATGATTTTTACAGTCCAAGCACTGTAATGACACCCACACACCCACCACCCCATAAATGACTGGTGATATTTACAGTCCAAACACTATAATGACACCCACACACCCAACAACCCATGAATGACTGTTGATATTTACAGTCCAAGCACTGTAATGTCACCCTCACACGCACGACCCCATGAATGACTGTTGATATTTACAGTCAAAGCACTGTAATGACACCCCGACACCCACTACCCCATGAATTATGGTTGATATTTACAGTCCAAGCACTGTAATGACACCCACACACCCACCAACCCATCTATGACTCTTGATATTTACAGTCCAAGCACTCTAATGACACCCACCACCCTATGAATGACTATTGATATTTACAATCAAAATACTGTAATGACACCCACACACCCACCATCCCATGAATGACTGTTGATATTTACAGTCCAAGCGCTGTAATGACACCCACACACACACCACCCCATGAATGACTGTTGATATTTACAGTCCAAGCTCTGTAATGACACTCACACACACACAACCACATGAATGACTGTTGATATTTACAGTCAAAGCACTGTAATGACACCCACACACCCACCACCCCATGAATGACTGTTGATATTTATAGTTCAAGCACTGCAATGACACCCACACCCTCACCACCCCATGAATGACTGTTGGTATTTACAGTCTAAGCACTGTAATGATACCCACACACCCCATGAATGACTGTTGATATTTAGTCCAAACACTGTCATGACACCCACACACCCACCACCCCATAAATGACTGTTGATATTTACATTCCAAGCACTCTAAATACACCCTCACAACCCATGAATGACTGTTGATATTTCCAGTTCAAGCACTCTAATGACACCCACCACCCTATTAATGACTGTTTATATTTACAATCCAACCACTGTAATGACACGCACAAACCCACCACCCCATGAATGACTGTTGATATTTACAGTCCAAGCACTGCAATGACACTCACACAGCAACCACCCCATGAATGACTCTTGATATTTACAGTCCAAGCACTGTAATGACAGCCAAACACCCACCACCTCATGAATGACTGTTGGTATTTACAGCTTAAGCACTGTAATGACACCTACACACCGACTACCCCAAGAATGACTGTTGATATTTACAGTCCAATCACTGTAATGACACCCACACACCCACCACCCCATAAATGACTGTTCATATTTACAGTCCAAACTCTGTAATGACACCCATACTCCTACTACCCCATGATTGACTGTTGATATTTACAGTCCAAGCACTGTAATGACAGCCACACACCCACCACCCAATAAATGACTGTTGATATTTACAGTCTAAGCACTGTAATGACACCCACACACCCACCAGCCCAAGAATGACTTTTGATATTTACAGTCCAAGCACTGTAATGATAACAACACACCCACCACCCCATGAATTACTGTTGATATTTACATTCCAAGCTCTGTAATGATACTCACACACCCACCACCCTATAAATGACTGTTGATATTTACAGTCCAAGCACTGTAATGAAACCCACACACAACACCACTCAATAAATGACGGTTGATATTTATAGTCCAAGCACTGTAATGACACCCTCACACCCACCACCCCATGAATGACTGTTGATATTTACATTCCAAGCACTCTAATGACACCCTCACAACAGATGAATGACTGTTGATATTTCCAGTTCATGCACTCTAATGACACCCACCACCCTATTAATGACTGTTGATATTTACAATCCAACCACTGTAATGATACCCACACACCCACCACCCCATGAATGACTGTTGATATTTACAGTTCAAGCACTGTATTAACACCCACACACCCACCACCCCATAAATGACTGTTTATATTTACAGTCTATTAACTGTAATGACACGCACACACCCACAACCCCTGAATGACTTGATATTTACAGTCGAAGCACTATAATGACACCCACAAACACCCCACCCTATGAATGACTGTTGATATTTACAATTCAAGCACTGTAATGACACCCAAAAACTCACCAACCCATGAATGACTGTTGATATTTACAGTCCAAGCACTGTAATGACACCCACACACCCATCATCCAATAAATGACTGTTGATATTTACAGTCCAATCACTGTAATGCCACCCACCACCCCATAAATGACTCTTGATATTTACAGTCCATGCACTAATAACACACAAACACCCACCACCCCATGAATGACTTGATATTTACAGTCCAAGCACTGTAATGACACCCACACACCCACCACCCCATGAATGACTGTTGATATTTACAGTCCAAGCACTATAATGACACACACACCCACCACCCCATGAATGACTCTCAATGTTTACAGTCCAAGCACTGTAATGACGCCCTCACACCAACCACCCCATGAATGACTGTTGATATTTACAGTCAAAGCAATGTAATGACACCCCAACACACACCAGCCCATGAATTATAGTTGATATTTACAGTCCAAACACTGTAATGACTCCCACACACCAACCACCCAAATGATGACTGTTGATATTTACAGTCCAAGCACTCTAATGACACCCACCACACTATGAAGGACTGTTGATATTTACAATAAAAACACTGTAATGACACCCACACACCCTCTACCCCATAAATGACTGTTGATATTTACAGTCCAAGCACTGTAATGACACCCACACACCCACCACCCCATGAATGACTGTTGATATTTACAGTCCAAGCTCTGTAATGACACTCACACATACACAACCACATGCATGACTGTTGGTATTTACAGTCAAAGCACTGTAATGACACCCACACAACCACCACCCCATGAATGACTGTTGATATTTATAGTTCAAGCACTGCAATGACACCCACACACTCACCACCCCATGAATGACTGTTGATATTTACAGTCCAAGCACTGTCATGACACCCACACACCCACCACCCCATGAATGACTGTTGATATTTACAGTCCAAGCACTCTAATGACACCCTCACAACCCATGAATGACTGTTGATATTTCCAGTTCAAGCACTCTAATGACACCCACCACCCTATTAATGACTGTTTATATTTACAATCCAACCACTGTAATGACACACACAAACCCACCACCCCACGAATGACTGTTGATATTTACAGTTCAAGCACTGTAATGACACTCACACAGCCACCACCCCATGAATGACTGTTGATATTTACAGTCCAAGCACTGTAATGACATCAAAACACCCACCACCTCAAAAATGACTGTTGGTATTTACAGTCTAAGCACTGTAATGATACCAACACACCCACTACCCCATGAATGACTGTTGATATTTACAGTCCAAGCTCTGTAATGACACTCACACACACACAACCACATGCATGACTGTTGATATTTACAGTCAAAGCACTGTAATGACACCCACACACCCACCACCCCATGAATGACTGTTGATATTTATAGTTCAAGCACTGCAATGACACCCACACACTCACCACCCCATAAATGACTGTTGATATTTACAGTCCAAGCACTGTCATGACACCCACACACCCACCACCCCATGAATGACTGTTGATATCTACAGTCCAAGCACTGTAATGACACCCTCACAACCCATAAATGACTGTTGATATTTCCAGTTCAAGCACTCTAATGACACCCATCACCCCATCAATGACTGTTGATATTTACAGACCAAGCACTCTAATGACACCCACCACCCTATGAATGACTATTGATATTTACAATCAAAATACTGTAATGACACCCACACACCCACCATCCCATGAATGACTGTTGATATTTACAGTCCAAGCACTGTAATGACACCCACACACACACCACCTCATGAATGACTGTTGATATTTACAGTCCAAGCTCTGTAATGACACTCACACACAAACAACCACATGAATGACTGTTGATATTTACAGTCTAAGCACTGTAATGACACCCACACACCCACCACCCCCAGAATGACTGTTGATTTTTACAGTTCAATTACTGCAATGACACCCACACACCCACCACCTCATGAATGACTGTTGATATTTACATTCCAAGCTCTGTAATGACACTTACACACCCACCACCCTATGAATGACTGTTGATATTTACAGTCCAAGCACTGTAATGAAACCCACACACAACACCACCCCATATATGACGGTTGATATTTATAGTCCAAGCACTGTAATGACACCCTCACAGCCACCACCATATGAATGACTGTTGATATCTTCAGTCCAAGCACTGTAATGACATCCACACACCCTTCCCCACATGAATGACAGTTAATATATATAGTCTGAGCACTGTAATGACACCCACAGACCCACAATCCAATGAATGATGGTTGATATTTACAGTCCAAGAACTGCAATGACACCCACACACTCACCACCCCATGAATGACTGTTGATATTTACAGTCCAAGCACTGTCATGACACGCACAGACCCACCACCCCATGAATGACTGTTGATATTTACAGTCCAAGCACTCTAATGACACCCACAACCCAATAAATGACTGTTGATATATACAGTCAAATCACTGTAATGACACCCACACACCCACAACCCCATGAATGACTGTTGATATTTACTGTCCAAGCACTGCAATGACACCCACACACCCACCACCTCATAATTGACTGTTGATATTTACAGTCCAAGCACTGTAATAACCCCCAAAAACACAACACCCCAAAAATGACTGTTGATATTTACAGTCCAAGCACTGTAATGACACCCACAGACCCATCACCCCATAATTGACTGTTGATATTTACAGTCCAAGCACTATAATGCCGCCAACCACCCCATGAATCACTGTTGATATTTACAGTTCAAGCACTAAAGACACACACACACCCACCACCCTATGAATGACTGTTGATATTTATAGTTCAAGCACTATAATGAAACCAACATACCCACAACCCCATGAGTTGTTACTGATATTTACCGTCCAAGCACTGTAATGACACCCTTACCCTCACCACCCCATGAATGACTGTTGATATATGCAGTCAAATCACTGTAATGACACCCACACACCCACAACCCCATGAATAACTGTTGATATTTACAGTCCAAGCACTGTAATGATACCCACACACCCACCACCCCATGAGTTGTTATTGATATTTACCGTCCAAGCACTGTAATGACACCCTTACCCTCACCACCCCATGAATGACTGTTGATATTTACAGTCAAATCACTATAATGACTCCCCACACCTACCATCCCATGCATTATGGTTGATATTTACAGTCCAAGCACTGTAATGACACCTACACACCCACCACTCCATGAATTACTGTTGATATTTACAGTCCAAGCACTCTAATGACACCCACCACCATATAAATGACGGTTGTTATTTACAATAAAAACACTTTAATGACACCCACACACCCACCACCTATGAATGACTGTTTATATTTACAGTCCAAGCACTGCAATGACACCCACATACCCACCACCCCATGACTGACTGTTGATATTTACAGTCCAAGAACTATAATGACAGCTACACACCCACCACCCCATAAATGACTGTTGATACTTAAAGTCTAAGCACTGTAAAGACACCTACACACACACAACCGCATGAATGACTGTTGATATTTACAGTCCAAGCTCTGTAATGACACTCACACACCCACCACCCCATGAATTATTGTTGACATTTACAGTCTGAGCACTGTAATGCCACCCACAAACCCACCACCTAATGAATGATGGTTGATATTTACAGTCCAAGAACGGTAATGACACCCCACACCCACCACCCCATGAATTATTGTTGACATTTACAGTCCAAACACTGTAATGACACCAACACACATACCACTCCATAAATGACTGTTGATAATTACAGTCCAGGCACTCTAATGACACCCACCACCTTGTAAATGACTGTTAATATGTACAATCAAAACACTGTAATGACACCCACACACCCAGCACACCATGAATGACTGTTGATATTTACAGTCCAAGCACTGTAATGACACCCACATACCCACCACCCCATGATTGACTGTTGATATTTATAGTCCAAGCACTGTAATGACACCCACACACCCACCACCCCACGAATGACTTTTGATATTTACAGTCCAAGCACTGTAATGACACCTACACACACACAACCCCATGAATGACTGTTGATATTTTCAGTACAAGCTCCGTAATGACACTCACACACCCACCACCCTATGTATGACTGTTGATATTTACAGTCCAAGAACTGTAATGACACCCACACACCCACAACCCCATAAATGATGGTTGATATTTATAGTCCAAGCACTGTAATGACACCCACACACCCACCACCCCATGAATGACTGTTAATATATACAGTCTAAGCACTGTAATGACACCCACAAACCCACCACCTAATGAATGATGGTTGATATTTATAATCCAAGAACTGTAATGACACCCACAGACTCACCACCCCATGAATGACTGTTGATATTTACAGTCCAAGCACTGTAATGACACCCAAACACCCAACACCCCATAAATGACTGCTGATATTTACAGTCAAAGCACTGTAATGACTCCCACACACCCATCACCCTATGAATGACTGTTGATATTTACAGTCCAAGAACTGTAATGCCACCAACAACCTCATGAATCACTGTTGATATTTACAGTCCAAGCACTAATGACACACACACACCCACCATCCCATGTATGACTTGATATTTACAGTCCAAGCACTGTAATGACCCCCATACACCCACCACCCCATGAATGACTGTTGATATTTACAGTTCAAGTACTATAATGACACCCATATACCCACAACCCCATGAATTGTTACTGATATTTACCGTCCAAGCACTGTAATGACACCCTCACCCCCACCACCCTATGAATGACTGTTGATATTTACAATCCAAGCACTATAATAACAGCCACACACCCACTACTCTATAAATGACTATTGATATTTCAGTCCAACCACTGTAATGACACCCACATACCCACCACCCCATGATTGACTGTTAATATTTACAGTCCAAGCACTATAATGACAGCCACACACCCACCACCCCATAAATAACTGTTGATACTTACAGTCTAAGCTCTGTAATGACACCAACAACCTTATAAATGACTGTTAATAATTACAATCAAAGCACTGTAATGACACCCACACACCCACCACCCCACGAATGAGTGTTAATATTTACAGTCAAAGCACTGTAATGACACCCACACACCCACCAACCTATGATTGACTGTTGATATTTACAGTCCATGCACTGTAATGACAGCAACACAACCCCCACTTCATAAATGACTTTTGATTTTTACAGTCTATCCACAGTAATGACACCCACACACCGACCACCCCAAGAATGACTTTTGATATTTGCAGTCCACGCACTTTAATGACACCTACACACCCACTACCCCATGAATAACTGTTGATATTTACAGTCCAAGCTCTGTAATGACACTCACACACCCACCACCCTATAAATGACTTGATATTTACAGTCCAAGCACTGTAATGACACCCACACACCCACCACCCCATAAATGACGGGTAATATTTATAGGACAAGCAATGTAATTACACTCACACACCCACCACCTAATGAATGATGGTTTATATTTACAGTCTAGGAACTGTAATGACACCCACACACCCACCACCCCATGAAAGACTGTTTATATTTACAGTCCAAGCAATGTAATGACACCCATACACCCACCACCTAATAAATGACTGTTGATATTTACAGTCTAAGCACTGTAATGACACCCACACACCCACCAACCCATGAAGGACTGTTGATATTTACAGTCCAAACACTGTAATGACACCCACATACCCACCACACCATGATTGACTGTTGATATTTACAGTCCAAGCACTCTAATGAAAACCCACCACCCAATAAATGAATATTGATATTTATAGTTAAAACACTGTAATGACACCCACACACCCACCACCCCATGAATGACTGTTTATATTTACAGTCCAAGCAATGTAACGACACCCACACACCCACCACCCAATAAATGACTGTTGATATTTACAGTCAAAGCACTGTAATGACACCCACACACCTACCACCCCATGAATGACTGTTGATATTTAAAGTCCAAGCACTGTAATAACATCCACACACTCACTACCTCATGAATGACTGTTAATATCTACAGTCTGAGCACTGTAATGACACCCACAAACCCACCACCTAATGAATAAGTGTTGATATTTATAGTCCAAGAACTGTAATGACACCCACACACTTACCACCCCATGAATGACTGTGGATATTTACAGTTCAAGCACTGTCATGACACCAACACACGCACCACCCCATTAATGACTGTTGATATTTACAGTCCAAGCTCTGTAATGACACCCACACACCCATCACCCCATGAATGACTGTTGATATTAGAGTCTAAGCACTGTAATGCCACCCACCACCCCATGAATGACAGTTGATATTCACAGTCCAAGCACTAATGACACACAGACACCCACCATCCAATGAATTACTTGATATTTACAGTCCAAGCAATGTAATGACCCCCACACACCCACCACCCAATGAATGACTGTTGATATTTACAGTCCAAACACTATAATGACACCCACACACCCACCACCCCATGAATGATTGTTGATATATACAGTCCAAGCACTGTAATGACACCCTCACCCCCACCACCCCATGAATGACTGTTGATATTTACAGTCAAAGCACTGTAATGACACCCCCACACCCACCACCCCATGAATGACTGTTGATATTTACAGTCCAAGCACTCTAATGACACCCACCACCTTATTAATGACTGTAGATATTTACAATCAAAACACTGTAATGACACCCACACACCCACCAACCCATGAATGACTGCTGATATTTACGGTCCAACCATTGTAATGACACCCACACACCCACCACCCTATTAATGACGGTTAATATTTTCAGTCCGAGCACTGTAATGACATCCACACACCCACCACCCCATGAATAACTGTTAATATTTACAGTCCATGCACTGTAATGTCACACACACACCCACCACCCAATGAATGATGGTTGATATTTACAGTCCAAGAACTGTAATGACACCCACACACCCACCACCCCATGAATGATTGTTGATATATACATTCCAAGTACTGTAATGACACCCCCACACCCACCACCACATTAATTATGGTTGATAATTACAGTCCAAGCACTCTAATGACACCCACCACCCTATGAATGACTGTTGATATTTACAATCAAAACACTGTAATGACACCCACACACCCACCACCCCATTAATCACTGTTGATATTTACAGTACAAGCACTGTAATGACACCCAGACACCCACAACTCAATGATTGACTGTTGATATTTACAGTTCAAGTACTGCATAGACACCCAAACACCATTAATGACTGTTGACATTTATAGTCCAAACACTCTAATGACACCCAACACCCCATGATTGACTGTTGATATTTACATTCCAAGCACTGTAATGATACCAACCACTCCATGAATGACTGTTGATATTTACAGTCCAAGCACTAATGCACCTCCACCCCAGCCACACCATGAATGACTAGATATTTTTAGTCCAAGCACTGTAATGACACCCACACACATACCACCCCATCAATGACTGTTGATATTTACAGTTCAAGCACTGTAATTACAACCACATACCCACCACCCCATGATTGACTGTTGATATTTACAGTCCAAGCACTATAATGACTGCCACACACCCACCACCCCATAAATGACTGTTGATACTTACAGTCTAAGCACTGTAATGACACCCACCACCTTATAAATGACTGTTGATAATTACAATCAAAACACTGTAATGACACCCACACACACACCACCCCATGAATGACTGTTGATATTTACAGTCAAAGCACTGTAATGACACCCACACACCCACCACCCCATGATTGACTGTTGATATTTACAGTCCAAGCACTGTAATGACAGCCACACACCCACCACTTCATAAATGACTGTTGATATTTACAGTCTAAGCACTGTAATGACACCCACACACCGACCACCCCAAGAATGACTTTTGATATTTTCAGTCCAAGCACTGTAATGACACCTACACACCCACCACCCCATGAATAACTGTTGATATTTACAGTCCAAGCTCTGAAATGACACTAACACACCCACCACCCTATAAATGACTTGATATTTACAGTCCAAGCACTGTAATGACACCCACATACCCCCCTCCCCATAAATGACGGTTAATATTTATAGGCAAAGCAATGTAATGACACCCACACACCCACTACCCCAAGAATGACTGTTGATATTTTCAGTCCAAGCACTCTAAGGACATCCACACACCCACCACCCCATAAATGACTATTAATATTTACAGTCTGAGCACTGTAATGACACCCACACACCCACCACCTAATAATTGATGGTTTATATTTACAGTCCAGGAACTGTAATGACACCCACACACTCACCACCCCATAAATGACTGTTGATATTTACAGTCCAAGCACTGTCATGACACCCACACAGGCACTACCCCATGAATGACTGTTGATATTTACAGTCCAAGCACTCTAATGACACCCACCACCCAATAAATGAATGTTGATATTTATAGTTAAAACACTGTAATGACACCCACACACCCACCACCCCATGAAAGACTGTTTATATTTACAGTCCAAGCAATGTAATGACACACATACACCCACCACCTAATAAATGACTGTTGATATTTACAGTCTAAGCACTGTAATGACACCCACACACCCACCAACCCATGAAGGACTGTTGATATTTACAGTCCAAACACTGTAATGACACCAACATACCCACCACACCATGATTGACTGTTGATATTTACAGTCCAAGCACTCTAATGAAAACCCACCACCCAATAAATGAATATTGATATTTATAGTTAAAACACTGTAATGACACCCACACACCCACCACCCCATGAATGACTGTTTATATTTACAGTCCATGCAATGTAATGACACCCACACACCCACCACCCAATAAATGACTGTTGATATTTACAGTCAAAGCACTGTAATGACACCCACACACCTACCACCCCATGAATGACTGTTGATATTTAGAGTCCAAGCACTGTAATAACATCCACACACCTACTACCTCATGAATGACTGTTAATATTTACAGTCTGAGCACTGTAATGACACCCACAAACTCACCACCTAATGAATAAGTGTTGATATTTATAGTCCAAGAACTGTAATGACACCCACACACTTACCACCCCATGAATGACTGTGGATATTTACAGTTCAAGCACTGTCATGACACCAACACACGCACCACCCCGTTAATGACTGTTGATATTTACAGTCCAAGCTCTGTAATGACACCCACACACCCATCACCCCATGAATGACTGTTGATATTACAGTCTAAGCACTGTAATGCCACCCACCACCCCATGAATGACAGTTGATATTCACAGTCCAAGCACTAATGACACACAGACATCCACCATCCCATGAATGACTGTTGATATTTAGAGTCCAAGCACTGTAATAACATCCACACACCTACTACCTCATGAATGACTGTTAATATTTACAGTCTGAGCACTGTAATGACACCCACAAACCCACCACCTAATGAATAAGTGTTGATATTTATAGTCCAAGAACTGTAATGACACCCACACACTTACCACCCCATGAATGACTGTGGATATTTACAGTTCAAGCACTGTCATGACACCAACACACGCACCACCCCATTAATGACTGTTGATATTTACAGTCCAAGCAATGTAATGACACCCACACACCCACCACCCCATGAATGATTGTTGATATTTACAGTACAAACACTATAATGACACCCACACACCCACCACCACATAAATGATTGTTGATATATACAGTCCAAGCACTGTAATGACACCCTCACCCCCACCACCCCATGAATGACTGTTGATATTTACAGTCAAAGCACTGTAATGATACCCCCACACCTACCACCCCATGAATGACTGTTGATATTTACAGTCCAAGCACTCTAATGACACCCACCACCTTATTAATGACTGTTGATATTCACAATCAAAACACTGTAATGACACCCACACACCCACCACCCCATGAATGACTGTTGATATTTACAGTCAAAGCACTGTAATGACACCCACACACCCACCACCCCATAAATGACTGTTGATATTTACAGTCCAAGCACTTTAATGACAGCCACACACCAACCACCCCATAAATGACTGTTGATATTTACAGTCCAAGCTCTGTAATGACACCCACACACCTACCACCCCATGAATGACTGTTGATATTTACAGTCCAAGCACTTTAATGACACCCACACAACCACCACTCCATAAATGATGGTATATATTTATAGGCCAAGCACTGTAATGACACACACACACACCCACCACCCCAAGAATGACTGTTGATATTTTCAGTCCAAGCAATGTAATGACATCCAAACACCCACCACCTGATGAATGATGGTCTATATTTACAGTCCAGGAACTGTAATGACACCCACACACTCACCACCTTATGAATGACTGTTGATATTTACAGTCCATGCACTGTCATGACACCCACACATGCACCACCGCATGAATGACTGTTGATATTTACAGTCCAAGCACTCTAATGAAAACCCACCACCCAATAAATGAATGTTGATATTTATAGTTAAAACACTGTAATGACACCCACACACCCACCACCCCATGAAAGACTGTTTATATTTACAGTCCAAGCAATGTAATGACACCCATACACCCACCACCTAATATATGAATGTTGATATTTACAGTCTAAGCACTGTAATGACACCCACACACCCACCAACCCATGAAGGACTGTTGATATTTACAGTCAAAGCACTGTAATGACACCCACACACCTACCACCCCATGAATGACTGTTGATATTTACAGTCCAAGCACTGTAATAACATCCACACACCCACTACCTCATGAATGACTGTTAATATTTGCAGTCTGAGCACTGTAATGACACCCACAAACCCACCACCTAATGAATAAGGGTTGATATTTATAGTCCAAGAACTGTAATGACACCCACACACTTACCACCCCATGAATGACTGTGGATATTTACAGTTCAAGCACTGTCATGACACCAACACACGCACCACCCCATTAATGACTGTTGATATTTACAGTCCAAGCTCTGTAATGACACCCACACACCGACCACCCCGTGATTGACTGTTGACATTTACAGTCCAAGCACTGTAATGACACCCACCACCCAATTAATGACTGTTGATATTTACAGTCTAAGCAATGTAATGACACCCACACACCCACCACACCATAAATGACTGTTGATGTTTACAGACCAAGCACTGTAATGAATCCCACACACCCACCACTCCATGAATGACTGTTGATATTTACAGTCCAAGCTCTGTAATAACACTCACACACCCAGCACTTTATAAATGACTGTTGATATTTACAATCCAACCATTGTAATAACACCCACACACCCACCACCCTATAAATGACGGTTAATATTTTCAGTCCGAGCACTGTAATGACATCCACTCACCCACCACCCCATGAATAACTGTTAATATTTACAGTCCAAGCAATGTAATGTCACACACACACCCACCACCCAATGAATGATGGTTGATATTTACTGTCAGGGCCAGGATCTTTTATAAACCAGAGGCTTCCAAATGGGGTCAGAGAAACTCAGACAAAAACCATAAAACATGTATTCATAATACAACACAGCTTCATAACCTCCCTAGCCACAACTCTTTTCAGACGGTTGTACTCAAACACCAATATCCCACTGCACCATCACAATACATTACCACAGTAACAATAATTGTAGACTCGGGACCACCAATACCCAAACGGAGCGTTGCAGGATAGCTCGACGTTGGCAGAGGTGATGAGCGAGGGAGCAATGACGCAGTAGTCACAACTGTGGTATATCTGGAGTTTCCCCAAGTAGGGTCTACTGTTGGGTAGGTTGCTGGGACGCCTCTATGCCCGGCCCTTGGCAAAAGTAGAGTCCCTCGAGAGAGTGGTGAGTGTAGACTGACTATCTCACACTCCTTATCCTCGAGGTGAGTTACGGTACAGGTTCGACCCCTTACAAAGAAAGACTAACACCTTAATCCCATAGCTCGAAAAGGGGAACTGAACCCTGGAAAGATATAGACTATCTCGAACTCATGAACTATCCACTTACACGGCTCCCCCAACAAGTATCTAGCCTGGGATAGATACAAAAAAAAAGGAAAAGAGGAACTCAATATTTATGCCCGACTCAGGAGGTCGGCAAAAAGGTTATCATGCCCAGCCACATGTACTAATCTAAACCTATAAGGTTGCAATCCTAAGGACCATCGTAACAACCGACTATTAGTGAACTTAAAATTACTCATATACAGGAGAGGCTTGTGATCCACCTCGAGGATGAACTCTTTTCCTATTAAGTAGTAATCAAATTTCTTTATTCCAAACAGGACCGCCAAGCATTCACGCTCGACTGTTGAGTAGCGTTTCTCACGGTCTAACAACTTTCTACTGGCAAAAGCTACAGGGAAAGCTATTTCATCCTCGTACTGGAGCAGAACCGCACCAAGACCGCTATCGGACGCGTCCGTTCGAAGCACAAACTGACGAGAAGAATCTGGCAATTTCAAAATGGGGCGATGTGACAGAGTAGCCCTTAATTTATCAAAGTTGTCCCTTAGCTCATCGTTCCATACTAGAGGTTCTCTTACATTTTTGCGAAGTAAATCTGACAGAGGACTAGTAAGAGAAGCAGCATGAGGAATGAATCGACGGTAGAAGGAAATCATCCCCAGGAACGATCTCAGATTCTTTTTTGACAAGGGTGGAGAGACTTTAATAAGTGCTTCGACTTTGTTAAATTGCGGCTGTAGAGTTCTACCATCAAGAAAGAAGCCCAGATATTGAATAGAGTTAAAACCAAATTTACATTTTGATGGTCTAATAGTCAGTTTGTGATCACGGACACGCTCGAGCACTGCCTTCACTGCTGACATATGTTTCATCCACGAATCTGCATAAATGAATATATTGTCAAAGTAGAATGAAACACTCGTCAGTCCACTCAAGACAATACGCATTAATCTTATATAGGTAGAACAAGCAGTAACCAAACCAAAAGGTAACCGATTGAAATGCATTAAACCTCGATGTGTTGGAAAAGCTGTTAACTCTTTAGCTCGATCGGTTAATGGTACTTGGTAATATGCTTTGGTTAGGTCCAACTCTGTAAAATATTTAGCACCCTGAAATTTGTACAAATCATCTTCAACATTACAGCTGGGTTCAGCATGAAATACAGTTACAGAGTTTAGTGAGCGAAAGTCTATTGCCATGCGATAACTACCGTCGGACTTTCTAACCATAACAACTGGTGAACAATGAGGGGAAGCAGAAGGGGTAATAATCCCTTGTGCTAATAGTTTATCTACTTCTTCCTCGAAATAAGACTGTAGATGTATGGGAACAGGGTAGACCTTAGACTTTAGACGTTCGCTCGTGACTAGCTGGATATCATGCTGGAGGGTAGTGGTACAACCAGGTACTTCCGAGAACACCTCAGCAAACGAAGTGACTATATTGTTGATATCTGATGTTTGGGAATTAGTCAGTTCTGGAAATATTTGCAAGGGCTGAACCTCTGAAGTACTGTTAAACTCTTTGCCGTCTGGTGTTATAGGAAGTTCACAATCATCAATTTCATCATGTTCGTCCTTGATACAAAACTGGACTGTCAAAGGGTTATAGTGGTTGTATTCCTCACTAACAGGGTTTTCATCCAAAACCTGAGCTAAGGAGACATTGGTCCTACGATAATAACGCTTTAACAGATTGGCATGGTAGAGTTTGGCATTTCCCTTATCATTGATAAGGTAATTAACACGATTACGACGTTCCAAAACTTTGAAAGGACCATTCCAACTCACAAGTAGTTTATTAGAACAATCAGGCAAGAGCACCAGCACCTCGTCACCGGGTTGGAACTGACGATTTTGAGATTTTAGATCAAAATAAGATTTATATTTATTAGCACTGATATTGGCCTTTTCAGCGGCCACCTTAGCACATTCTGCCATCTTTTCTTTCAGTTCGATGATGTATTGAAAACAAGACCGATCATCCTCTGAAGCTTCTGAATTTTCCCAGAGGTCTCTCAGAACTGTTATAGGTCCCCTTACCGATCGACCATACAATAACTCAAATGGAGAGAAGCCCGTTCGATCACTCGGGATCTCTCTCAATGCAAACAGGGTAGGCACCAGATAACGGTGCCACTCTCGCGGTTTATCTGAACACAGTTTACGTAAAGCGGCTTTTAAGGTGGAGTGTAAGCGTTCTATACGACCATTACCACTGGGATGGTAGGGTGTAGTAAACAAAGGTTTGATCCCAAGTAATTTATGTAACTCTCCCATTAATTGAGAAGTGAATTGCCTACCCCTATCCGACATAATCTCGCGAGGAATTCCTACTCTAGCGAAAATGACTAACAGAGCTTCGGCAACTGATACAGAATCTATTTCTTTGAGTGGGAGTGCTTCAGGAAAACTAGTTGCAAAATCTATCAGGGTCAAGATGTACTTATGTCCCTCTGAAGAAGACGGAGTTAGAGGTCCCACAATGTCAATTGCGACCTTCGAAAATGGCTCTGTGATAATTGGTATTTGTTTTAATGGAACAGGAGGTACTCTACCTTTAGCGGACATTCGTTGGCATTTATCGCAAGACCGGCAAAAATCACGAATGTCAGAACTCATATTAGGCCAATAAAAATTACTTCGAATTCGAGTTTCGGTCTTCCTATGGGAAAAATGACCTGCTAGAGGACCTTCATGAGCCACAAACAGTACCGTTTTCCTACAATCTACCGGGACAACTAGCGAATGACGTCCAACGTTGTCCTTGAACTTAGATTGGAGACAGATTCGATACACTAATCCGTTAATGAGGTTAAACTTAAATAGTGAACCATCCCTAGACCGAATTTCCTCACCTGTCTGAATTTGGTTTCTTATTTCCTGCAAGGAAGGGCAGGTACTTTGCAAAACCGCAAATTCTGATGGAGTAACATTTAGAGGTTGTAGTTTAGGGAGTACTAAAGGATGGACCGTTTTGACCTTAGAGGAGCGGGTTTGTACTAAACTAACTTTCTCATCTGACGGTTCAGAGGAGACGGATAATTTCACATCTTTTACACCCTGGATATTACCAATAATAACACTGCAAAATTTCAGGGGCGCTCGAACAGCATCAACCCAACCCTCATAATATGGGCATTTTAAAAAACAACGAACAAGTGGGAAGGAATCAACTCTCCCCAGATAATCAGAAAGTTCCACCGTCTTACAACCACGAATATCAGCATCAGGTAAAGCAGTCTCAGACACAATTACACATGAACAGCCTGTGTCTCTAAGAATAGTAGATACCCAAGATCCATTAATGGTACCGGATGCAAGATACGTAGGTGGGGTCGATTGGTCAAGACTATAGCCAACTTTATGAACTACTGGGTGGTTAGATTTACTTTTAAACAGAGAAGGGTTCTGGGGACAACGAGGTCTTATATGACCATATTCACCACACCCATGACACTTAGGTTTAAATGTTTCTTTCGGTCGTTCAGGTGAATTGTGAACTTTAACTGCCGGTTTCTTATCACTAGAATTTGATGACTTGGGATAAGATCCATGAGCGGAAGCAAAGTTATCTGCCAAAGTTACTGCTTCATCTAAATCAGAAATGTTTCTTTCTTTAATGAACACTCTAATTTCAGGAGATACAGACGCCATAAACTGGTCTAAAATCACAAATGACCTTAGAGACTCGTATGACTTCATTAGGTTATAAGAGTCAAACCACTGATCGAAAAACCTACCTAATTGGATACAAAACTGGCGATAAGTTTCACCGAATCGGACCTTCGCTGAACGGAAATCAGCGCGATACCCAGACGGGGTTTTAGAAAAGCCTCTGAGTAGGGATTCCTTTAGTAGACCATAATCAGCTGTAATTTCAGGGGATAAAGAGGTGTATATATCAACGGCCTTACCCGTTAAAACACTACCAAGTCTAACAGCCAAAGTATCATCATTTACATTTAATAGGCTTGCTATTCGTTCAAACCTAACTAGGTATGTAGCCATATCCTCCCCATCTCTATAGATGGGAAGACTAGGCCGGGAAATGTCTATTGGAACATTAACAGGACTGGATTTCAACTTTGCCATCTCTAATTCGTGCTGTAATCTGACTTTCTCCTGTTCTGTTTCGTGATGTAACCTGTCTTTCTCCTGTTCTGTAGTCATCTTAGCAATATGCAACTCTCGATCCCTAGCTCTTTCCTCTCTAGCAATAGCTTGCTGACTTATGACATACTGTGCTATGTCAGCATCAGACAATTTAAGGGCCTCAGCCTGAAGTTTGAGGGTTTCAAAAGAATAATCTCCCATTCTGAAGTCCAGGAAGATAATTAGTATATAAACACAATGAGTCGTACAAAAAGAAAGATCAAGTAGTGGCTCTACTTAATTAGTTAAAAATAACAAGGTAGGGATGGATTACCCCTAACAAGACTTGCACAAGTCTGTTCAAAAAGGGAAATGATCAGTCTTACCATCAAAGGATAGCAACTCTTCACTTACAGAAGACACGTTAACTATCACTGGTAATCCATAAACTAATAATTCAATAATTCAATAATTCAATAATGTCATCTTCCGGGCCCCAAGGACAGACAACACCGGCAGGACTAGTTCCCGGCCGAACACAAACACTTTACTGAGATGCCCTGAACCCAGTGGAAGCTTGGAATCCTGGCGAGGTCGCCACATGTCAGGGCCAGGATCTTTTATAAACCAGAGGCTTCCAAATGGGGTCAGAGAAACTCAGACAAAAACCATAAAACATGTATTCATAATACAACACAGCTTCATAACCTCCCTAGCCACAACTCTTTTCAGACGGTTGTACTCAAACACCAATATCCCACTGCACCATCACAATACATTACCACAGTAACAATAATTGTAGACTCGGGACCACCAATACCCAAACGGAGCGTTGCAGGATAGCTCGACGTTGGCAGAGGTGATGAGCGAGGGAGCAATGACGCAGTAGTCACAACTGTGGTATATCTGGAGTTTCCCCAAGTAGGGTCTGCTGTTGGGTAGGTTGCTGGGACGCCTCTATGCCCGGCCCTTGGCAAAAGTAGAGTCCCTCGAGAGAGTGGTGAGTGTAGACTGACTATCTCACACTCCTTATCCTCGAGGTGAGTTACGGTACAGGTTCGACCCCTTACAAAGAAAGACTAACACCTTAATCCCATAGCTCGAAAAGGGGAACTGAACCCTGGAAAGATATAGACTATCTCGAACTCATGAACTATCCACTTACATTTACACTCCAAGAACTGTAATGAAACCCAAACACTCACCACCCCATGAATGACAGTTGATATTTTTAGTCAAAGCACTGTAATAACACCCACACACCCACCAACCAATGAATGATGGTTGATATATGCAATCCAAGAACTGTAACAACATTCACACACCCACTACCTCATGAATGACTGTTAATATTTACAGTCTGAGCACTGTAATGACACCCAAAAACCCACCACCTAATGAATAAGGGTTGATATTTATAGTCCAAGAACTGTAATGACACCCACACACTTACCACCCCATGAATGACTGTGGATATTTACAGTTCAAGCACTGTCATGACACCAACACACGCACCACCCCATTAATGACTGTTGATATTTACAGTCCAAGCTCTGTAATGACACCCACACACCGACCACCCCGTGATTGACTGTTGACATTTACAGTCCAAGCACTGTAATGACACCCACCACCCAATTAATGACTGTTGATATTTACAGTCCAAGCACTGTAATGACACCCACACACCGACCACACCGTGATTGACTGTTGATATTTACAGTCCAAGCACTGTAATGACACCCACACACCCACCACCTAATTAATGACTGTTGATATTTACAGTCTAAGCAATGTAATGACACCCACACACCCACCACACCATAAATGACTGTTGATGTTTGCAGACCAAGCACTGTAATGAATCCCACACACCCACAACTCCATGAATGACTGTTGATATTTACAGTCCAAGCTCTGTAATAACACTCACACACCCAGCACTTTATAAATGACTGTTGATATTTATAATCCAACCATTGTAATAACACCCACACACCCACCACCCTATAAATGACGGTTAATATTTTCAGTCCAAGTACTGTAATGACATCCACACACCCACCACCCCATAAATAACTGTTAATATTTACAGTCCAAGCACTGTAATGTCAAACACACACCCACCACCCAATGAATGATGGTTGATATTTACAGTCCAAGAACTGTAATGAAACCCACACACTCACCACCCCATGAATGACAGTTGATATTTTTAGTCCAAGCACTGTAATAACACCCACACACCCACCAACCAATGAATGATGGTTGATATATGCAGTCCAAGAACTGTAATAACACCCACACACTCACCACCCCATCAATAACTGTTGATATTTACTGTCCAAGCAGTGTCATGACACCCACACACCCACCACCCCTTGAATAACTGTTGATATTTACAGTCCAAGCACTGTAATGACACCCAACACCCTATGAATGACTGTTGATATTTACAGTCAAAACACTGTAATGACACCCGCAAACCCACCATCCCATGAATGACTGTTAATATTTACAGTCCAGGCACTTTAATGACACCCACACACCCACCACCCCATGATTGACTGTTGATATTTACAGTCCAAGCACTGCATAGACACCCAAACACCCACATCCCCATGAATAACTATTTATATTTACAGTCCAAGCACTGTAATGACACCCACACACCCATCACACCATGAATGATTGTTGATATTAGAGTCTAAGCACTGTAATGCCACCCACCACCCTATGAATGACAGTTGACATTCACAGTCCAAGCACTAATGACACACAGACACCCACCATCCAATGAATGACTTGATATTTACAGTCCAAGCAATGTAATGACCCCCACACACCCACCACCCAATGAATGACTGTTGATATTTACAGTCCAAACACTATAATGACACCCACACACCCACCACCCCATGAATGATTGTTGATATATACAGTCAAAGCACTGTAATGACACCCCCACACCCACCACCTTATGAATGACTGTTGATATTTACAGTCCAAACACCATAATGACACCCACCACCTTATTAATGACTGTAGATATTTACAATCAAAACACTGTAATGACACCCACACACCCACCAACCCATTAATGACTGCTAATATTTACAGTCCAACCATTGTAATGACACCCACACACCCACTAACCTATAAATGACGATTAATATTTACAGTCCAAGCACTGTAATGTCACACACACACCCACCACCCAATGAATGATGGATGATATTTACAGTCCAAGAACTGTAATGACACCCACACACCCACCACCCCATGAATGATTGTTGATATATACATTCCAAGTACTGTAATGACACACCCACACCCACCACCACATTAATTATGGTTGATATTTACAGTCCAAGCACTCTAATCACACACACCACCCTATGAATGACTGTTGATATTTAGAATCAAAACACTGTAATGACACCCACACACCCACCACCCCATTAATCACTGTTGATATTTACAGTACAAGCACTGTAATGACACCCAGACACCCACAACTCAATGATTGACTGTTGATATTTAAAGTTCAAGTACTGCATAGACACCCAAACACCCAAAACCCCATTAATAACTGTTGATATTTATAGTCCAAACACTCTAATGACACCCAACACCCGATGATTGACTGTTGATATTTACATTCCAAGCACTGTAATTACACCCACATACCCACCACCCCATGATTGACTGTTACTATTTAAAGTCCAAGCACTATAATGACTGCCACACACCCACCACCCCATAAATGACTGTTGATACTTACAGTCTAAGCACTGTAATGACACCCACCACCTTATAAATGACTGTTGATAATTATAATCAAAACACTGTAATGACACCCACACACCCACCACCCCATGAATGACTGTTGATATTTACAGTCAAAGCACTGTAATGACACCCACACACCCACCACCCTATGATTGACTGTTGATATTTACAGTCCAAGCACTGTAATGACAGCCACACACCCACCACTTCATAAATGACTGTTGATATTTACAGTCTAAGCACTGTAATGACACCCACACACCGACCACCCCAAGAATGACTTTTGATATTTTCAGTCCAAGCACTGTAATGACACCTACACACCCACCACCCCATGAATAACTGTTGATATTTACAGTCCAAGCTCTGTAATGACACTAACACACCCACCACCCTATAAATGACTTGATATTTACAGTCCAAGCACTGTAATGACACCCACACACCACCCCTCCCCATAAATGACGGTTAATATTTATAGGCAAAGCAATGTAATGACACCCACACACCCACTACCCCAAGAATGACTGTTGATATTTTCAGTCCAAGCACTCTAAGGACATCCACACACCCACCACCCCATAAATGACTGTTGATATTTACAGTCCAAGCACTGTCATGACACCCACACAGGCACCACCCCATGAATGACTGTTGATATTTACAGTCCAAGCACTCTAATGACACCCACCACCCAATAAATGAATGTTGATATTTATAGTTAAAACACTGTAATGACACCCACACACCCAGCACACCATGAATGACTGTTGATATTTATAGTTCAAGCACTGTAATGACACCCACACACCGACCACCCCATGATTGACTGTTAATATTTACAGTCCAAGCACTGTAATGACACCCACACACCCACAACCCAATAAATGACTGTTGATATTTACAGTCCAAGCACTCTAATGACACCCAACATTCCATGATTGACTGTTGATATTTACAGTCCAAACACTGTAATGACACCAACCACCCCATGAATGACTCTTAATATTTACAGTTCAAGCACTAATGACACACACACATCCACCACACCATGAATGACTTGATATTTATAGTCCAAGCACTGTAATGACACCCACACTCCCACCATTCCATGAATGACTGTTGATATTTACAATTCAAGCACTATAATGACACCCACATACCCACCACCCCATGAATGACTGTTGATATTTACTGTCCAAGCACTGTAATGACACCCTCACCCCCACCACCCCATGAATGACTGTTGATATTTACAGTCAAAGCTCTGTAATGACACCCCCACACCCACCACCCCATGAATGACTGTTGATATTTACAGTCCAAGCACTCTAATGACACCCACCACCTTATTAATAACAGATGATATTCACAATCAAAACACTGTAATGACACCCACACCCCCACCACCCCATGAATGACTGTTGATATTTACAGTCAAAGCCCTGTAATGAAAACCCACCACCCAATAAATGAATATTGATATTTATAGTTAAAACACTGTAATGACACCCACACACCCACCACCCCATGAATGATTGTTTATATTTACAGTCCAAACAATGTAATGACACCCACACACCTACCACCCAATAAATGACTGTTGATATTTACAGTCAAAGCACTGTAATGACACCCACACACCTACCACCCCATGAATGACTGTTGATATTTACAGTCCAAGCATTGTAATAACATCCACACACCCACTACCTCATGAATGACTGTTAATATTTACAGTCTGAGCATTGTAATGACACCCACAAACCCACCACCTAATGAATAAGGGTTAATATTTACAGTCCAAGCAATGTAATGTCACACACACACCCACCACCCAATGAATGATGGTTGATATTTACACTCCAAGAACTGTAATAACACCCAAACACTTAACACCCCATGAATGACAGTTGATATTTTTAGTCAAAGCACTGTAATAACACCCACACACCCACCAACCAATGAATGATGGTTGATATATGCAATCCAAGAACTGTAACAACATCCACACACCCACTACCTCATGAATGACTGTTAATATTTACAGTCTGAGCACTGTAATGACACCCAAAAACCCACCACCTAATGAATAAGGGTTGATATTTATAGTCCAAGAACTGTAATGACACCCACACACTTACCACCCCATGAATGACTGTGGATATTTACAGTTCAAGCACTGTCATGACACCAACACACGCACCACCCCATTAATGACTGCCTATATTTACAGTCCAAGCACTGTAATGACACCCACACACCGACCACCCCGTGATTGACTGTTGATATTTACAGTCCAAGCACTGTAATGACACCCACACACCCACCACCTAATTAATGACTGTTGATATTTACAGTCTAAGCAATGTAATGACACCCACACACCCACCACACCATAAATGACTTTTGATGTTTGCAGACCAAGCACTGTAATGAATCCCACACACCCACCACTCCATGAATGACTGTTGATATTTACAGTCCAAGCTCTGTAATAACACTCACACACCCAGCACTTTATAAATGACTGTTGATATTTACAATCCAACCATTGTAATAACACCCACACACCCACCACCCTATAAATGACCGTTAATATTTTCAGTCCAAGTACTGTAATGACATCCACACACCCACCACCCCATGAATAACTGTTAATATTTACAGTCCAAGCACTGTAATGTCAAACACACACCCACCACCCAATGAATGATGGTTGATATTTACAGTCCAAGAACTGTAATGAAACCCACACACTCACCACCCCATGAATGACAGTTGATATTTTTAGTACAAGCACTGTAATAACACCCACACACCCACCAACCAATGAATGATGGTTGATATATGCAGTCCAAGAACTGTAATAACACCCACACACTCACCACCCCATCAATAACTGTTGATATTTACTGTCCAAGCAGTGTCATGACACCCACACACCCACCACCCCTTGAATAACTGTTGATATTTACAGTCCAAGCACTGTAATGACACCCAACACCCTATGAATGACTGTTGATATTTACAGTCAAAACACTGTAATGACACCCGCAAACCCACCATCCCATGAATGACTGTTAATATTTACAGTCCAGGCACTTTAATGACACCCACACACCCACCACCCCATGATTGACTGTTGATATTTACAGTCCAAGCACTGCATAGACACCCAAACACCCACATCCCCATGAATAACTATTTATATTTACAGTCCAAGCACTGTAATGACACCCACACACCCATCACACCATGAATGATTGTTGATATTAGAGTCTAAGCACTGTAATGCCACCCACCACCCTATGAATGACAGTTGACATTCACAGTCCAAGCACTAATGACACACAGACACCCACCATCCAATGAATGACTTGATATTTACAGTCCAAGCAATGTAATGACCCTCACACACCCACCACCCAATGAATGACTGTTTATATGTACAGTCCAAACACTATAATGACACCCACACACCCACCACCCCATGAATGATTGTTGATATATACAGTCAAAGCACTGTAATGACACCCCCACACCCACCACCTTATGAATGACTGTTGATATTTACAGTCCAAACACCATAATGACACCCACCACCTTATTAATGACTGTAGATATTTACAATCAAAACACTGTAATGACACCCACACACCCACCAACCCATTAATGACTGCTAATATTTACAGTCCAACCATTGTAATGACACCCACACACCCACTACCCTATAAATGACGGTTAATATTTTCAGTCCGAGCACTGTAATGACATCCACACACCCACCACCCCATGAATAACTGTTAATATTTACAGTCCAAGCACTGTAATGTCACACACACACCCACCACCCAATGAATGATGGATGATATTTACAGTCCAAGAACTGTAATGACACCCACACACTCACCACCCTATGAATGATTGTTGATATATACATTCCAAGTACTGTAATGACACCCCCACACCCACCACCACATTAATTATGGTTGATATTTACAGTCCAAGCACTCTAATCACACCCACCACCCTATGAATGACTGTTGATATTTAGAATCAAAACACTGTAATGACACCCACACACCCACCACCCCATTAATCACTGTTGATATTTACAGTACAAGCACTGTAATGACACCCAGACACCCACAACTCAATGATTGACTGTTGATATTTACAGTTCAAGTACTGCATAGACACCCAAACACCCAAAACCCCATTAATGACTGTTGATATTTATAGTCCAAACACTCTAATGACACCCAACACCCCATGATTGACTGTTGATATTTACATTCCAAGCACTGTAACGATACCAACCACCCGATGAATGACTGTTGATATTTACAGTCCTAGCACTAATGCACCTCCACCCCAGCCACACCATGAATGACTAGATATTTTTAGTCCAAGCACTGTAATGACACCCCCACACATACCAACCCATGAATGACTGTTGATATTTACAGTTCAAGCACTGTAATTACACCCACATACCCACCACCCCATGATTGACTGTTACTATTTACAGTCCAAGCACTATAATGACTGCCACACACCCACCACCCCATAAATGACTGTTGATACTTACAGTCTAAGCACTGTAATGACACCCACCACCTTATAAATGACTGTTGATAATTACAATCAAAACACTGTAATGACACCCACACACCCACCACCCCATGAATGACTGTTGATATTTACAGTCAAAGCACTGTAATGACACCCACACACCCACCACCCTATGATTGACTGTTGATATTTACAGTCCAAGCACTGTAATGACAGCCACACACCCACCACTTCATAAATGACTGTTGATATTTACAGTCTAAGCACTGTAATGACACCCACACACCGACCACCCCAAGAATGACTTTTGATATTTTCAGTCCAAGCACTGTAATGACACCTACACACCCACCACCCCATGAATAACTGTAATGACACTAACACACCCACCACCCTATAAATGACTTGATATTTACAGTCCAAGCACTGTAATGACACCCACACACCCCCCTCCCCATAAATGACGGTTAATATTTATAGGCAAAGCAATGTAATGACACCCACACACCCACTACCCCAAGAATGACTGTTGATATTTTCAGTCCAAGCACTCTAAGGACATCCACACACCCACCACCCCATAAATGACTGTTGATATTTACAGTCCAAGCACTGTCATGACACCCACACAGGCACCACCCCATGAATGACTGTTGATATTTACAGTCCAAGCACTCTAATGACACCCACCACCCAATAAATGAATGTTGATATTTATAGTTAAAACACTGTAATGACACCCACACACCCAGCACCCCATGAATGACTGTTGATATTTATAGTTCAAGCACTGTAATGACACCCACACACCGACCACCCCATGATTGACTGTTAATATTTACAGTCCAAGCACTGTAATGACACCCACACACCCACCACCCAATAAATGACTGTTGATATTTACAGTCCAAGCACTCTAATGACACCCAACATTCCATGATTGACTGTTGATATTTACAGTCCAAACACTGTAATGACACCAACCACCCCATGAATGACTCTTAATATTTACAGTTTAAGCACTAATGACACACACACATCCACCACACCATGAATGACTTGATATTTATAGTCCAAGCACTGTAATGACACCCACACTCCCACCATTCCATGAATGACTGTTGATATTTACAATTCAAGCACTATAATGACACCCACATACCCACCACCCCATGAATGACTGTTGATATTTACTGTCCAAGCACTGTAATGACACCCTCACCCCCACCACTCCATGAATGACTGTTGATATTTACAGTCAAAGCTCTGTAATGACACCCCCACACCCACCACCCCATGAATGACTGTTGATATTTACAGTCCAAGCACTCTAATGACACCCACCACCTTATTAATGATAGATGATATTCACAATCAAAACACTGTAATGACACCCACACCCCCACCACCCCATGAATGACTGTTGATATTTACAGTCAAAGCCCTGTAATGACACCCACACACCCACAACCCCATGATTGACTGTTGATATTTACAGTCCAAGCACTGTAATGACAGCCACACACTCACCACCCCATAAATGACTGTTGATATTTACAGTCCAAGCTCTGTAATGACACTCAAACACCCACCACCCTAAAAATGACTGTTGATATTTACAGTCCAAGCACTGTAATGTCACCCACACACCCACCATCCCATAAATGATGGTTAATATTTATAGGCCAAGCACTGTAATGACACCCACACACCCACCACCCCAAGAATGACTGTTGATATTTTCATTCCGAGCAATGTAATGACATCCAACCACCCACCACCTGATGAATGATTGTTGATATTTACAGTCAATGCACTGTCATGACACCCACACATGCACCACCCCATGAATGACTGTTGATATTTACAGTCCAAGCACTCTAATGAAAACCCACCACCCAATAAATGAATGTTAATATTTATAGTTAAAACACTGTAATGACACCCACACACACACCAACCCATAAAGGACTGTTGATATTTACAGTCCAAGCACTATAATGACAGCCACACACCCACCACCCCATAAATGACTGTTAAAACTTACAGTCTAAGCACTGTAATGACTCCTACACACACACAACCCCGTGAATGACTGTTGATATTTACAGTCAAAGCACTGTAATGACACCCAAACACCCACCACCTCATGAATGACTGTTGATATTTACAGTCCAATCACTCTAATGACACCCACCACATTATAAATGACTGTTGATATTTACAATCAAAAGACTGTAATGACACCCACACACCCACCACCCCACGAATGACTGTTGATATTTACAGTCAAAGCACTGTAATGACACCCACACACTCACCACCCCATGAATGACTGTTGATATTTACAGTCCAAGCACTGTCATGACACCCACACATGCACCACCCTATGAATGACTGTTGATATTTACAGTCCAAGCACTCTAATGACCCCCAATACCCAATAAATGAATGTTGATATTTATAGTTAAAGCACTGTAATGACACCCACACACCGACCACCCTATGATTGACTGTTGATATTTACAGTCCAAGCACTGTAATGACACCCACACACCCACCACCCAATAAATTACTGTTAATATTTACATTCCAAACACTGTAATGACGCCAACCACCCCATGAATGACTGCTGATATTTACAGTCCAAGCACTAATGACACACACACCCACCACACCATGAATGAATTGATATTTATAGTCCAAGCACAGTAATGACACCCACACACCCACCACCCCATGAATGACTGTTGATATTTACAGTCAAAGCACTGTAATGATACCCACACACCCACCACCCCATGATTGACTGTTTATATTTACAGACCAAGCACTGTAATGACACCCACACACCCACCACCCAATAAATGACTGTTGATATTTACAGTCTAAGCACTGTAATGACACCCACACACCCACCAACCCATAAAGGACTGTTGATATTTACAGTCCAAGCACTATAATGACAGCCACACACCCACCACCCCATAAATGAGTGTTGATATTTACAGTCCAAGCTCTGTAATGACACTCACACACCCAGCACATTATGAATGACTGTTGATATTTACAGTCCAACCACTGTAATAACACCCACACACCCACCACCCTATAAATGACAATTAATATTTTCAGTCAGAGCTCTGTAATGACATCCACACACCCACCACCCCATGAATAACTGTTAATATTTACAGTCCAAGCACTGTAATGACACCCACACACCCACCAACCAATGAATAATGGTTGACATATACAGTCCAAGAACTGTAATAACACCCACACACTCACCACCCCATGAATGACTGTTGATAGTTACAGTCCAAGCAGTGTCATGACACCCACAAACCGACCACCCCTTGAATAACTGTTGATATTTACAGTAAAAGCACTGTAATGACACCCAACACCCTATGAATGACTGTTGATATTTACAGTCAAAACACTGTAATGACACCCACACACCCACCACCCCATGACTCACTGTTGATATTTACAGTCCAAGCACTGTAAAGACACCCAGAAACCCACCACCCCATGATTGACTTTGATATTTACAGTCCAAGCACTGTAATGACACCCACACACACATCTCCCCATGAATGACTGTTTATATTAGAGTCTAAGCACTGTAATGCCACCCACCACTCCATAAATGACTGTTAATATTCACAGTCCAAGCACTAATGACACACAGACACCCACCATCCCATGAATGACTTGATATTTACAGTCCAAGCAATGTAATGACACCCTCACATTCACCACCCCATGAATGACTGTTGATATTTACAGTCCAAACACTATAATGACACCCACACACCCACGACCCCATGAATGATTGTTGATATATACAGTCTAAGCACTGTAATGACACCCTCACACCCACCACCCTATGAATGGCTATTGATATTTACAGTCTAAGCACTGTAATGACACCCACACACCCATCACCCCATGAATGACTGTTGATATTTACAGTCCAAGCACTCTAATGACACCCACCACCCTATAAATGACTGTTGATATTTACAATCAAAACACTGTAATGACACCCACACACCCACCACCCCATGACTCACTGTTGATATTTACAGTCCAAGCACTGTAAAGACACCCAGAAACCCACCACCCCATGATTGACTTTGATATTTACAGTCCAAGCACTGCATAGACACCCAAACACCCAAAACCCCATGAAGGACTGTTGATATTTACAGTCCAAGCACTGTAATGACACCCACATACCCACCACTCTATGATTGACTGTTAATATTTACAGTCCAAGCACTATAATGACAGCCACACACCCACCACCCCATAAATGACTGTTGATATTTACAGTCTAAGCACTGTAATGATACCCACACACCCACCACCTCAAGAATGAATTTTGATATTTACTGTCCAAGCACTGTAATGACACCTTTACACCTACAACCCCATGAATGACTGACAATATTTACAGTCCATGCACTGTAATGACACCCATACACCCACAACCCCATAAATGACGGTTAATATTTAAAGTCGAAGCACTGTAATGACACCCTCACACACACCACCCCATGAATGACTGTTGATTTTTACACTCAAAGCACTGTAATGACGCCCCACACCCACCACCCCATGCATTATGGTTGATATTTACAGTCCAAGCACTCTAATGACACTCACCACCTTATAAATGACTGTTGATATTTACAATCAAAAGACTGTAATGACACCCACACACCCACCACTCCACGAATGACTGTTGATATTTACAGTCAAAGCACTGTAATGACACCCTCACCCCCACCACCCTATGAATGACTATTGATATTTACAATCCAAGCACTGCATAGACACCCAAACACCACAAACCCCATTAAGGACTGTTGATATTTATAGTCCAAGCACTGTAATGACACCCACATACCCACCACTCTAGGATTGACTGTTAATATTTACAGTCCAAGCACTGTAATGACACCTACACACCCACAACCCCATGAATGACTGACAATATTTACAGTCCATGCAATGTAATGACATCAACACACCCACCACCTCATGAATGACTGTTGATATTTAAAGTCCAAGAACTGTAATGACACCCTCACCCACACCACCCCTTGAATGACTGTTGATTTTTACACTGAAAGCACTGTAATGACGACCCACACCCACCACCCCATGCATTATGGTTAATATTTACAGTCCAAGCACTGTAATGACACCAACACACCTACCAATCCATGAATGACTGTTGATATTTACAGTCAAAGCACTGTAATGACACCCACAAACCCACCACCCTATAAATGACTGTTGATATTTACAGTCCAAGCTCTGTAATGACACTCAAACACCCACCACCCTATAAATGACTGTTGATATTTACAGTCCAAGCTCTGTAATGACACTCAAACACTCACCACCCCATGAATGACTGTTAATATTTACAGTCCAAGCATTGTCATGACACCCACACACCGACCACCCCTTGAATAACTGTTGATATTTACAGTAAAAGCACTGTAATGACACCCAACACCCTATGAATGACTGTTGATATTTACAGTCAAAACACTGTAATGACACCCACACACCCACCACCATAAGAATGACTATTAATATTTACAGTCCAAGCACTGCATAGACACCCAAACACCCACATCCCCATGAATAACTATTTATATTTACAGTCCAAGCACTGTAATGACACCCACACACCCATCACCCCATGAATGACTGTTGATATTAGAGTCTAAGCACTGTAATGCCACCCACCACCCCATAAATGACTGTTAATATTCACAGTCCAAGCACTAATGACACACAGACACCAACCATCCCATGAATGACTTGATATTTACAGTCCAAGCAATGTAATGACACCCACACATTCACCACCCCATGAATGACTGTTGATATTTACAGTCCAAACACTATAATGACACCCACACACCCACGACCCCATGAATGATTGTTGATATATACAGTCAAAGCACTGTAATGACACCCTCACACCCACCACCCTATGAATGACTATTGATATTTACAGTCTAAGCACTGTAATGACACCCACACACCCACCACCCCATGAATGACTGTTGATATTTACAGTCCAAGCACTCTAATGACACCCACCACCCTATGAATGACTGTTGATATTTACAATCAAAACACTGTAATGACACCCACACACCCACCACCCCATGATTGACTGTTGATATTTAGAGTCCAAACACTCTAATGACTACCAACACCCCATGATTAACTGTTGATATTTACAGTCCAAGCACTGTAATGATACCAACCACCCCATGAATGACTGTTGATATTTACAGTCCAAGCACTAATGACATACACACACACCTACCACACCATGAATGACTTAATATTTATAATCCAAGCACTGTAATGACACCCTCACCCCCACCACCCCATGAATGATTGTTGATATTTACAGTCAAAGCACTGTAATGACACCCACACACACACCACCCCATGATTGACTTTTGATATTTACAGTCCAAGCACTGTAATGACAGCCACACACCCACCACCCCATAAATGACTGTTGATATTTACAGTCCAAGCACTGTCATGACACCCACACATGCACCACCCTATGAATGACTGTTGATATTTACAGTCCAAGCACTCTAATGACCACCAATACCCAATAAATGAATGTTGATATTTATAGTTAAAGCACTGTAATGACACCCACACACCGACCACCCTATGATTGACTGTTGATATTTACAGTCCAAGCACTGTAATGACACCCACACACCCACCACCCAATAAATTACTGTTAATATTTACATTCCAAACACTGTAATGACACCAACCACCCCATGAATGACTGCTGATATTTACAGTCCAAGCACTATTGACACACACACCCACCACACCATGAATGAATTGATATTTATAGTTTAAGCACAGTAATGACACCCACACACCCACCACCCCATGAATGACTGTTGATATTTACAGTCAAAGCACTGTAATGACACCCACACACCCACCACCCCATGATTGACTGTTCATATTTACAGACCAAGCACTGTAATGACACCCACACACCCACCACCCAATAAATGACTGTTGATATTTACAGTCTAAGCACTGTAATGACACCCACACACCCACCAACCCATAAAGGACTGTTGATATTTACAGTCCAAGCACTATAATGACAGCCACACACCCACCACCCCATAAATGAGTTTTGATATTTACAGTCCAAGCTCTGTAATGACACTCACACACCCAGCACATTATGAATGACTGTTGATATTTACAGTCCAACCACTGTAATAACACCCACACAACCACCACCCTATAAATGACAATTAATATTTTCAGTCAGAGCTCTGTAATGACATCCACACACCCACCACCCCATGAATAACTGTTAATATTTACAGTCCAAGCACTGTAATGATACCCACACACCCACCAACCAATGAATAATGGTTGACATATACAGTCCAAGAACTGTAATAACACCCACACACTCACCACCCCATGAATGACTGTTGATATTTACAGTCCAAGCAGTGTCATGACACCCACAAACCGACCACCCCTTGAATAACTGTTGATATTTACAGTAAAAGCACTGTAATGACACCCAACACCCTATGAATGACTGTTGATATTTACAGTCAAAACACTGTAATGACACCCACACACCCACCACCCCATGACTCACTGTTAATATTTACAGTCCAAGCACTGTAAAGACACACAGAAACCCACCACCCCATGATTGACTTTGATATTTACAGTCCAAGCACTGTAATGACACCCACACACCCATCTCCCCATGAATGACTGTTTATATTAGAGTCTAAGCACTGTAATGCCACCCACCACTCCATAAATGACTGTTAATATTCACAGTCCAAGCACTAATGACACACAGACACCCACCATCCCATGAATGACTTGATATTTACAGTCCAAACAATGTAATGACACCCTCACATTCACCACCCCATGAATGACTGTTGATATTTACAGTCCAAACACTATAATGACACCCACACACCCACGACCCCATGAATGATTGTTGATATATACAGTCTAAGGACTGTAATGACACCCTCACACCCACCACCCTATGAATGGCTATTGATATTTACAGTCTAAGCACTGTAATGACACCCACACACCCATCACCCCATGAATGACTGTTGATATTTACAGTCCAAGCACTCTAATGACACCCACCACCCTATAAATGACTGTTGATATTTACAATCAAAACACTGTAATGACACCCACACACCCACCACCCCATGACTCACTGTTGATATTTACAGTCCAAGCACTGTAAAGACACCCAGAAACCCACCACCCCATGATTGACTTTGATATTTACAGTCCAAGCACTGCATAGACACCCAAACACCCAAAACCCCATGAAGGACTGTTGATATTTACAGTCCAAGCACTGTAATGACACCCACATACCCACCACTCTATGATTGACTGTTAATATTTACAGACCAAGCACTATAATGACAGCCACACACCCACCACCCCATAAATGACTGTTGATATTTACAGTCTAAGCACTGTAATGATACCCACACACCCACCACCCCAAGAATGAATTTTGATATTTACTGTCCAAGCACTGTAATGACACCTTTACACCTACAACCCCATGAATGACTGACAATATTTACAGTCCATGCACTGTAATGACACCCATACACCCACAACCCCATAAATGACGGTTAATATTTAAAGTCCAAGCACTGTAATGACACCCTCACCCACACCACCCCATGAATGACTGTTGATTTTTACACTCAAAGCACTGTAATGACGCCCCACACCCACCACCCCATGCATTATGGTTGATATTTACAGTCCAAGCACTCTAATGACACTCACCACCTTATAAATGACTGTTGATATTTACAATCAAAAGACTGTAATGACACCCACACACCCACCACTCCACGAATGACTGTTGATATTTACAGTCAAAGCACTGTAATGACACCCTCACCCCCACCACCCTATGAATGACTATTGATATTTACAATCCAAGCACTGCATAGACACCCAAACACCACAAACCCCATTAAGGACTGTTGATATTTATAGTCCAAGCACTGTAATGACACCCACATACCCACCACTCTAGGATTGACTGTTAATATTTACAGTCCAAGCACTGTAATGACACCTACACACCCA
The DNA here is from genome assembly GCA_033782935.1 of Petrolisthes cinctipes. Taxonomy (NCBI): domain Eukaryota; kingdom Metazoa; phylum Arthropoda; class Malacostraca; order Decapoda; family Porcellanidae; genus Petrolisthes; species Petrolisthes cinctipes. The sequence continues at coordinate 910,830 of JAWQEG010000251.1, read as the reverse complement.
CAACCCCATGAATGACTGACAATATTTACAGTCCATGCAATGTAATGACATCAACACACCCACCACCTCATGAATGACTGTTGATATTTAAAGTCCAAGAACTGTAATGACACCCTCACCCACACCACCCCTTGAATGACTGTTGATTTTTACACTGAAAGCACTGTAATGACGACCCACACCCACCACCCCATGCATTATGGTTAATATTTACAGTCCAAGCACTGTAATGACACCAACACACCTACCAATCCATGAATGACTGTTGATATTTACAGTCAAAGCACTGTAATGACACCCACAAACCCACCACCCTATAAATGACTGTTGATATTTACAGTCCAAGCTCTGTAATGACACTCAAACACCCACCACCCTATAAATGACTGTTGATATTTACAGTCCAAGCTCTGTAATGACACTCAAACACTCACCACCCCATGAATGACTGTTAATATTTACAGTCCAAGCATTGTCATGACACCCACACACCGACCACCCCTTGAATAACTGTTGATATTTACAGTAAAAGCACTGTAATGACACCCAACACCCTATGAATGACTGTTGATATTTACAGTCAAAACACTGTAATGACACCCACACACCCACCACCATAAGAATGACTATTAATATTTACAGTCCAAGCACTGCATAGACACCCAAACACCCACATCCCCATGAATAACTATTTATATTTACAGTCCAAGCATTGTAATGACACCCACACACCCATCACCCCATGAATGACTGTTGATATTAGAGTCTAAGCACTGTAATGCCACCCACCACCCCATAAATGACTGTTAATATTCACAGTCCAAGCACTAATGACACACAGACACCCACCATCCCATGAATGACTTGATATTTACAGTCCAAGCAATGTAATGACACCCACACATTCACCACCCCATGAATGACTGTTGATATTTACAGTCCAAACACTATAATGACACCCACACACCCACGACCCCATGAATGATTGTTGATATATACAGTCAAAGCACTGTAATGACACCCTCACACCCACCACCCTATGAATGACTATTGATATTTACAGTCTAAGCACTGTAATGACACCCACACACCCACCACCCCATGAATGACTGTTGATATTTACAGTCCAAGCACTCTAATGACACCCACCACCCTATGAATGACTGTTGATATTTACAATCAAAACACTGTAATGACACCCACACACCCACCACCCCATCATTGACTGTTGATATTTAGAGTCCAAACACTCTAATGACTACCAACACCCCATGATTAACTGTTGATATTTACAGTCCAAGCACTGTAATGATACCAACCACCCCATGAATGACTGTTGATATTTACAGTCCAAGCACTAATGACATACACACACACCTACCACACCATGAATGACTTAATATTTATAATCCATGCACTGTAATGACAACCACACACCCACCACCCCATGAATGACTGTTGATATTTACATTTCAAGCATTATAATGACACCCACACACCCACCACCCCATGAATGACTGTTGATATTTACAGTCCAAGCACTGTAATGACACCCTCACCCCCACCACCCCATGAATGATTGTTGATATTTACAGTCAAAGCACTGTAATGACACCCACACACCCACCACCCCATGATTGACTTTTGATATTTACAGTCCAAGCACTGTAATGACAGCCACACACCCACCACCCCATAAATGACTGTTAATATTTACAGTCTAAGCACTGTAATGACACCCACACACCGACCACCCCAAAAATGACTTTTGATATTTACAGTCCAAGCACTGTAATGACACCTACACACATACCACCCCATGAATGACTGTTGATATTTACAGTCAAAGTTCTGTAATGACACTCACACACCCACCACCCTATGAATGACTGTTGATATTTACAGGGCAAGCACTCTAATGACACCCACCACCCCATGAATGACTGTTGATATTTACAGTCCAAGCACTGTAATGACACCCACACACCCACCACCCTATGAATGACTGTTGATATTTAGAGTCCAAGTACTGTAATGACACCCACACACCCACCACCCCATAAATGAAGGTTAATATTTATAGGCCAAGCACTGTAATGACACCCACAAACCCACCACCCCAAGAATGACTGTTGATATTTTCAGTCCAAGCACTGTAATGACATCTAAACACCCACCACCTGATGAATGCTGGTTTATATTTACAGTCCACGAACTGTAATGACACCCACACTCTCACCACCCCATGAATGAGTGTTGATATTTACAGTCCAAGCACTGTCATGACACCCACACATGCACCACCCTATGAATGACTGTTGATATTTACAGTCCAAGCAATCTAATGAAAACCCACCACCCAATAAATGAATGTTAATATTTATAGTTAAAACACTGTAATGACACCCACACAACCACCACCCCATAAATGACTGTTTATATTTACAGTCCAAGAACTGTAATGACACCCACACACCCACCACACAATGAATGACTGTTGATATTTACAGTTTAAGCACTGTAATGACACCCACACACCCACCAACCCATGAAGGACTGTTGATATTTACAGTCCAAGAACTGTAATGACACCCACATACCCACCACACTATGATTGACTGTTGATATTTACAGTCCAAGCACAATAATGACAGCCACACACCCACCACCCCATAAATGACTGTTGATATTTTCAGTCTAAGCGCTGTAATGATACCCACAGACCAACCACCCCAAGAATTAATTTTGATATTTACACTCCAAGCACTGTAATGACACCTACACACCCACAACCCCATAAACGACTGAAGATATTTACAGTCCATGCACTGTAATGACACCCAAACACCCACAATCCCATAAATGATGGTTAATATTTATAGTCCAAGCACTGTAATGACACCCACACACACACCACCCCATGAATGACTGTTGATATTTACAGTCTAATCACTGTAAAGACATCCACACACCCACCACCCCATGAATGACTGTTAACATTTACAGTCTGAGCACTGTAATGACACCCACAAACCCACCACCTAATGAATAAGGGTTAATATTTATAGTCCAAGAACTGTAATGATACCCACACACTTACCACCCCATGAATGACTTGATATTTACAGTCCAAGCACTGTCATGATACTAATACATGCACCACCCCATGAAAGACAGTTGATATTTACAGTCCAAACACTGTAATGACACCCACACACCCACCACCCAATTAATGACTGTTGATATTTACAGTCTAAGCACTGTAATGACACACAAAAACCCTAACCCTATGAATGACTGTTGATATTTACAGTCCAAGCACTGTAATGACACCCACACACTTACCACTCCATTGATGACTGTTGATATTTACAGTCCAAGCTCTGTAATGACACTCACACACCAAGCACATTATGAATGACTGTGGATATTTACAGTCCAACCACTGTAATAACACCCACACAACCACCACCCTATAAATGACAATCAATATTTTCAGTCCGAGCACTGTAATGACATCCACACACCCACCACCCCATGAATAACTGTTAATATTTATAGTCCAAGCACTGTAATAACACCCACACACCCACCAACCAATGAATAATGGTTGATATTTACAGTCCAAGAACTGTAATAACACCCACACACACACCACCCCATGAATGACTGTTGATATTTACAGTCCAAGCAGTGTCATGACACCCACACACCTACCACCCCTTGAATAACTTTTAATATTTACAGTCCAAGCACTGTAATGACACCCAACACCCTATCAATGACTGTTGATATTTACAGTCAAAACATTGTAATGACACCCACACACCCACCACCCCATGAATGACTGTTAATATTTACAGTCCAAGCACTCTAATGACACCCACACACACACCACTCTATGATTGACTGTTGATATTTACAGTCCAAGCACTGCATAGACACCCAAACACCCACATCCCAATGAATAACTGTTTATATTTACAGTCCAAGCACTGTAATGACACCCACACACCTATCACCCCATGAATGACGGTTGATATTAGAGTCCAAGCACTGTAATAATACCCACCACCCCATGAATGACTGTTAATATTCACAGTCCAAGCACTAATGACACACAGACACTCACCACACCATTAATAAATTTATATTTATATTCCAAGCACTGTAATGACACCAACACACCCACCACCCCATGAATGACTGTTGATATTTACAGTTCAAGCACTATAATGACACCCATATACCCACCACCCCAGGAATGACTTGATATTTACAGTCCAAGCATTGTAATGACACCCACACATTCACCACCCCATGAATGACTGTTGATATTTACAGTCCAAACACTATAATGACACCCACACACCCACGACCCCATGAATGATTGTTGATATATACAGTCTAAGCACTGTAACTGTAATGACACCCTCACACCCACCACCCCATGAATGACTATTGATATTTACAGTCTAAGCACTGTAATGACACCCACACACCTACCACCCCATGAATGACTGTTGATATTTACAGTCCAAGCACTCTAATGACACCCACCACCCAATAAATGGCTGTTGATATTTACAATCAAAACTCTGTAATGACACCCACACACCCACCACCCCATGACTCACTGTTGATATATACAGTCCAAGCACTGTAATGACACCCAGAAAGCCACAACCCTATGATTGACTGTTGATATTTACAGTCCAAGCACTGCATAGACACCCAAACACCCAAAACCCCATGAATGACTGTTGATATTAAGAGTCCAAACATTCTAATGACTACCAACACCCCATGATTGACTGTTGATATTTACAGTCCAAGAACTGTAATGACACCAACCACCCCATGAATGACTGTTGATATTTACAGTCCAAGCACTAATGACACACACACACACCCACCACACCATGAATGACTTAATATTTATAGTCCATGCACTGTAATGACAACCACACACCCACCACCCCATGAATGACTGTTGATATTTACATTTCAAGCATTGTAATGACACCCACACACCCACCACCCCATGAATGACTGTTGATATTTACAGTCCAAGCACTGTAATAACACCCTAACCCCCACCACTCAATGAATGACTGTTGATATTTACAGTCCAAGCACTCTAATGACATCCACACACCCACCACAACATTAATGACTGTTGATATTTACAGTCCAAGCACTGTAATGACACCCACACACCCACCACCTAATGTATGATGGTTTATATTTACAGTCCAGGAAATGTAATGACACCCACACACTCACCACCCTATAAATGACTGTTGATATTTACAGTCCAAGCACTGTCATGACACCCACACATGCACCACCCCATGTATGACTGTTGATATTTACAGTCCAAGCACTCTAATGACACCCACCACCCAATAAATGAATGTTGATATTTATAGTTAAAACACTGTAATGACACCCACACACCCACCACCTCATGAATGACTGTTGATATTTACAGTTCAAGCACTGTAATGACACCCACACACTGACTATCCCATGACTGACTATTGATATTTACAGTCCAAGCACTGTAATGACACCCACACACCCCCGACCCAAAAAATGACTGTTGATATTTACAGTCTAAGCACTGTAATGACACCCACACACCCACCAACCCATTAAGGATGGTTGATAATTACAGTCTAAGCATTGTAATGACACCCACACACCCACCATCCCATAATTGGCTGTTGATATTTACAGTCCAAGCACTGTAATGACAGCCACAAACCCACCACTCTATAAATAATTGTTGATATTTTCAGTCCATGCACTGTAATAACACCCACACACCCACCACCCCATAAATGACTGTTGATATTTACAGTCCATGCTCTGTAATGACACCCACACATGCACCACCCCATGAATGACTGTTGATATTTACAGTCAAAGCTCTGTAATGACACCGACCACCCCATGATTGACTGTTGATATTTACAGTCCAAACACTGTAATGACACCCACACACCCACCACCCCATGAATGACTGTTTATATTAACAGTCCAAGCTCAGCAATGACACTCACACACCCACCACCCTATGAATGACTGTTGATATTTACAGTCCAGGAACTGTAATGACACACACACAAACACCACCCCATAAATGACGGTTAATATTTACAGTCCAAGCACTGTAATGACACCCACACACCTATCACACCATGAATGACTGTTGATATTTACAGTCCAAGCACTCTAATGACACCCACCACCCAATAAATGAATGTTGATATTTATAGTTAAAACACTGTAATGACACCCACACACCCACCACCTCATGAATGACTGTTGATATTTACAGTTCAAGCACTGTAATGACACCCACACACTGACAATCCCATGATTGACTATTGATATTTACAGTCCAAGCACTGTAATGACAGCCACAAACCCACCACTCTATAAATAATTGTTGATATTTTCAGTCCATGCACTGTAATAACACCCACACACCCACCACCCCATAAATGACTGTTGATATTTACAGTCCATGCTCTGTAATGACACCCACACATGCACCACCCCATGAATAACTGTTGATATTTACAGTCAAAGCACTGTAATGACACCGACCACCCCATGATTGACTGTTGATATTTACAGTCCAAACACTGTAATGACACCCACACACCCACCACCCCATGAATGACTGTTTATATTAACAGTCCAAGCTCAGCAATGACACTCACACACCCACCACCCTATGAATGACTGTTGATATTTACAGTCCAGGAACTGTAATGACACACACACAAACACCACCCCATAAATGACGGTTAATATTTACAGTCCAAGTACTGTAATGACACCCACACACCTATCACACCATGAATGACTGTTGATATTTACAGTCCAAAAACTCTAATGACACACACCACCCTATGAATGACTATTGATATTTACAATTAAAACATTGTGATGACACCCACACACCCACCACCCCATGAATGACTGTTGATATTTACAGTCTAAACACTATAATAACACCCACACACCCACCACCCTATGAATGATTGTTGATATATACAGTCTAAGTACTGTAATGACACCCTCACACCCACCACCCCATGAATGACTATTGATATTTACAGTCTAAGCACTGTAATGACACCCACACGTCCACCACCCCATGAATGACTGTTGATATTTACAGTACAAGTACTGTAATGACACCCCCACACCCACCTACCCGTGAAATATGGTTGATATATACAGTCGAAGCACTGTAATGACACCCCCACACCCACCTCCCAATGAATGACTGTTAATATTTACAGTCCAAGCACTGCATAGACACCCAGACACCCACCACTCCATGATTGACTGTTGATATTTACAGTCCAAGCACTGCATAGACACCCAAACACCCAAAACCCCATGAATGACTGTTGATATTTACAGTCCAAGCACTCTAATGACACCCAACACCCCATGAGTTACTGTTGATATTTACAGTCCAAGCACTGTAATGACACCAACCACCCCATGAATAACGGTTGATATTTACAGTCCAAGCACTAATGACACACACACACACACCCAACACACCATGAATGACTTAATTTTTATAGTCCCAGCACTGTAATGACAACCACACACCCACCACCCCATAAATGACTGTTGCTATTTACAGTTCAAACACTATAATGACACCCACACACTCACCACCCTATGAATGACTGTTGATATATACAGTCCAAGCACTGTAATAACACCCTCACCCGCACCACCCCATGAATGACTGTTGATATTTACAGTCAAAACAATGTAATGACACCCCCACACCCACCACCCTATGAATGACTGTTGATATTTACAGTCCAATCACTCTAATGACACCTACAACCATATAAATGACTGTTGATATTTACAAAGAAAACACTGTAATGACACCCACACACCCACCACCCCATGAATGTCTGTTGATATTTACAGTCAAAGCAATGTAATGACACCCACACACCTACCACCTCATGATTGACTGTTGATATTTACAGTCCAAGCACTGTAATGACAGCTACACACCCTCCACCCTATAAATGACTGTTAATATTTACAGTCTAAGCACTGTAATGACACCCACACACCGACCACCCCAAGAATGACTTTTGATATTTACAGTCCAAGCACTATTATGAGACCTACACACCCACCACCAATGAATGACTATTGATATTTACAGTCCAAGTTATGTAATGACACTCACACACCCACCACCCTATGAATGACTGTTGATATTTACAGTCCAAGCACTGTAATGACACCCACACACCCACCACCCCATACATGATGGTTAATATTTATTGGCCAAGCACTGTAATGACATCCACACACCCACCACCCCAAGAATGACTGTTGATATTTTCAGTCCAAGCACTTTAATGATATCAACACACCCACCACCCCATGAATGACTGTTGATATTTACAGTCCAAACACTATAATGACACCCACACACCCACCACCCTATGAATGATTGTTGATATATACAGTCTAAGTACTGTAATGACACCCTCACACCCTCCACCCCATGAATGACTATTGATATTTACAGTCTAAGTACTGTAATGACACCCACTCATCAACCACCCCATGAATGAATGTTGATATTTACAGTACAAGTACTGTAATGACCCCCCCACACCCATCTACCCGTAAAATATGGTTGATATTTACAGTCCAAGCACTGTAATGACACCCCCACACCCACCACCCCATGAATGACTGTTAATAGTTACAGTCCCATCACTCTAATGACATCTACCACCCTATGAATGACTGCTGATATTTACAATCAAAACACTGTAAAGACACCCACACACCCACAACCCCATGAATTACTGTTGATATTTACAGTCCAAGCACTGTAATGACACCCAGACACCCACCACCCCATGATTGACTGTTGATATTTACAGTCCAAGCACTGCATAGACACCCAAACACCCAAAACCCCATGAATGACTGTTGATATTTACAGTCCAAGAACTCTAATGACTCCCAACACTCCATGATTTACTGTTGATATTTACAGTCCAAACACTGTAATGACACCAACCACCCCATGAATGACTGTTGATATTTACAGTCCAAGCACTAATGACACACTCACACACCCAACACACCATGAATGACTTAATTTTTATAGTCCCAGCACTGTAATGACAACCACACACCCACCACCCCATGAATGACTGTTGATATATACAGTCCAAGCACTGTAATAACACCCTCACCCCCACCACCCCATGAATGACTGTTGATATTTACAGTCAAATCAATGTAATGACACCCCCACACCCATCACCTTATGAATGACTGTTGATATTTACAGTCCAATCACTCTAATGACACCTACAACCTTATAAATGACTGTTGATATTTACAAACAAAACACTGTAATGACACCCACACACCCACTACCCGATGAATGTCTGTTGATATTTACAGTCAAAGCAATGTAATGACACCCACACACCTTCCACCCCATGATTGACTGTTGATATGTACAGTCCAAGCACTGTAATGACAACCACACACCAACCACCCTATAAATGACTGTTAATATTTACAGTCTAAGCACTGTAATGACACCCACACACCGACCACCCCAAGAATGACTTTTGATATTTACAGTCCAAGCAGTATAATGACACCTACACACCCACCACCAATGAATGACTGTTGATATTTACAGTCCAAGTTCTGTAATGACACTCACACACCCACCACCCTATGAATGACTGTTGATATTTACAGTCCAAGCACTGTAATGACACCCACACACCCACCACCCCATACATGATGGTTAATATTTATTGGCCAAGCACTGTAATGACATCCACACACCCACCACCCCAAGAATGACTGTTGATATTTTCAGTCCAAGCACTTTAATGACATCCACACACCCACCACCCCATGAATGACTGTTGATATTTACAGTCCAAGCACTGTAATGACACCCACACACCCACCACCGAATGTATGATGGTTTATATTTACAGTCCAGGAACCGTAATGACACCCACACACTCTTACTTACTTATGTTACTTATGTGATGGCTTCTAGCGACTTTCAGCCGTTGCCAGCTCTCCAAGTCCCTCCGTAGATCAACTAAAGCCGGAAACTTGGTCTCATTTCTTCATTTATGAGGTCGTAAGACTCGGTGAAGAGGTGTGTCTTCAGTCTCTTTTTGAATAGAGCAGCTGTTTCACTGCCCTAACGAAGCTCGGAAGGTTGTTGTAGAGGCGAGGAGCACTATGCGAACGCTCTTTTTCCACATTCCCTTCTGAATCTTGGTTCCAGAAGCCTATTCACCTCGCTGCTATGTCGCAATTCTACATTGGTATCCACATGAAAGTCCAGGAGCATATCTCGCATGTAAACTGGTTTGCCAAAATTTAACGCTTGATGAACCATAACACACTGCTTGTAAACGATACGTGCCTTAATAGGAAGCCAATGTAGTTGTATGAGTGCTGGTGTTATTCGATCTCTTCTTGACAGACCTCGTATCAATCTCGCAGCTCTGTTCGTGATCATCTGGAGTTTCTTCAATAGATAATCAGGCAAGCCGTAATATAGGGAATTACAGTAATCCAATTTACTTAGAACATGATTGTAAACCAGTTTCATCATCACACTCTGATCAAGGTATTTCCTTACGAAAGCCAAATTCCTCAAGTGGTATCCAGCAATTTGAACCACATGACCAATCTGATCTCTCATCATTAGCTCACTGTCCAACATCACCCCGAGACTCTTCACACATTTGTTGATTGTGATTTCCCTATCATTCACTTTCAGTTTACGTACTCCCAAGCTGTCGAAGTCAGTTCTACGACCGACATACAGACATTCTGTTTTATCTTGATTTAATTTAAGCTGCCTGGAATCCATCCATTGCTTAATGTCAGTAAGGACAGAGCTCAAATGAGTTTCTGAATCGTGTATATTTGTGAATGACATGTAAAACTGCGTGTCATCCGCAAAAAGCTTGAATCTGACTTCGTACTTTTCAAGTAGTACAGAAAGATCTGTAGTATATAAACAGAAGAGTATTGGGCCTAAAACACTACCCTGACGCACACCTCTTGTTAATGGTATTGCGTCAGAAAATTCATTTCCTATTTTTACACAGTAGTTGCGGCCAGTCAGGTAACTCTTCAGGTACGAGAGAGCAGCACCTATTATACCAATACGTTCACAGACACTCAATAAGACACTGTGCACTACTGTGTCGAATGCAGCACTCAAATCCAGTAATACCAACAGACCACTTTTTCCATCATCCATCAAAGTGCGCATGTTACTTACGATAGAACACAGAGCAGTCTCCGTGGAATACAGACGACGGTAGGCTGACTGGTTATCATGAATTGCACCAACCATATCCAAATAATCCATCAATTGAGTTAAAATTACCTTTTCCAAAATCTTGGATTGTAAAGTTAAATTGGATACAGGACGAAATGAGCTGAAAGATTGGGGGTCAAGATTCCCCTTCAATATGGGTGTTACAATAGCTTGCTTTTCAGAGTTTGGGAACACACTATTAGCAATACTCACATTTACCATTTTTGTGATAACGCTGACCAGGCGATCAAACCTTTTGTTTCTATTAAACAGCTTGAACGGCATAGGGTCGATTGCAGAGTAAGTAGGTTTTGCTTTCTTGATCATCTCACTAACAGTCAATTCACTCACAATTCGGAACTCACTCAGTTTAATATCAGAAGTTTGTTCACTCATAACCATATGCGAACTATCACTCACAAACGTCGATATAATATTCTTGATCTTATTATCGAAAAAATATACAAAATCATTGGCCAAATTGCTATCCGAACAGCTCTCCGGCAACTTGTGCTTCCTCTTATCACCAGTCAGGCAGTCAAGTATCTTGTAGAGCTCGTGTATATTCGATCCCGCCATTTCAGTTTTCTCTTTGTAATAACTGCACTTTCTCTTGGTGACAAGCCTTAATTCGTAGTTTCGTGCTTGAGTGTATGCATGTCTACATTCCTCAGTACGATACTTGCGCCACCGTCTTTCCATCTTTTTTTTATTAATTTTCGCTTTATTTATGTCATTGTTGAACCACGGAGACTCATCTTTCACTATTATTTTCTTCTCAACTATAGGACACATTTTGTCGTATTCAGACTTCAGTGTGAAATTGTATAGATTGTACAAACAGTCATGACACTCTCCTTTCACTGCCCACCCATGATTGCACAAATCACCGTATTGCTCGACTATCTTATTACAAACGAGTGATAGTAGACCATCACTATTAAAATTTCTTCTGGACCGAAAAGAAATATTCTTTACTTGCCTTTTACTCAACAACAGGTTCAGATTAAACACCACAAGTTTGTGTACCGGTGAAAGGGAGCATACATCGTCCACCTGAAGGTTACGTACCAGGTCTCCAGATGTGTCCACCAAGACCAAATCAATAATATGGCCACAAATCGATGTGGGCTTGTTCACTACATTGACCAGGTTAAACGTTGCTAACATATCTGTAAATCACTGAACATAGCGGGCTCCTGGAGTATCAAGCCAAAAATTAAAATCTCCCAACACAATGACATTAGAGCTAATCATGTCAACCGTCTCGAGGTACAGCTCAAGCTCATCAATGAATAAACCAGGGCTAGTAGCAGGGGGTCTATATATTGTTATAAACGTTACTTTGCTTCCACCAGCTTGACACTCAACCTGAAGGAGTTCGAAACTTTCAAACCCCGGCGACTTGCATACCTTCACCTTCTTTATAGAATTTGAAACAAATAGACCAACACCTCCGCCTCGACCCGTACACCTCGGTTTATGTAAAAAAGAATGAGTCACCGGAGTCATTTCCTGGATAGCAGCTGAGTCAAATTTCGTTAACCACGTCTCAGTAATGGCATAAAAATCTAAACAGCCATCAACAATCGTCTGGCGTATCTCAAATGTTTTATTTTTAGCAGACTGCACGTTCAATAGTCCACAATTAACACTTTGCATATTAAAAGCCATGGTTAGTGTTGAGTCTGATCCTATTTACTTCCGAGGTGAAAATGGGGCAAGACAAACTACTTACAGAGTGTTCGCTTTGACATTTTGAAGCAGCACAGTTGAAGCATTTTCTCACATCAGACTGGCAAGAGCGACCTTCATGCTGACCTGCACACTTATAGCAGTGGGGTGCATGACCTTTGACCTTGCATTGGCAACTATCCGACTTGTGACCGAATTTCAGGCAGTGGTAACACAGTAGTGGAAAATAATGATCGTATACCTGATGAACGCCCCACTTCAGCTTCAGCTTGTCATTCATCCCGTGAATTCTTGCACGTACCTCTGGATCACACTTCAGTACATAATGTACAGTCCCTCCCGCAGCTGGTCTTTCAGAAACAATTTTTATTTTATTTATAACTCCGTCAATCGATTCCAAATTATTCCTTACAATAATTTCTTCAATGAGCGATTCCTTGTCCTCATTCCGAGCCACATTACATACCATAATTTTGGGGTCCCATCGCTTCCCATTGGAAGCAATTAAATTCCCCACCTCATGTAACTTATTTTGTGCAGCATTTCTCTTCTCTTCAGATTCAAGATTTATAACAATATTTCCCTTGTTAGTGAATTTGGAGTCCATAATTTGAACATCCGACAACAATTCTTCGACCTCTTTCTTCATATCAACCGCTTTTTTGCTACCCTTTGCTTTAATAATAAGAAGATTCTTATTTTTCTGTGTGCGTTTCCGTTTCCTGCATCTCGACACCACCTCAGCCCAGTTCATGCCATCTTTTTCCACCTGGCCCGATTGAGCTGACACAGCCTCTTCCACAGCCAGCGTGACCCCGTCAGTCATTACATTAATCTCCTCTCGAAGGTGAACTTCACTCTTTATCACTAGAGCACAAGGATCACAAACCCAATTTACTTCCGAAGCATTTGATTTCAAACCAGTCATTCTCATACAAGTGCTATGGCCGCCCAATTTGCACTTGAGACATTTCAGCCACTTGACCTTTCCATCATCTCGCTCATGACAGACAAGGCACAGCTCGTCAACTGGAGAACCCATGCTGGACGTGCCAAAACATATACAGGCGCACTAGCACTGAACTGTTAATGTAAACACTAGCACTGTTTATACATGTCACGGAGCTAACGAGACACGTCCTTTCACCACCGCAGTCTCCCTTACACCCCATCAATGACTGTTGTTATTTACAGTCCAAGCACTGTCATGACACCCACACATGCACCACCCCATGTATGACAGTTGATATTTACAGTCCAAGCACTCTAATGACACCCACCACCCAATAAATGAATGTTGATATTTATAGTTAAAACACTGTAATGACACCCACACACCCACCACCTCATGAATGACTGTTGATATTTACAGTCCAAGCACTGTAATGACACCCACACACTGATCATCCCATGATTGACTATTGATATTTACAGTCCAAGCACTGTAATGACACCCACACACCCACCACCCAAAAAATGACTGTTGATATTTACAGTCTAAGCACTGTAATGACACCCACACACCCACAAACCCATGAAGGACTATTGATAATTACAGTCTAAGCACTGTAATGACACCCACACACCCACCACCCCATGATTGACTGTTGATATTTACAGTCAAAGCACTGTAATGACACCTTCACCCCTACCACCCCATGAATGACTGTTGATATTTACAGTCAAAGCACTGTAATGACACCCCCACACCTACCACCTTATGAATGACTGTTGATATTTACAGTTCAAGCACTCTAATGACACCCACCACCTTTTAAATGGCTGTTGATATTTACAATCAAAACACTGTAATGACACCCACACACAACCACCCAAAAGAATGACTGTTGATATTTACAGTCAAAGCACTGTAATGACACCCACACACCCACCACCCCATGATTGACTGTTGATATTTACAGTCCAAGCACTGTAATGACAGCCACACACCCTCCACCCCATAAATGACTGTTGATATTTACAGTCCAAGCACTGTAATGACAGCCACACACCCTCCACCCCATAAATGATGGTTGATATTTACAGTCTAAGCACTGTAATGACACCCAGACACCGACCACCCCAAGAATGACTTTTGATATTTACAGTCCAAGTACTGTAATGACACCTACACACCCACCACCCCATGAATGTCTGTTGATATATACAGTCCAAGCTCTGTAATTACACTCACACACCCACCACCCTATGAATGACTGTTGATATTTACAGTCCAAGCACTGTAATGACACCCACACACCCACCACCCCATAAATGACGGTTAATATTTATAGGCCAATCACTGTAATGACACCCACACACCCACCACCTTAAGAATGACTGTGGATATTTTCAGTCCAAGCACTGTAATGACATCCACACACTCACCACCCCATAAATGACTGTTAATATTTACAGTCTGAGCAGTGTAAAGACACCCACACACCCACCACCTAATGTATGATGGTTTATATTAGCAGTCCAGGAACTGTAATGACACTCAACTACTCACCACCCCATTAATGACTGTTGATATTTACAGTCCAATCACTGTCGTGACACCCACAAATGCACCACCCCACGAATGACTGTTGATATTTACACTCCAAGCACTGTAATGACACCCACCACCCAATAAATGAATGTTGATATTTATAGTTAAAACACTGTAATGACACCCGCCCACCCACCACCTCATGAATGACTGTTGATATTTACAGTCCAAGCACTATAATGACACCCACACACCGACCTTCCCATGATTGACTATTGATATTTACTGTCCAAGCACTGTAATGACACCCACACACCCACCACCCAATAAATGACTGTTGATATTTACAGTCTAAGCACTGTAATGACACCCACACACCCACCAATCCATGAAGGACTGTTGATAATTACAGTCCAACCACTGTAATGACACCCACACACCCACCACCCCATGAATGACTGTTGATATTTACAGTCTAAGCACTAATGACACACTCACCCACCACCCCATGAGTGACTGTTGATATTTACAGTCCAAGCACTATAATGACACCCACACACCCACCACCCCATAAATGACTGTTGATATTTACAGTTCAAGCACTCTAATAATATCCTCCACCCTATGAATGACTGTTGATATTTACAATCAAAACATTGTAATGACACCCACACACCCACCACCCCGTAAATGACTGTCGATATTTACAGTCCAAGCACTGTAATGACAACCACACACCCACCACCCCATGATTGACTGTTGATATTTACACTCCAAGCACTGCATAGACACCCAAAAACCCACAACCCAATGAATGACTGTTGATATTTATATTCAAAACGATGTAATGACACTCACACACCCACCACTCTATGAATGACTGTTGATATTTAGAGTCCAAGCACTGTAATGCCACCCACCACCCATTGAATGACTCTTGATATTTACAGTCCAAGCACTAATGACACACAGACACCCACCACCACATGAGTGACTGTTGATATTTACAGTCCAAGCACTATAATGACACCCACACACCCACCACCACATGAATGACTGATGATAATTACAGTCTAAGCACTGTAATGACACCCTCACACCCATCACACTATGAATGACTGTTGATATTTACAGTCAAAGCACTGTAATGACACCCACACACCCACCACCCCATAAATGATGGTTCATATTTATAGTCCACGCACTGTAATGACACCAACACACCCACCACCCCTGGAATAACTGTTAATATTTACAGTCTAAACTCTGTAATGACACCCACACATTAATGATGGTTGATATTTACAGTTCAAGAACTGTAATGACACCCACACACTCACCACTCCATTAATGACTGTTGATATTTACAGTCCAAGAACTGTCATTACACCCACACATGCACCACCCCATGAATGACTGTTGATATTTATAGTCAAAGCACTGTAATGACACCCAACACCCAATAAATGAATGTTGATATTTACAATCAAAACACTGTAATGACACCCACACACAACCACCCAAAGAATGACTGTTGATATTTACAGTCAAAGCACTGTAATGACACCCACACACCCACCACCCCATTATTGACTGTTGATATTTACAGTCCAAGCACTGTAATGACAGCCACACACCCTCCACCCCATAAATGACTGTTGATATTTACAGTCCAAGCACTGTAATGACAGCCACACACCCTCCACCCCATAAATGACGGTTGATATTTACAGTCTAAGCACTGTAATGACACCCACACACCGACCACCCCAAGAATGACTTTTGATATTTACAGTCCAAGTACTGTAATGACACCTACACACCCACCACCCCATGAATGTCTGTTGATATATACAGTCCAAGCTCTGTAATTACACTCACACACCCACCACCCTATGAATGACTGTTGATATTTACAGTCCAAGCACTGTAATGACACCCACACACCCACCACCCCATAAATGACGGTTAATATTTATAGGCCAATCACTGTAATGACACCCACACACCCACCACCTTAAGAATGACTGTGGATATTTTCAGTCCAAGCACTGTAATGACATCCACACACTCACCACCCCATAAATGACTGTTAATATTTACAGTCTGAGCAGTGTAAAGACACCCACACATCCACCACCTAATGTATGATGGTTTATATTAGCAGTCCAGGAACTGTAATGACACTCAACTACTCACCACCCCATTAATGACTGTTGATATTTACAGTCCAATCACTGTCGTGACACCCACAAATGCACCACCCCACGAATGACTGTTGATATTTACACTCCAAGCACTGTAATGACACCCACCACCCAATAAATGAATGTTGATATTTATAGTTAAAACACTGTAATGACACCCGCCCACCCACCACCTCATGAATGACTGTTGATATTTACAGTCCAAGCACTATAATGACACCCACACACCGACCTTCCCATGATTGACTATTGATATTTACTGTCCAAGCACTGTAATGACACCCACACACCCACCACCCAATAAATGACTGTTGATATTTACAGTCTAAGCACTGTAATGACACCCACACACCCACCAATCCATGAAGGACTGTTGATAATTACAGTCCAACCACTGTAATGACACCCACACACCCACCACCCCATGAATGACTGTTGATATTTACAGTCCAAGCACTAATGACACACACACCCACCACCCCATGAGTGACTGTTGATATTTACAGTCCAAGCACTATAATGACACCCACACACCCACCACCCCATGAATGACTGTTGATATTTACAGTTCAAGCACTCTAATAACACCCACCACCCTATGAATGACTGTTGATATTTAATATCAAAACATTGTAATGACACCCACACACCCACCACCCCGTAAATGACTGTCGATATTTACAGTCCAAGCACTGTAATGACAACCACACACCCACCACACCATGATTGACTTTTGATATTTACACTCCAAGCACTGCATAGACACCCAAAAACCCACAACCCAATGAATGACTGTTGATATTTATATTCAAAACGATGTAATGACACTCACACACCCACCACTCTATGAATGACTGTTGATATTTAGAGTCCAAGCACTGTAATGCCACCCACCACCCCTTGAATGACTCTTGATATTTACAGTCCAAGCACTAATGACACACAGACACCCACCACCCCATGAGTGACTGTTGATATTTACTGTCCAAGCACTATAATGACACCCACACACCCACCACCTCATGAATGACTGTTGATAATTACAGTCTAAGCACTGTAATGACACCCTCACACCCATCACACTATGAATGACTGTTGATATTTACAGTCAAAGCACTGTAATGACACCCACACACCCACCACCCCATAAATGATGGTTCATATTTATAGTCCACGCACTGTAATGACACCAACACACCCACCACCCCTGGAATAACTGTTAATATTTACAGTCTGAGGTCTGTAATGACACCCACACATTAATGATGGTTGATATTTACAGTTCAAGAACTGTAATGACACCCACACACTCACCACCCCATTAATGACTGTTGATATTTACAGTCCAAGAACTGTCATTACACCCACACATGCACCACCCCATGAATGACTGTTGATATTTATAGTCAAAGCACTGTAATGACACCCAACACCCAATAAATGAATGTTGATATTTATAGTTAAAACACTGTAATGACACCCACACACCCACAAACCAATAACTGACTGTTGATATTTACAGTCTAAGCAATGAAATGACATCAACACACCCCCATCTCATGAATGACTGTTAATATTTACAGTCTAAGCACTGTAATGACTCCCACAAACCCACCACCTAATGAATGATGGTTGATATTTAAAGTCCAAGAACTGTAATGACACCCTCACCCACACCACCCCATGAATGACTGTTGATTTTTACACTGAAAGCACTGTAATGACGACCCACACCCACCACCCCATGCATTATGGTTAATATTTACAGTCAAAGCACTGTAATGACACCCACAAACCCACCACCCTATAAATGACTGTTGATATTTACAGTCCAAGCTCTGTAATGACACTCAAACACCCACCACCCTATAAATGACTGTTGATATTTACAGTCCAAGCTCTGTAATTACACTCAAACACCCACCACCCTATAAATGACTGTTGATATTTACAGTCCCAGCACTGTAATGACACCCACACACCCACCAACCAATGAATAATGGTTGATATATACAGTCCAAGAACTGTAATAACACACACACACTCGCCACCCCATGAATGACTGTTAATATTTACAGTCCAAGCATTGTCATGACACCCACACACCGACCACCCCTTGAATAACTGTTGATATTTACAGTAAAACCACTGTAATGACACCCAACACCCTATGAATGACTGTTGATATTTACAGTCAAAACACTGTAATGACACTCACACACCCACCACCATATGAATGACTATTAATATTTACAGTCCAAGCACTGCATAGACACCCAAACACCCACATCCCCATGAATAACTATTTATATTTACAGTCCAAGCACTGTAATGACACCCACACACCCATCACCCCATGAATGACTGTTGATATTAGAGTCTAAGCAGTGTAATGCCACCCACCACCCCATAAATGACTGTTAATATTCACAGTCCAAGCACTAATGACACACAGACACCCACCATCCCATGAATGACTTGATATTTACAGTCCAAGCAATGTAATGACACCCACACATTCACCACCCCATGAATGACTGTTGATATTTACAGTCCAAACACTATAATGACACCCACACACCCACGACCCGATGAATGATTGTTGATATATACAGTCTAAGCACTGTAATGACACCCTCACACCCACCACCCTATGAATGACTATTGATATTTACAGTCTAAGCACTGTAATGACACCCACACACCCACCACCCCATGAATGACTGTTGATATTTACAGTCCAAGCACTCTAATGACACCCACCACCCTATGAATGACTGTTGATATTTACAATCAAAACACTGTAATGACACCCACACACCCACCACCCCATGATTGACTGTTGATATTTAGAGTCCAAACACTCTAATGACTACCAACACCCCATGATTAACTGTTGATATTTACAGTCCAAGCACTGTAATGATACCAACCACCCCATGAATGACTGTTGATATTTACAGTCCAAGCACTAATGACATACACACACACCTACCACACCATGAATGACTTAATATTTATAATCCATGCACTGTAATGACAACCACACACCCACCACCCCATGAATGACTGTTGATATTTACATTTCAAGCATTATAATGACACCCACACACCCACCACCCCATGAATGACTGTTGATATTCACAGTCCAAGCACTGTAATGACACCCTCACCCCCACCACCCCATGAATGATTGTTGATATTTACAGTCAAAACACTGTAATGATACACCCACACCCACAACCTTATGAATGACTGTTAATATTTACAGTCCAATACCTCTAATGACACCCACAAGCTTATAAATGACTGTTGATATTTACAAACAAAACACTGTAATGACACCCACACTCCCACCACCCCATGAATGTCTGTTGATATTTACAGTCAAAACATTGTAATGACACCCACACACCCACCACCCCATGATTGACTTTTGATATTTACAGTCCAAGCACTGTAATGACAGCCACACACCCACCACCCCATAAATGACTGTTAATATTTACAGTCTAAGCACTGTAATGACACCCACACACCGACCACCCCAAAAATGACTTTTGATATTTACAGTCCAAGCACTGTAATGACACCTACACACATACCACCCCATGAATGACTGTTGATATTTACAGTCCAAGAACTGTCATTACACCCACACATGCACCACCCCATGAATGACTGTTGATAATTATAGTCAAAGCACTGTAATGACACCCAACACCCAATAAATGAATGTTGATATTTATAGTTAAAACACTGTAATGACACCCACACACCCACAACCCAATAACTGACTGTTGATATTTACAGTCTAAGTACTGTAATGACACCCACACACCCACCACCCCATGAATGACTGTTGATATTTAGAGTCCAAGCTCTGTAATGACACTCACACACCCACCACCCTATGAATGACTGTTAATTTTTACAGTCCAGGAACTGTAATGACACCCACACAAACACCACCCCATAAATGACGGTTGATATTTACAGTCCAAGCACTGTAATGACAACCACACACCCACCACCCCATGAATGACTGTTGATATTTACAGTCCAAGCACTGCATAGACACCCAAACACCAAAACCCTATGAATGACAGTTGATATTTACAGTCCAAGCACTGTAATGACACCAACACACCCACCACCCCAGGAATAACTGTTAATATTTACATTCTGAGCTCTGTAATGACACCCACATATTAATGATGGTTGATATTTACAGTTCAAGAACTGTAATGACACCTACACACTCACCACCCCATTAATGACTGTTGATATTTACAGTCGAAGAACTGTCATTACACCCACACATGCACCACCCCATGAATGACTGTTGATAATTATAGTCAAAGCACTGTAATGACACCCAACACCCAATAAATGAATGTTGATATTTATAGTTAAAACACTGTAATGACACCCACACACCCACCACCTCATGAATGACTGTTGATAATTACAGTCCCAGCACTGTAATGACACCCACACACCGACCACCCCATGATTGATTGTTAATGTTTACAGTCCAAGCACTGTAATGACACCCACACACCCACAACCCAATAACTGACTGTTGATATTTACAGTCTAAGCACTGTAATGACACCCACACACCCACCACCCCATGAATGACTGTTGATATTTACAGTCCAAGCTCTGTAATGACACTCACACACCCACCACCCTATGAATGACTGTTAATTTTTACAGTCCAGGAAATGTAATGACACCCACACAAACACCACCCCATAAATGACGGTTGATATTTACAGTCCAAGCACTGTAATGACAACCACACACCCACCACCCCATGAATGACTGTTGATATTTACAGTCCAAGCACTGCATAGACACCCAAACACTAAAACCCTATGAATGACAGTTGATATTTACAGTCCAAGCACTGTAATGACACCAACACACCCACCACCCCAGGAATAACTGTTAATATTTACAGTCTGAGCTCTGTAATGACACCCACATATTAATGATGGTTGATATTTACAGTTCAAGAACTGTAATGACACCTACACACTCACCACCCCATTAATGACTGTTGATATTTACAGTCGAAGAACTGTCATTACACCCACACATGCACCACCCCATGAATGACTGTTGATAATTATAGTCAAAGCACTGTAATGACACCCAACACCCCATAAATGAATGTTGATATTTATAGTTAAAACACTGTAATGACACCCACACACCCACCACCTCATGAATGACTGTTGATAATTACAGTCCCAGCACTGTAATGACACCCACACACCGACCACCCCATGATTGATTGTTAATGTTTACAGTCCAAGCACTGTAATGACACCCACACACCCACAACCCAATAACTGACTGTTGATATTTACAGTCTAAGCACTGTAATGACACCCACACACCCACCACCCCATGAATGACTGTTGATATTTACAGTCCAAGCTCTGTAATGACACTCACACACCCACCACCCTATGAATGACTGTTAATTTTTACAGTCCAGGAACTGTAATGACACCCACACAAACACCACCCCATAAATGACGGTTGATATTTACAGTCCAAGCACTGTAATGACACCCACACACCCACCACCCCATGAATGACTGTTGATATTTACAGTCCAAGCACTGCATAGACACCCAAACACCAAAACCCCATGAATGACAGTTGATATTTACAGTCCAAGCACTCTAATGACACCCAACACCCCATGATTAACTGTTGATATTTACAGTCCAAGCACTGTAATGACACCAACCACCCCATGATTGACTGTTGATAATTACAGTCCAAGCACTAATGACACACACACACCCACCACACCATGAATGACTTAATATTTATAGTCCAAGCACTGTAATGACACCCACACACCCACAACCCCATGAATGACTGTTGATATTTACAGTTCAAACACTATAATGAAACCCACAAACCCACCACCCCATGAATGACTGTTGATATTTACAGTCCAAGCACTGTAATGACACCTTCACCCCAACCACCCCATGAATGACTGTTGATATTTACAGTCAAAGCACTGTAATGACAACCCCACACCTACCACCTTATGAATGACTGTTGATATTTACAGTTCAAGCACTCTAATGACACCCACCACCTTTTAAATGGCTGTTGATATTTACAATCAAAACACTGTAATGACACCCACACACAACCACCCAAAGAATGACTGTTGATATTTACAGTCAAAGCACTGTAATGACACCCACACACCCACCACCCCATGATTGACTGTTGATATTTACAGTCCAAGCACTGTAATGACAGCCACACACCCTCCACCCCATAAATGACTGTTGATATTTACAGTCCAAGCACTGTAATGAAAGCCACACACCCTCCAATCCATAAATGACTGTTGATATTTACAGTCTAAGCACTGTAATGACACCCACACACCGACCACCCCAAGAATGACTTTTGATATTTACAGTCCAAGTACTGTAATGACACCTACACACCCACCACCCCATGAATGTCTGTTGATATATACAGTCCAAGCTCTGTAATTACACTCACACACCCACCACCCTATGAATGACTGTTGATATTTACAGTCCAAGCACTGTAATGACACCCACACACCCACCACCCCATAAATGACGTTTAATATTTATAGGCCAATCACTGTAATGACACCCACACACCCACCACCTTAAGAATGACTCTGGATATTTTCAGTCCAAGCACTGTAATGACATCCACACACTCACCACCCCATAAATGACTGTTAATATTTACAGTCTGAGCAGTGTAAAGACACCCACACACCCACCACCTTATGTATGATGGTTTATATTAGCAGTCCAGGAACTGTAATGACACTCACACACTCACCACCCCATTAATGACTGTTGATATTTACAGTCCAATCACTGTCGTGACACCCACAAATGCACCACCCCACGAATGACTGTTGATATTTACACTCCAAGCACTGTAATGACACCCACCACCCAATAAATGAATGTTGATATTTATAGTTAAAACACTGTAATGACACCCGCCCACCCACCACCTCATGAATGACTGTTGATATTTACAGTCCAAGCACTATAATGACACCCACACACCGACCTTCCCATGATTGACTATTGTTATTTACTGTCCAAGCACTGTAATGACACCCACACACCCACCACCCAATAAATGACTGTTGATATTTACAGTCTAAGCACTGTAATGACACCCACACACCCACCAATCCATAAAGGACTGTTGATAATTACAGTCCAACCACTGTAATGACACCCACACACCCACCACCCCATGAATGACTGTTGATATTTACAGTCCAAGCACTAATGACACACACACCCACCACCCCATGAGTGACTGTTGATATTTACAGTCCAAGCACTATAATGACACCCACACACCCACCCCCCCATAAATGATTGTTTATATTTACAGTTCAAGCACTCTAATAACACCCACCACCTTATGAATGACTGTTGATATTTACAATCAAAACATTGTAATGACACCCACACACCCACAACCCCGTAAATGACTGTCGATATTTACAGTCCAAGCACTGTAATGACAACCACACACCCACCACCCCATGATTGACTGTTGATATTTACACTCCAAGCACTGCATAGACACCCAAAAACCCACATCCCAATGAATGACTGTTGATATTTATATTCAAAACGATGTAATGACACTCACACACCCACCACTCTATGAATGACTGTTGATATTTAGAGTCCAAGCACTGTAATGCCACCCACCACTCCTTGAATGACTCTTGATATTTACAGTCCAAGCACTATTACACACAGACACCCACCACCCCATGAGTGACTGTTGATAATTACAGTCTAAGCACTGTAATGACACCCTCACACCCATCACACTATGAATGACTGTTGATATTTACAGTCAAAGCACTGTAATGACACCCACACACCCACCACCCCATAAATGATGGTTCATATTTATAGTCCACGCACTGTAATGACACCAACACACCCACCACCCCAGGAATAACTGTTAATATTTACAGTCTGAGCTCTGTAATGACACCCACACATTAATGATGGTTGATATTTACAGTTCAAGAACTGTAATGACACCCACACACTCACCACCCCATTAATGACTGTTGATATTTACAGTCGAAGAACTGTCATTACACCCACACATGCACCACCCCATGAATGACTGTTGATAATTATAGTCAAAGCACTGTAATGACACCCAACA
This sequence comes from Petrolisthes cinctipes, assembly GCA_033782935.1. Classification (NCBI taxonomy): domain Eukaryota; kingdom Metazoa; phylum Arthropoda; class Malacostraca; order Decapoda; family Porcellanidae; genus Petrolisthes; species Petrolisthes cinctipes. The sequence continues at coordinate 884,780 of JAWQEG010000251.1, read as the reverse complement.
CCCAATAAATGAATGTTGATATTTATAGTTAAAACACTGTAATGACACCCACACACCCACCACCTCATGAATGACTGTTGATAATTACAGTCCCAGCACTGTAATGACACCCACACACCGACCACCCCATGATTGATTGTTAATGTTTACAGTCCAAGCACTGTAATGACACCCACACACCCACAACCCAATAACTGACTGTTGATATTTACAGTCTAAGCACTGTAATGACACCCACACACCCACCACCCCATGAATGACTGTTGATATTTACAGTCCAAGCTCTGTAATGACACTCACACACCCACCACCCTATGAATGACTGTTAATTTTTACAGTCCAGGAACTGTAATGACACCCACACAAACACCACCCCATAAATGAAGGTTGATATTTACAGTCCAAGCACTGTAATGACACCCACACACCCACCACCCCATGAATGACTGTTGATATTTACAGTCCAAGCACTGCATAGACACCCAAACACCAAAACCCCATGAATGACAGTTGATATTTACAGTCCAAGCACTCTAATGACACCCAACACCCCATGATTAACTGTTGATATTTACAGTCCAAGCACTGTAATGACACCAACCACCCCATGATTGACTGTTGATAATTACAGTCCAAGCACTAATGACACACACACACCCACCACACCATGAATGACTTAATATTTATAGTCCAAGCACTGTAATGACACCCACACACCCACAACCCCATGAATGACTGTTGATATTTACAGTTCAAACACTATAATGAAACCCACAAACCCACCACCCCATGAATGACTGTTGATATTTACAGTCCAAGCACTGTAATGACACCTTCACCCCAACCACCCCATGAATGACTGTTGATATTTACAGTCAAAGCACTGTAATGACAACCCCACACCTACCACCTTATGAATGACTGTTGATATTTACAGTTCAAGCACTCTAATGACACCCACCACCTTTTAAATGGCTGTTGATATTTACAATCAAAACACTGTAATGACACCCACACACAACCACCCAAAGAATGACTGTTGATATTTACAGTCAAAGCACTGTAATGACACCCACACACCCACCACCCCATGATTGACTGTTGATATTTACAGTCCAAGCACTGTAATGACAGCCACACACCCTCCACCCCATAAATGACTGTTGATATTTACAGTCCAAGCACTGTAATGACAGCCACACACCCTCCAATCCATAAATGACTGTTGATATTTACAGTCTAAGCACTGTAATGACACCCACACACCGACCACCCCAAGAATGACTTTTGATATTTACAGTCCAAGTACTGTAATGACACCTACACACCCACCACCCCATGAATGTCTGTTGATATATACAGTCCAAGCTCTGTAATTACACTCACACACCCACCACCCTATGAATGACTGTTGATATTTACAGTCCAAGCACTGTAATGACACCCACACACCCACCACCCCATAAATGACGGTTAATATTTATAGGCCAATCACTGTAATGACACCCACACACCCACCACCTTAAGAATGACTCTGGATATTTTCAGTCCAAGCACTGTAATGACATCCACACACTCACCACCCCATAAATGACTGTTAATATTTACAGTCTGAGCAGTGTAAAGACACCCACACACCCACCACCTTATGTATGATGGTTTATATTAGCAGTCCAGGAACTGTAATGACACTCACACACTCACCACCCCATTAATGACTGTTGATATTTACAGTCCAATCACTGTCGTGACACCCACAAATGCACCACCCCACGAATGACTGTTGATATTTACACTCCAAGCACTGTAATGACACCCACCACCCAATAAATGAATGTTGATATTTATAGTTAAAACACTGTAATGACACCCGCCCACCCACCACCTCATGAATGACTGTTGATATTTACAGTCCAAGCACTATAATGACACCCACACACCGACCTTCCCATGATTGACTATTGTTATTTACTGTCCAAGCACTGTAATGACACCCACACACCCACCACCCAATAAATGACTGTTGATATTTACAGTCTAAGCACTGTAATGACACCCACACACCCACCAATCCATAAAGGACTGTTGATAATTACAGTCCAACCACTGTAATGACACCCACACACCCACCACCCCATGAATGACTGTTGATATTTACAGTCCAAGCACTAATGACACACACACCCACCACCCCATGAGTGACTGTTGATATTTACAGTCCAAGCACTATAATGACACCCACACACCCACCCCCCCATAAATGATTGTTTATATTTACAGTTCAAGCACTCTAATAACACCCACCACCCTATGAATGACTGTTGATATTTACAATCAAAACATTGTAATGACACCCACACACCCACAACCCCGTAAATGACTGTCGATATTTACAGTCCAAGCACTGTAATGACAACCACACACCCACCACCCCATGATTGACTGTTGATATTTACACTCCAAGCACTGCATAGACACCCAAAAACCCACATCCCAATGAATGACTGTTGATATTTATATTCAAAACGATGTAATGACACTCACACACCCACCACTCTATGAATGACTGTTGATATTTAGAGTCCAAGCACTGTAATGCCACCCACGACTCCTTGAATGACTCTTGATATTTACAGTCCAAGCACTATTACACACAGACACCCACCACCCCATGAGTGACTGTTGATAATTACAGTCTAAGCACTGTAATGACACCCTCACACCCATCACACTGTGAATGACTGTTGATATTTACAGTCAAAGCACTGTAATGACACCCACACACCCACCACCCCATAAATGATGGTTCATATTTATAGTCCACGCACTGTAATGACACCAACACACCCACCACCCCAGGAATAACTGTTAATATTTACAGTCTGAGCTCTGTAATGACACCCACACATTAATGATGGTTGATATTTACAGTTCAAGAACTGTAATGACACCCACACACTCACCACCCCATTAATGACTGTTGATATTTACAGTCGAAGAACTGTCATTACACCCACACATGCACCACCCCATGAATGACTGTTGATAATTATAGTCAAAGCACTGTAATGACACCCAACACCCAATAAATGAATGTTGATATTTATAGTTAAAACACTGTAATGACACCCACACACCCACCACCTCATGAATGACTGTTGATAATTACAGTCCCAGCACTGTAATGACACCCACACACCGACCACCCCATGATTGATTGTTAATGTTTACAGTCCAAGCACTGTAATGACACCCACACACCCACAACCCAATAACTGACTGTTGATATTTACAGTCTAAGCACTGTAATGACACCCACACACCCACCACCCCATGAATGACTGTTGATATTTACAGTCCAAGCTCTGTAATGACACTCACACACCCACCACCCTATGAATGACTGTTAATTTTTACAGTCCAGGAACTGTAATGACACCCACACAAACACCACCCCATAAATGACGGTTGATATTTACAGTCCAAGCACTGTAATGACACCCACACACCCACCACCCCATGAATGACTGTTGATATTTACAGTCCAAGCACTGCATAGACACCCAAACACCAAAACCCCATGAATGACAGTTGATATTTACAGTCCAAGCACTCTAATGACACCCAACACCCCATGATTAACTGTTGATATATACAGTCCAAGCACTGTAATGACACCAACCACCCCATGATTGACTGTTGATAATTACAGTCCAAGCACTAATGACACACACACACCCACCACACCATGAATGACTTAATATTTATAGTCCAAGCACTGTAATGACACCCACACACCCACAACCCCATGAATGACTGTTGATATTTACAGTTCAAACACTATAATGAAACCCACAAACCCACCACCCCATGAATGACTGTTGATATTTACAGTCCAAGCACTGTAATGACACCTTCACCCCAACCACCCCATGAATGACTGTTGATATTTACAGTCAAAGCACTGTAATGACACCCCCACACCTACCACCTTATGAATGACTGTTGATATTTACAGTTCAAGCACTCTAATGACACCCACCACCTTTTAAATGGCTGTTGATATTTACAATCAAAACACTGTAATGACACCCACACACAACCACCCAAAGAATGACTGTTGATATTTACAGTCAAAGCACTGTAATTACACCCACACACCCACCACCCCATGATTGACTGTTGATATTTACAGTCCAAGCACTGTAATGACAGCCACACACCCTCCACCCCATAAATGACTGTTGATATTTACAGTCCAAGCACTGTAATGACAGCCACACACCCTCCACCCCATAAATGACTGTTGATATTTACAGTCTAAGCACTGTAATGACACCCACACACCGACCACCCCAAGAATGACTGTTGATATTTACAGTCCAAGTACTGTAATGACACCTACACACCCACCACCCCATGAATGTCTGTTGATATATACAGTCCAAGCTCTGTAATTACACTCACACACCCACCACCCTATGAATGACTGTTGATATTTACAGTCCAAGCACTGTAATGACACCCACACACCCACCACCCCATAAATGACGGTTAATATTTATAGGCCAATCACTGTAATGACACCCACACACCCACCACCTTAAGAATGACTCTGGATATTTTCAGTCCAAGCACTGTAATGACATCCACACACTCACCACCCCATAAATGACTGTTAATATTTACAGTCTGAGCAGTGTAAAGACACCCACACACCCACCACCTTATGTATGATGGTTTATATTAGCAGTCCAGGAACTGTAATGACACTCACACACTCACCACCCCATTAATGACTGTTGATATTTACAGTCCAATCACTGTCGTGACACCCACAAATGCACCACCCCACGAATGACTGTTGATATTTACACTCCAAGCACTGTAATGACACCCACCACCCAATAAATGAATGTTGATATTTATAGTTAAAACACTGTAATGACACCCGCCCACCCACCACCTCATGAATGACTGTTGATATTTACAGTCCAAGCACTATAATGACACCCACACACCGACCTTCCCATGATTGACTATTGTTATTTACTGTCCAAGCACTGTAATGACACCCACACACCCACCACCCAATAAATGACTGTTGATATTTACAGTCTAAGCACTGTAATGACACCCACACACCCACCAATCCATGAAGGACTGTTGATAATTACAGTCCAACCACTGTAATGACACCCACACACCCACCACCCCATGAATGACTGTTGATATTTACAGTCCAAGCACTAATGACACACACACCCACCACCCCATGAGTGACTGTTGATATTTACAGTCCAAGCACTATAATGACACCCACACACCCACCACCCCATGAATGACTGTTTATATTTACAGTTCAAGCACTCTAATAACACCCACCACCCTATGAATGACTGTTGATATTTACAATCAAAACATTGTAATGACACCCACACACCCACAACCCCGTAAATGACTGTCGATATTTACAGTCCAAGCACTGTAATGACAACCACACACCCACCACCCCATGATTGACTGTTGATATTTACACTCCAAGCACTGCATAGACACCCAAAAACCCACAACCTAATGAATGACTGTTGATATTTATATTCAAAACGATGTAATGACACTCACACACCCACCACTCTATGAATGACTGTTGATATTTAGAGTCCAAGCACTGTAATGCCACCCACCACTCCTTGAATGACTCTTGATATTTACAGTCCAAGCACTATTACACACAGACACCCACCACCCCATGAGTGACTGTTGATAATTACAGTCTAAGCACTGTAATGACACCCTCACACCCATCACACTATGAATGACTGTTGATATTTACAGTCAAAGCACTGTAATGACACCCACACACCCACCACCCCATAAATGATGGTTCATATTTATAGTCCACGCACTGTAATGACACCAACACACCCACCACCCCAGGAATAACTGTTAATATTTACAGTCTGAGCTCTGTAATGACACCCACACATTAATGATGGTTGATATTTACAGTTCAAGAACTGTAATGACAGCCACACACTCACCACCCCATTAATGACTGTTGATATTTACAGTCCAAGAACTGTCATTACACCCACACATGCACCACCCCATGAATGACTGTTGATATTTATAGTCAAAGCACTGTAATGACACCCAACACCCAATAAATGAATGTTGATATTTATAGTTAAAACACTGTAATGACACCAACACACACACCACCCCATGAATGACTGTTGATAATTACAGTCCCAGCACTGTAATGACACCCACACACTGACCACCCCATGATTGACTGTTAATATTTACAGTCCAAGCACTGTAATGACACCCACACACCCACAAACCAATAACTGACTGTTGATATTTACAGTCTAAGCACGGTAATGACACCCACACACCCACCACCCCATGAATGATTGTTGATATTTACAGTCCAAGCTCTGTAATGACACTCACACACCCACCACCCTATGAATGACTGTTAATTTTTACAGTCCAGGAACTGTAATGACACCCACACAAACACCAACCCATAAATGACGGTTGATATTTACAGTCCAAGCACTGTAATGACACTAACACACCCACCACCCCATGAGTGACTGTTGATATTTACAGTTCAAGCACTATAATGACACCCACACACCCACCACCCCATGAATGACTGTTGATATTTACAGTTCAAGCACTCTAATAACACCCACCACCCTATGAATGACTGTTGATATTTACAATCAAAACATTGTAATGACACCCACACACCCACCACCCCGTAAATGACTGTCGATATTTACAGTCCAAGCACTGTAATGACAACCACAAACCCACCACCCCATGATTGACTGTTGATATTTACACTCCAAGCACTGCATAGACACCCAAAAACCCACAACCCCATGAATGACTGTTGATATTTATAGTCAAAGCTATTTAATGACACTCACACACCCACCACTCTATAAATGACTGTTGATATTTAGAGTCCAAGCACTGTAATGCCACCCTCCACCCCTTGAATGACTGTTGATATTTACAGTCCAAGCACTAATGACACACAGACACCCACCACCCCATGAGTGACTGTTGATATTTACAGTCCAAGCACTATAATGACACCCACACACCCACCACCACATAAATGACTGTTGATAATTTCAGTCTAAGCACTGTAATGACACCCTCACACCCATCACCCTATGAATGACTGTTGATATTTAGAGTCAAAGCACTGTAATGACACCCGCACACACACCACCCAATGAATTATGGTTGATATTTACAGTCCACGCAATGTAATGTCACCCACACACACACCACCCCATGAATGACTGTTGATATTTACAGTCTAAGCACTCTAATGACACCAACCAACCTATAATTGACTGTTGATATTTACAATCAAAACACTGTAATGACACCCACACACCCACCACCTATAAATGACTTTTGATATTTACAGTCAAAACACTGTAATGACACCCGCAAACCCACCACCCCATGATTGACTGTTGATATTTACAGTCCAAGCACTGTAATGACAGCCACACACCCACCACCCCATAAAGGACTGTTGATATTTACAGTCTAAGCACTATAATGACACCCACACACCCACCCCCCCATAAATGACTGTTGATATTTACAGTCTAAGCACTGTAATGACACCAACAAACCCACCACCCCATGATTGACTGTTGATGTTTACAGTTCAAGCACTGTAATGACAGCCACACACCCACCACCCAATAAATGTTTGTTGATATTTACAGTCTAAGCAATGTAATGACACCCACACACCCACAACGCCAAGAATGACTTTTGATATTTACAGTCCAAGCACTGTAATAACACCTACACACCAACCACCCCCTGAATGACTGTTGATATTAACAGTCCAAGCTCTGTAATGATACTCACACACCCACCACCCTATGAATGACCGTTGATATTTTCAGTCCAAGCTCTGTAATGACACCCACACACCCACCACCTAATAAATGACTGTTAATATTTACAGTCTAAGCACTGTAATGACACCCACACACCCACCACCCCATGAATGACTGTTGATATTTCGAGTCCAAGCACTGTAATGACAACCACACACCCACCAGCCCATGATTGACTGTTGATATTTACACTCCAAGCACACCATAGACACCCAAAAACCCACAACCCCATGAATGACTGTTGATATTTATAGTCAAAGCTCTGTAATGACACTCACACACCCACCACCCAATAAATTCCTGTTAATATTTACAGTCCAAGCACTAATGACACACAGACACCCACCACCCCATGAGTGACTGTTTATATTTACAGTCCAAGCACTATAATGACACCCACACACCCACCACCACATGAATGACTGTTGATAATTACAGTCTAAGCACTGTAATGACACCCTCACACCCATCACCCTATGAATGACTGTTGATATTTACAGTCAAAGCACTGTAAAGACACCCGCACACCCATCACCCCATGAATTATGGTTGATATTTACAGTCCACTCAATGTAATGTCACCAACACACCAACCACCCCATGAATGACTGTTGATATTTACAGTCCAAGCACTCTAATGACACCAACCAACCTATAATTGACTGTTGATATTTACAATCAAAACACTGTAATGACACCCACACACCCACCACCTATGAATGACTTTTGATATTTACAGTCAAAACACTGTAATGACACCCGCACACCCACCACCCCATGATTGACTGTTGATATTTACAATCCAAGCACTGTAATGACAGCCACACACCCACCACTCCATGAATGACTGTTAATATTTACATTTTAAGCAATGTAATGACACCCACACACCCACCACCCAATGAATGATGGTTGATATTTACAGTCCAAGAACTGTAATAACCCCCACACACTTACCAACCCATGAATGACTGTTGATATTTACAGTCCAAGCACTGTCATGACACCCACACTACCACCACCAAATGAAAAATTGTTGATATTTACAGTTCAAGCACTCTAATGACACCCACCAACATATGAATGACTGTTAATATTTACAGTCAAAACACTGTTATGACACCCACACACCCACCACCCCATGAATGACTGTTGATATTTACAGTCCAAGCACTGTAATGACACCCACACACCCACCACCCCATGATTGACTGTTGATATTTACAGTCCAAGCACTGTAATAATAGCCACACACCCACCACCCCATAAATGACTGTTGATATTTACAGTCTAAGCTCTGTAATGACACCCACACACCCACCACCCCATAAATGACTGTTGATATTTACAGTCTAAGCATTGTAATGACACCCACACACACACCACCCCAAGAATGATTTTTGATATTTACAGTCCAAACACTGTAATGACACCTACATACCCACAACCCCATAAATCACAGTTAATATTTACAGTCCAAGCACTGTAATGACACCCACACATCCAACACCATATGAATGACTGTTGATATTTTCAGTCCAAGAACTATAATGACACCAACACACCCACCACCCAATGATTGACTGTCGATATTTACAGTCCAAGCACTGTAATGACAGCCACACACCCACCACCCAATAAATGTTTGTTGATATTTACAGTCTAAGCAATGTAATGACACTCACACACCCATAACCCCAAGAATGACTTTTGATATTTACAGTCCAAGCACTGTAATGACACCTACACACCAACCACACCCTGAATGACTGTTGATATTTACAGTCCAAGCTCTGAAATGATACTCACACACCCACCACCCTATGAATGACTGTTGATATTTACAGTCCAAGCTCTGTAATGACACCCACACACCCACCACCCAATAAATGACTGTTAATATATACAGTCTAAGCACTGTAATGACACCCACACACCCACCACCCCATGAATGCTGGTTTATATTTAGAGTCCAAGCACTGTAATGACACCCACACACCCACCACTCCATAAATGACTGTTGATATTTACAGTCGAAGCACTAATGACACACACACACACCCACCACACAATGAATGACTTAATATTTATAGTCCATGCACTGTAATGACAACCACACACCCACCACCCCATGAATGACTGTTGATATTTACATTTCAAGCATTATAATGACACCCACACACCCACCACCCCATAAATGACTGTTGATATTTACAGTCCAAGCACTGTAATGACACCCTAACCCCCACCACTCAATGAATGACTGTTGATATTTACAGTCAAAACACTGTAATGACACCCCCACACCCACCACCTTATGAATGACTGTTGATATTTACAGTCCAAGCACTCTAATGACATCCACACACCCACCACACCATTAATGACTCTTGATATTTACAGTCCAAGCACTGTAATGACACCCACACACCCACCACCTAATGTATGATGATTTATATTTACAGTCCAGGAAATGTAATGACACCCACACACTCACCACCCCATGAATGACTGTTGATATTTATAGTCCAAGCACTGTCATGACACCCACACATGCACCACCCCATGTATGACTGTTGATATTTACAGTCCAAGCACTCTAATGACACCCACCACCCAATAAATGAATGTTGATATTTATAGTTAAAACACTGTAATGACACCCACACACCCACCACCTCATGAATGACTGTTGATATTTATAGTCCAAGCACTGTATTGACACCCACACACTGACCATCCCATGATTGACTATTGATATTTACAGTCCAAGCACTGTAATGACACCCACACACCCCCGACCCAAAAAATGACTGTTGATATTTACAGTCTAAGCACTGTAATGACACCCACACACCCACCAACCCATGAAGGATGGTTGATAATTACAGTCTAAGCATTGTAATGACACCAACACACCCACCATCCCATAATTGACTGTTGATATTTACAGTCCAAGCACTGTAATGACAGCCACACACCCACCACTCTATAAATGACTGTTGATATTTACAGTCCATGCACTGTAATAACACCCACACACCCACCACCCCATAAATGACTGTTGATATTTACAGTCCATGCTCTGTAATGACACCCACACATGCACCACCCCATGAATGACTGTTGATATTTACAGTCAAAGCACTGTAATGACACCCACCACACAATAAATGAATGTTGATATTTATAGTTAAAACACTGTAATGACACCCACACACACACCACCCCATGAATGATTGTTGATAATTACAGTCCCAGCACTGTAATGACACCCACACACCGACCACCCCATGATTGACTGTTGATATTTACAGTCCAAGCAATGTAATGACACCCACACACCCACCACCCCATGAATGACTGTTGATATTTACAGTCGAAGCTCTGTAATGACACTCACACACCCACCACCCTATGAATGACTGTTGATATTTACAGTCCAGGAACTGTAATGACACACACACAAACACCACCCCATAAATGACGGTTGATATTTACAGTCCAAGCACTGTAATGACACCCACACACATACCACCCCATGAATGACTGTTGATATTTACAGTCCAAACACTCTAATGACACCCACCACCCTATGAATGACTATTGATATTTACAATTAAAACATTGTAATGACACCCACACACCCACCACCCCATGAATGACTGTTGATATTTACAGTCTAAACACTATAATGACACCCACACACCCACCACCCTATGAATGATTGTTGATATATACAGTCTAAGTATTGTAATGACACCCTCACACCCACCACCCCATGAATGACTATTGATATTTACAGTCTAAGCACTGTAATGACACCCACACGTCCAACACCAATGAATGACTGTTGATATTTACAGTACAATTACTGTAATAACACCCCCACACCCACCTACCCGTGAAATATGGTTGATATTTACAGTCCAAGCACTGTAATGACACACCCACACCCACCACACCATGAATGACTGTTAATATTTACAATCCAATCACTCTAATGACACCCACCACCCTATGAATGACTGCTGATATTTACAATCAAAACACTGCAAAGACACCCACACACCCACAACCCTATGAATCACTGTTGATATTTACAGTCCAACCACTGTAATGACACCCAGACACCCAACACCCATGATTGACTGTTGATATTTACAGTCCAAGCACTGCATAGACACCCAAAAACCCAAAACCCCATGAATGACTGTTGATATTTACAGTCCAAGCACTCTAATGACACACAACACCCCATGATTTACTGTTGATATTTACAGTCCAAGCACTGTAATGACACCAACCACCCCATGAATGACTGTTGATATTTACAGTCCAAGCACTAATGACACACAGACACACCCAACACACCATGAATGACTTAATTTTTATAGTCCCAGCACTGTAATGACAACCACACACCCACCACCCCATGAATGACTGTTGCTATTTACAGTTCAAACACTATAGTGACACCCACACACCCACCACCCCATGAATGACTGTTGATATATACAGTCCAAGCACTGTAATAACACCCTCACCACCACCACCCCATGAATGACTGTTGATATTTACAGTCAAAACAATGTAATGACACCCCCACACCCACCACCTTATGAATGACTGTTGATATTTACAGTCCAATCACTCTAATGACACCTACAACCTTATAAATGACTGTTGATATTTACAAACAAAACACTGTAATGACACCCACACACCCACCACCCCATGAATGTCTGTTGATATTTACAGTCAAAACAATGTAATGACACCCACACACCTACCACCCCATGATTGACTGTTGATATTTACAGTCCAAGCACTGTAATGACAGCCACACACCCTCCACCCTATAAATGACTGTTAATATTTTCAGTCAAAGCACTGTAATGTCCCCCACACACCAACCACCCCAAGAATGACTTTTGATATTTACAGTCCAAGCACTATTATGACACCTACACACCCACCACCAATGTATGACTGTTGATATTTACAGTCCAAGTTCTGTAATGACACTCACACACCCATCTACCCGTGAAATATGGTTGATATTTACAGTCCAAGCACTGTAATGACACCCCCACACCCACCACCTTATGAATGACTGTTAATATTTACAGTCCAATCACTCTAATGACACCTACCACCCTATGAATGACTGCTGATATTTACAATCAAAACACTGTAAAGACACCCACACACCCACAACCCCATGAATCACTGTTGATATTTACAGTCCAAGCACTGTAATGACACCCAGACACCCACCACCCCATGATTGACTGTTGATATTTATAGTCCAAGCACTGCATAGACACCCAAACACCCAAAACCCCATGAATGACTGTTGATATTTACAGTCCAAGCACTCTAATGACACCCAACACCCCATGATTTACTGTTGATATTTACAGTCCAAGCACTGTAATGACACCAACCACCCCATGAATGACTGTTGATATTTACAGTCCAAGCACTAATGACACACTCACACACCCAACACACCATGAATGACTTAATTTTTATAGTCCCAGCACTGTAATGACAACCACACACCCACCACCCCATGAATGACTGTTGCTATTTACAGTTCAAACACTATAATGACACCCACACACCCACCACCCCATGAATGACTGTTGATATATACAGTCCAAGCACTGTAATAACACCCTCACCCCCACCATCCCATGAATGACTGTTGATATTTACAGTCAAAACAATGTAATGACAACCCCACACCCATCACTTTATGAATGACTGTTGATATTTACAGTCCAATCACTCTAATGACACCTACAACCTTATAAATGACTGTTGATATTTATAACAAAACACTGTAATGACACCCACACACCCACCACCCCATCAATGTCTGTTGATATTTACTGTCAAAGCAATGTAATGACACCCACACACCTTCCACCCCATGATTGACTGTTGATATTTACAGTCCAAGCACTGTAATGACAACCACACACCCACCACCCTATAAATGACTGTTAATATTTACAGTCTAAGCACTGTAATGACACCCACACACCGACCACCCCAAGAATGACTTTTGATATTTACAGTCCAAGCACTATAATGACACCTACTTACCCACCACCAATGAATGACTGTTGATATTTACAGTCCAAGTTCTGTAATGACACTCACACACCCACCACCCTATGAATGACTGTTGATATTTTCAGTCCAAGCACTGTAATGACACCCACACACCCACCACCCTATACATGATGGTTAATATTTATTGGCCAAGCACTGTAATGACATCCACACACCCACCCCCCCAAGAATGACTGTTGATATTTTCAGTCCAAGCACTTTAATGACATCCACACACCCACCACCCCATGAATGACTGTTGATATATACAGTCCAAGCACTGTAATGACACCCACACACCCACCACCGAATGTATGATGGTTTATATTTACAGTCCAGGAACCGTAATGACACCCACACACTCTTACTTACTTATGTTACTTATGTGATGGCTTTTAGGGACTTTCAGCCGTTGCCAGCTCTCCAAGTCCCTCCGTAGATCAACTAAAGCCGGAAACTTGGTCTCATTTCTTCATTTATGAGGTCGTAAGACTCGGTGAAGAGGTGTGTCTTCAGTCTCTTTTTGAATAGAGCAGCTGTTTCACTGCCCTAACGAAGCTCGGAAGGTTGTTGTAGAGGCGAGGAGCACTATGCGAACGCTCTTTTTCCACATTCCCTTCTGAATCTTGGTTCCAGAAGCCTATTCACCTCGCTGCTATGTCGCAATTCTACATTGGTATCCACATGAAAGTCCAGGAGCATATCTCGCATGTAAACTGGTTTGCCAAAATTTAACGCTTGATGAACCATAACACACTGCTTGTAAACGATACGTGCCTTAATAGGAAGCCAATGTAGTTGTATGAGTGCTGGTGTTATTCGATCTCTTCTTGACAGACCTCGTATCAATCTCGCAGCTCTGTTCGTGATCATCTGGAGTTTCTTCAATAGATAATCAGGCAAGCCGTAATATAGGGAATTACAGTAATCCAATTTACTTAGAACATGATTGTAAACCAGTTTCATCATCACACTCTGATCAAGGTATTTCCTTACGAAAGCCAAATTCCTCAAGTGGTATCCAGCAATTTGAACCACATGACCAATCTGATCTCTCATCATTAGCTCACTGTCCAACATCACCCCGAGACTCTTCACACATTTGTTGATTGTGATTTCCCTATCATTCACTTTTAGTTTACGTACTCCCAAGCTGTCGAAGTCAGTTCTACGACCGACATACAGACATTCTGTTTTATCTTGATTTAATTTAAGCTGCCTGGAATCCATCCATTGCTTAATGTCAGTAAGTACAGAGCTCAAATGAGTTTCTGAATCGTGTATATTTGTGAATGACATGTAAAACTGCGTGTCACCCGCAAAAAGCTTGAATCTGACTTCGTACTTTTCAAGTAGTACAGAAAGATCTGTAGTATATAAACAGAAGAGTATTGGGCCTAAAACACTACCCTGACGCACACCTCTTGTTAATGGTATTGCGTCAGAAAATTCATTTCCTATTTTTACACAGTAGTTGTGGCCAGTCAGGTAACTCTTCAGGTACGAGAGAGCAGCACCTATTATACCAATACGTTCACAGACACTCAATAAGACACTGTGCACTACTGTGTCGAATGCAGCACTCAAATCCAGTAATACCAACAGACCACATTTTCCATCATCCATCAAAGTGCGCATGTTACTTACGATAGAACACAGAGCAGTCTCCGTGGAATACAGACGACGGTAGGCTGACTGGTTATCATGAATTGCACCAACCATATCCAAATAATCCATCAATTGAGTTAAAATTACCTTTTCCAAAATCTTGGATTGAAAAGTTAAATTGGATACAGGACGAAATGAGCTGAAAGATTGGGGGTCAAGATTCCCCTTCAATATGGGTGTTACAATAGCTTGCTTTTCAGAGTTTGGGAACACACTATTAGCAATACTCACATTTACCATTTTTGTGATAACGCTGACCAGGCGATCAAACCTTTTGTTTCTATTAAACAGCTTGAACGGCATAGGGTCGATTGCAGAGTAAGTAGGTTTTGCCTTCTTGATCATCTCACTAACAGTCAATTCACTCACAATTCGGAACTCACTCAGTTTAATATCAGAAGTTTGTTCACTCATAACCATATGCGAACTATCACTCACAAACGTCGATATAATATTCTTGATCTTATTATCGAAAAAATATACAAAATCATTGGCCAAATTGCTATCCGAACAGCTCTCCGGCAACTTGTGCTTCCTCTTATCACCAGTCAGGCAGTCAAGTATCTTGTAGAGCTCGTGTATATTCGATCCCGCCATTTCAGTTTTCTCTTTGTAATAACTGCACTTTCTCTTGGTGACAAGCCTTAATTCGTAGTTTCGTGCTTGAGTGTATGCATGTCTACATTCCTCAGTACGATACTTGCGCCACCGTCTTTCCATCTTTTTTTTATTAATTTTCGCTTTATTTATGTCATTGTTGAACCACGGAGACTCATCTTTCACTATTATTTTCTTCTCAACTATAGGACACATTTTGTCGTATTCAGACTTCAGTGTGTAATTGTATAGATTGTACAAACAGTCATGACACTCTCCTTTCACTGCCCACCCATGATTGCACAAATCACCGTATTGCTCGACTATCTTATTACAAACGAGTGATAGTAGACCATCACTATTAAAATTTCTTCTGGACCGAAAAGAAATATTCTTTACTTGCCTTTTACTCAACAACAGGTTCAGATTAAACACCACAAGTTTGTGTACCGGTGAAAGGGAGCATACATCGTCCACCTGAAGGTTACGTACCAGGTCTCCAGATGTGTCCACCAAGACCAAATCAATAATATGGCCACAAATCGATGTGGGCTTGTTCACTACATTGACCAGGTTAAACGTTGCTAACATATCTGTAAATCGCTGAACATAGCGGGCTCCTGGAGTATCAAGCCAAAAATTAAAATCTCCCAACACAATGACATTAGAGCTAATCATGTCAACCGTCTCGAGGTACAGCTCAAGCTCATCAATGAATAAACCAGGGCTAGTAGCAGGGGGTCTATATATTGTTATAAACGTTACTTTGCTTCCACCAGCTTGACACTCAACCTGAAGGAGTTCGAAACTTTCAAACCCCGGCGACTTGCATACCTTCACCTTCTTTATAGAATTTGAAACAAATAGACCAACACCTCCGCCTCGACCCGTACACCTCGGTTTATGTAAAAAAGAATGAGTCACCGGAGTCATTTCCTGGATAGCAGCTGAGTCAAATTTCGTTAACCACGTCTCAGTAATGGCATAAAAATCTAAACAGCCATCAACAATCGTCTGGCGTATCTCAAATGTTTTATTTTTAGCAGACTGCACGTTCAATAGTCCACAATTAACACTTTGCATATTAAAAGCCATGGTTAGTGTTGAGTCTGATCCTATTTACTTCCGAGGTGAAAATGTGGCAAGACAAACTACTTACAGAGTGTTCGCTTTGACATTTTGAAGCAGCACAGTTGAAGCATTTTCTCACATCAGACTGGCAAGAGCGACCTTCATGCTGAACTGCACACTTATAGCAGTGGGGTGCATGACCTTTGACCTTGCATTGGCAACTATCCGACTTGTGACCGAATTTCAGGCAGTGGTAACACAGTAGTGGAAAATAATGATCGTATACCTGATGAACGCCCCACTTCAGCTTCAGCTTGTCATTCATCCCGTGAATTCTTGCACGTACCTCTGGATCACACTTCAGTACATAATGTACAGTCCCTCCCGCAGCTGGTCTTTCAGAAACAATTTTTATTTTATTTATAACTCCGTCAATCGATTCCAAATTATTCCTTACAATAATTTCTTCAATGAGCGATTCCTTGTCCTCATTCCGAGCCACATTACATACCATAATTTTGGGGTCCCATCGCTTCCCATTGGAAGCAATTAAATTCCCCACCTCGTGTAACTTATTTTGTGCAGCATTTCTCTTCTCTTCAGATTCAAGATTTATAACAATATTTCCCTTGTTAGTGAATTTGGAGTCCATAATTTGAACATCCGACAACAATTCTTCGACCTCTTTCTTCATATCAACCGCTTTTTTGCTACCCTTTGCTTTAATAATAAGAAGATTCTTATTTTTCTGTGTGCGTTTCCGTTTCCTGCATCTCGACACCACCTCAGCCCAGTTCATGCCATCTTTTTCCACCTGGCCCGATTGAGCTGACACAGCCTCTTCCACAGCCAGCGTGACCCCGTCAGTCATTACATTAATCTCCTCTCGAAGGTGAACTTCACTCTTTATCACTAGAGCACAAGGATCACAAACCCAATTTACTTCCGAAGCATTTGATTTCAAACCAGTCATTCTCATACAAGTGCTATGGCCGCCCAATTTGCACTTGAGACATTTCAGCCACTTGACCTTTCCATCATCTCGCTCATGACAGACAAGGCACAGCTCGTCAATTGGAGAACCCATGCTGGACGTGCCAAAACATATACAGGCGCACTAGCACTGAACTGTTAATGTAAACACTAGCACTGTTTATACATGTCACGGAGCTAAAGAGACACGTCCTTTCACCACCGCAGTCTCCCTTACACCGAATCAATGACTGTTGTTATTTACAGTCCAAGCACTGTCATGACACCCACACATGCACCACCCCATGTATGACAGTTGATATTTACAGTCCAAGCACTCTAATGACACCCACCACCCAATAAATGAATGTTGATATTTATAGTTAAAACACTGTAATGACACCCACACACCCGCCACCTCATGAATGACTGTTGATATTTACAGTCCAAGCACTGTAATGACACCCACACACTGACCATCCCATGATTGACTATTGATATTTACAGTCCAAGCACTGTAATGACACCCACACACCCACCACCCAAAAAATGACTGTTGATATTTACAGTCTAAGCACTGTAATGACACCCACACACCCACAAACCCATGAAGGACTATTGATAATTACAGTCTAAGCACTGTAATGACACCCACACACCCACCATCCCATGATTGACTGTTGATATTTACAGTCCAAGCACTGTAATGACAGCCACACACCCACCACTCTATGAAGGACTGTTGATATTTACAGTCCATGCACTGTAATGACACCCACACACCCACCACCCCATGAATGACTGTTGATATTTAAAGTCCAAGCACTGCATAGACACCCAAACACCAAAACCCCATGAATGACTGTTGATATTTATAGTCCAAGCACTGTAATGACACCAACACACCCACCACCCCAGGAATAACTGTTAATATTTACAGTCTGAGCTCTGTAATGACACCCACATATTAATGATGGTTGATATTTACAGTTCAAGAACTGTAATGACACCTACACACTCACCACCCCATAAATGACTGTTGATATTTACTGTCGAAGAACTGTCATTACACCCACACATGCACCACCCCATGAATGACTGTTGATAATTATAGTCAAAGCACTGTAATGACACCCAACACCCAATAAATGAATGTTGATATTTATAGTTAAAACACTGTAATGACACCCACACACCCACCACCTCATGAATGACTGTTGATAATTACAGTCCCAGCACTGTAATGACACCCACACACCGACCACCCCATGATTGATTGTTAATGTTTACAGTCCAAGCACTGTAATCACACTCACACACCCACAACCCAATAACTGACTGTTGATATTTACAGTCTAAGCACTGTAATGACACCCACACACCCACCACCCCATGAATGACTGTTGATATTTACAGTCCAAGCTCTGTAATGACACTCACACACCCACCACCCTATGAATGACTGTTAATTTTTACAGTCCAGGAACTGTAATGACACCCACACAAACACCACCCCATAAATGACGGTTGATATTTACAGTCCAAGCACTGTAATGACACCCACACACCCACCACCCCATGAATGACTGTTGATATTTACAGTCCAAGCACTGCATAGACACCCAAACACCAAAACCCCATGAATGACTGTTGATATTTATAGTCCAAGAACTGTAATGACACCAACACACCCACCACCCCAGGAATAACTGTTAATATTTACAGTCTGAGCTCTGTAATGACACCCACATATTAATGATGGTTGATATTTACAGTTCAAGAACTGTAATGACACCTACACACTCACCACCCCATTAATGACTGTTGATATTTACAGTCGAAGAACTGTCATTACACCCACACATGCACCACCCCATGAATGACTGTTGATAATTATTGTCAAAGCACTGTAATGACACCCAACACCCAATAAATGAATGTTGATATTTATAGTTAAAACACTGTAATGACACCAACACACCCACCACCTCATAAATGACTGTTGATAATTACAGTCCCAGCACTGTAATGACACCCACACACCGACCACCCCATGATTGATTGTTAATGTTTACAGTCCAAGCACTGTAATGACACCCACACACCCACAAACCAATAACTGACTGTTGATATTTACAGTCTAAGCACTGTAATGACACCCACACACCCACCACCCCATGAATGACTGTTGATATTTACAGTCCAAGCTCTGTAATGACACTCACACACCCACCACCCTATGAATGACTGTTAATTTTTACAGTCCAGGAACTGTAATGACACCCACACAAACACCAACCCATAAATGACGGTTGATATTTACAGTCCAAGCTCTGTAATGACACCCACACACAGACCACCCCATGAATGACTGTTGATATTTACAGTCCAAGCACTGCATAGACACCCAAACACCAAAACCCCATGAATGACAGTTGATATTTACAGTCCAAGCACTCTAATGACACCCAACACCCCATGATTAACTGTTGATATTTACAGTCCAAGCACTGTAATGACACCAACCACCCCATGATTGACTGTTGATAATTACAGTCCAAGCACTAATGACACACACACACCCACCACAACATGAATGACTTAATATTTATAGTCCAAGCACTGTAATGACACCCACACACCCACCACCCCATGAATGACTGTTGATATTTACAGTTCAAACACTATAATGAAACCCACACACCCACCACCCCATGAATGACTGTTGATATTTACAGTCAAAGCACTGTAATGACACCTTCACCCCAACCACCCCATGAATGACTGTTGATATTTACAGTCAAAGCACTGTAATGACACCCCCACACCTACCACCTTATGAATGACTGTTGATATTTACAGTTCAAGCACTCTAATGACACCCACCACCTATTAAATGGCTGTTGATATTTACAATCAAAACACTGTAATGACACCCACACACAACCACCCAAAGAATGACTGTTGATATTTACAGTCAAAGCACTGTAATGACACCCACACACCCAGCACCCCATGATTGACTGTTGATATTTACAGTCCAAGCACTGTAATGACAGCCACACACCCTCCACCCCATAAATGACTGTTGATATTTACAGTCCAAGCACTGTAATGACAGCCACACACCCTCCACCCCATAAATGACTGTTGAAATTTACAGTCTAAGCACTGTAATGACACCCACACACCGACCACCCCAAGAATGACTTTTGATATTTACAGTCCAAGTACTGTAATGACACCTACACACCCACCACCCCATGAATGTCTGTTGATATATACAGTCCAAGCTCTGTAATTACACTCACACACCCACCACCCTATGAATGACTGTTGATATTTACAGTCCAAGCACTGTAATGTCACCCACACACCCACCACCCCATAAATGACGGTTAATATTTATAGGCCAATCACTGTAATGACACCCACACACCCACCACCTTAAGAATGACTGTGGATATTTTCAGTCCAAGCACTGTAATGACATCCACACACTCACCACCCCATAAATGACTGTTAATATTTACAGTCTGAGCAGTGTAAAGACACCCACACACCCACCACCTTATGTATGATGGTTTATATTAGCAGTCCAGGAACTGTAATGACACTCACACACTCACCACCCCATTAATGACTGTTGATATTTACAGTCCAATCACTGTCGTGACACCCACAAATGCACCACCCCACGAATGACTGTTGATATTTACATTCCAAGCACTGTAATGACACCCACCACCCAATAAATGAATGTTGATATTTATAGTTAAAACACTGTAATGACACCCGCCCACCCACCACCTCATGAATGACTGTTGATATTTACAGTCCAAGCACTATAATGACACCCACACACCGACCTTCCCATGATTGACTATTGATATTTACTGTCCAAGCACTGTAATGACACCCACACACACACCACCCAATAAATGACAGTTGATATTTACAGTCTAAGCACTGTAATGACATCCACACACCCAATAATCCATAAAGGACTGTTGATAATTACAGTCCAACCACTGTAATGACACCCACACACCCACCACCCCATGAATGACTGTTGATATTTACAGTCCAAGCACTAATGACACACACACCCACCACCCCATGAGTGACTGTTGATATTTACAGTCCAAGCACTATAATGACACCCACACACCCACCACCCCATGAATGACTGTTGATATTTACAGTTCAAGCACTCTAATAACACCCACCACCCTATGAATGACTGTTGATATTTACAATCAAAACATTGTAATGAAACCCACACACCCACCACCCCGTAAATGACTGTCGATATTTACAGTCCAAGCACTGTAATGACAACCACACACCCACCACCCCATGATTGACTGTTGATATTTACACTCCAAGCACTGCATAGACACCCAAAAACCCACAACCCAATGAATGACTGTTGATATTTATATTCAAAACGATGTAATGACACTCACACACCCACCACTCTATGAATGACTGTTGATATTTAGAGTCCAAGCACTGTAATGCCACCCACCACCCCTTGAATGACTCTTGATATTTACAGTCCAAGCACTAATGACACACAGACACCCACCACCCCATGAGTGACTGTTGATATTTACAGTCCAAGCACTATAATGACACCCACACACCCACCACCACATGAATGACTGTTGATAATTACAGTCTAAGCACTGTAATGACACCCTCACACCCATCACACTATGAATGACTGTTGATATTTACAGTCAAAGCACTGTAATGACACCCACACACCCACCACCCTATAAATGATGGTTCATATTTATAGTCCACGCACTGTAATGACACCAACACACCCACCACCCCTGGAATAACTGTTAATATTTACAGACTGAGCTCTGTAATGACACCCACACATTAATGATGGTTGATATTTACAGTTCAAGAACTGTAATGACACCCACACACTCACCACCCCATTAATGACTGTTGATATTTACAGTCCAAGAACTGTCATTACACCCACACATGCACCACCCCATGAATGACTGTTGATATTTATAGTCAAAGCACTGTAATGACACCCAACACCCAATAAATGAATGTTGATATTTATAGTTAAAACACTGTAATGACACCAACACACACACCACCCCATGAATGACTGTTGATAATTACAGTCCCAGCACTGTAATGACACCCACACACCGACCACCCCATGATTGACTGTTAATATTTACAGTCCAAGCACTGTAATGACACCCACACACCCACAAACCAATAACTGACTGTTGATATTTACAGTCTAAGCACTGTAATGACACCCACACACCCACCACCCCATGAATGACTGTTGATATTTACAGTCCAAGCTCTGTAATGACACTCACACACCCACCACCCTATGAATGACTGTTAATTTTTACAGTCCAGGAACTGTAATGACACCCACACAAACACCAACCCATAAATGACGGTTGATATTTACAGTCCAAGCACTGTAATGACACCCCCACACCTACCACCTTATAAATGACTGTTGATATTTACAGTTCAAGCACTCTAATCACACCCACCACCTTTTAAATGGCTGTTGATATTTACAATCAAAACACTGTAATGACACCCACACACAACCACCCAAAGAATGACTGTTGATATTTACAGTCAAAGCTCTGTAATGACACCCACACACCCACCACCCCATGATTGACTGTTAATATTTACAGTCCAAGCACTGTAATGACAGCCACACACCCTCCACCACATAAATGACTGTTGATATTTACAGTCCAAGCACTGTAATGACAGCCACACATCCTCCACCCCATAAATGACTGTTGATATTTACAGTCTAAGCACTGTAATGACACCCACACACCGACCACCCCAAGAATGACTTTTGATATTTACAGTCCAAATACTGTAATGACACCTACACACCCACCACCCCATGAATGTCTGTTGATATATACAGTCCAAGCTCTGTAATTACACTCACACACCCACCACCCTATGAATGACTGTTGATATTTACAGTCCAAGCACTGTAATGACACCCACACACCCACCACCCCATAAATGACGGTTAATATTTATAGGCCAATCACTGTAATGACACCCACACACCCACCACCTTAAGAATGACTGTGGATATTTTCAGTCCAAGCACTGTAATGACATCCACACACTCACCACCCCATAAATGACTGTTAATATTTACAGTCTGAGCAGTGTAAAGACACCCACACACCCACCACCTAATGTATGATGGTTTATATTAGCAGTCCAGGAACTGTAATGACACTCACACACTCACCACCCCATTAATGACTGTTGATATTTACAGTCCAATCACTGTCGTGACACCCACAAATGCACCACCCCACGAATGACTGTTGATATTTACACTCCAAGCACTGTAATGACACCCACCACCCAATAAATGAATGTTGATATTTATAGTTAAAACACTGTAATGACACCCGCCCACCCACCACCTCATGAATGACTGTTGATATTTACAGTCCAAGCACTATAATGACACCCACACACCGACCTTCCCATGATTGACTATTGATATTTACTGTCCAAGCACTGTAATGACACCCACACACCCACCACCCAATAAATGACTGTTGATATTTACAGTCTAAGCACTGTAATGACACCCACACACCCACCAATCCATGAAGGACTGTTGATAATTACAGTCCAACCACTGTAATGACACCCACACACCCACCACCCCATGTATGACTGTTGATATTTACAGTCCAAGCACTAATGACACACACACCCACCACCCCATGAGTGACTGTTGATATTTACAGTCCAAGCACTATAATGACACCCACACACCCACCACCCCATGAATGACTGTTGATATTTACAGTTCAAGCACTCTAATAACACCCACCACCCTAAGAATGACTGTTGATATTTACAATCAAAACATTGTAATGACACCCACACACCCACCACCCCGTAAATGACTGTCGATATTTACAGTCCAAGCACTGTAATGACAACCACACACCCACCACCCCATGATTGACTGTTGATATTTACACTCCAAGCACTGCATAGACACCCAAAAAAGCCACAACCCCATGAATGACTGTTGATATTTATATTCAAAACGATGTATTGACACTCACACACCCACCCCTCTATGAATGACTGTTGATATTTAGAGTCCAAGCACTGTAATGCCACCCACCACCCCTTGAATGACTCTTGATATTTACAGTCCAAGCACTAATGACACACAGACACCCACCACCCCATGAGTGACTGTTGATATTTACAGTCCAAGCAATATAATGACACCCACACACCTACCACCACATGAATGACTGTTGATAATTACAGTCTAAGCACTGTAATGACACCCTCACACCCATCACACTATGAATGACTGTTGATATTTACAGTCAAAGCACTGTAATGACACCCACACACCCAGCACCCCATAATTGATGGTTCATATTTATAGTCCACGCACTGTAATGACACCAACACACCCACCACCCCAGGAATAACTGTTAATATTTACAGTCTGAGCTCTGTAATGACACCCACACATTAATGATGGTTGATATTTACAGTTCAAGAACTGTAATGACACCCACACACTCACCACCCCATTAATGACTGTTGATATTTACAGTCCAAGAACTGTCATTACACCCACACATGCACCACCCCATGAATGACTGTTGATATTTATAGTCAAAGCACTGTAATGACACCCAACACCCAATAAATGAATGTTGATATTTATAGTTAAAACACTGTAATGACACCAACACACACACCACCCCATGAATGACTGTTGATAATTACAGTCCCAGCACTGTAATGACACCCACACACCGACCACCCCATGATTGACTGTTAATCTTTACAGTCCAAGCACTGTAATGACACCCACACACCCACAAACCAATAACTGACTGTTGATATTTACAGTCTAAGCACTGTAATGACACCCACACACCCACCACCCCATGAATGACTGTTGATATTTACAGTTCAAGCTCTGTAATGACACTCACACACCCACCACCCTATGAATGACTGTTAATTTTTACAGTCCAGGAACTGTAATGACACCCACACAAACACCAACCCATAAATGACGGTTGATATTTACAGTCCAAGCACTGTAATGACACCCACACACCCACCACCCCATGAATGACTGTTGATATTTACAGTCCAAGCACTGCATAGACACCCACACACCCAACACCCCATGAATGACTATTGATATTTTCAGTCTAAGCACTGTAATGACACCAACACACCCACCACCCCATGAGTGACTGTTGATATTTACAGTTCAAGCACTATAATGACACCCACACACCCACCACCCCATTAATGACTGTTGATATTTACAGTACAAGCACTCTAATAACACCCACCACCCTATGAATGACTGTTGATATTTACAATCAAAACATTGTAATGACACCCACACACCCACCACCCCGTAAATGACTGTCGATATTTACAGTCCAAGCACTGTAATGACAATAACAAACCCACCACCCCATGATTGACTGTTGATATTTACACTCCAAGCACTGCATAGACACCCAAAAACCCACAACCCCATGAATGACTGTTGATATTTATAGTCAAAGCTATTTAATGACACTCACACACCCACCACTCTATAAATGACTGTTGATATTTAGAGTCCAAGCACTGTAATGCCACCCTCCACCCCTTGAATGACTGTTGATATTTACAGTCCAAGCACTAATGACACACAGACACCCACCACCCCATGAGTGACTGTTGATATTTACAGACCAAGCACTATAATGACACCCACACACCCACCACCACATAAATGACTGTTGATAATTTCAGTCTAAGCACTGTAATGACACCCTCACACCCATCATCCTATGAATGACTGTTGATATTTAGAGTCAAAGCACTGTAATGACACCCGCACACCCACCACCCAATAATTTATGGTTGATATTTACAGTCCACGCAATGTAATGTCACCCACACACACACCACCCCATGAATGACTGTTGATATTTACAGTCTAAGCACTCTAATGACACCAACCAACCTATAATTGACTGTTGATATTTACAATCAAAACACTGTAATGACACCCACACACCCACCACCTATAAATGACTTTTGATATTTACAGTCAAAACACTGTAATGACACCCGCACACCCACCACCCCATGATTGACTGTTGATATTTACAGTCCAAGCACTGTAATGACAGCCACACACCCACCACCCCATGAATGACTGTTGATATTTAGAGTCCAAGCACTGTAATGACAACCACACACCCACCAGCCCATGATTGACTGTTGATATTTACACTCCAAGCACTGCATAGACACCCAAAAACCCACAACCCCATGAATGACTGTTGATATTTATAGTCAAAGCTCTGTAATGACACTCACACACCCACCACCCAATAAATTCCTGTTAATATTTACAGTCCAAGCACTAATGACACACAGACACCCACCACCCCATGAGTGACTGTTTATATTTACAGTCCAAGCACTATAATGACACCCACACACCCACCACCACATGAATGACTGTTGATAATTACAGTCTAAGCACTGTAATGACACCCTCACACCCATCACCCTATGAATGACTGTTGATATTTACAGTCAAAGCACTGTAAAGACACCTGCACACCCATCACCCCATGAATTATGGTTGATATTTACAGTCCACGCAATGTAATGTCACGCACACACCAACCACCCCATGAATGACTGTTGATATTTACAGTCCAAGCACTCTAATGACACCAACCAACCTATAATTGACTGTTGATATTTACAATCAAAACACTGTAATGACACCCACACACCCACCACCTATGAATGACTTTTGATATTTACAGTCAAAACACTGTAATGACACCCGCACACCCACCACCCCATGATTGACTGTTGATATTTACAATCCAAGCACTGTAATGACAGCCACACACCCACCACTCCATGAATGGCTGTTAATATTTACATTTTAAGCAGTGTAATGACACCCACACACCCACCACCCAATGAATGATGGTTGATATTTACAGTCCAAGAACTGTAATAACCCCCACACACTCACCAACCCATGAATGACTGTTGATATTTACAGTCCAAGCACTGTCATGACACCCACACTCCCACCACCCCATGAAAAATTGTTGATATTTACAGTTCAAGCACTCTAATGACACCCACCAACATATGAATGACTGTTAATATTTACAGTCAAAACACTGTTATGACACCCACACACCCACCACCCCATGAATGACTGTTGATATTTACAGTCCAAGCACTGTAATGACACCCACACACCCACCACCCCATGATTGACTGTTGATATTTACAGTCCAAGCACTGTAATAATAGCCACACACCCACCACCCCATAAATGACTGTTGATATTTACAGTCTAAGCTCTGTAATGACACCCACACACCCACCACCCCATAAATGACTGTTGATATTTACAGTCTAACCATTGTAATGACACCCACACACACACCACCCCAAGAATGACTTTTGATATTTACAGTCCAAACACTGTAATGACACCTACATACCCACCACCCCATAAATCACAGTTAATATTTACAGTCCAAGCACTGTAATGACACCCACACACCCAACACCCCATGAATGACTGTTGATATTTTCAGTCCAAGCACTATAATGACACCAACACACCCACCACCCAATGATTGACTGTCGATATTTACAGTCCAAGCACTGTAATGACAGCCACACACCCACCACCCAATAAATGTTTGTTGATATTTACAGTCTAAGCAATGTAATGACACCCACACACCCATAACCCCAAGAATGACTTTTGATATTTACAGTCTAAGCACTGTAATGACACCTACACACCAACCACACCCTGCATGACTGTTGATATTTACAGTCCAAGCTCTGAAATAATACTCACACACCCACCACCCTATGAATGACTGTTGATATTTACAGTCCAAGCTCTGTAATGACACCCACACACCCACCACCCAATAAATGACTGTTAATATATACAGTCTAAGCACTGTAATGACACCCACACACCCACCATTCCATAAATGACTGTTGATATTTACAGTCCAAGCACTAATGACACACACACACACCCACCACACAATGAATGACTTAATATTTATAGTCCATGCACTGTAATGACAACCACATACCCACCACCCCATGAATGACTGTTGATATTTACATTTCAAGCATTATAATGACACCCACACACCCACCACCCCATAAATGACTATTGATATTTACAGTCCAAGCACTGTAATGACACCCTAACCCCCACCACTCAATGAATGACTGTTGATATTTACAGTCAAAACACTGTAATGACACCCCCACACCCACCACCTTATGAATGACTGTTGATATTTACAGTCCAAGCACTCTAATGACATCCACACACCCACCACACCATTAATGACTCTTAATATTTACAGTCCAAGCACTGTAATGACACCCACACACCCACCACCTAATGTATGATGGTTTATATTTACAGTCCAGAAAATGTAATGACACATACACACTCACCACCCCATGAATGACTGTTGATATTTACAGTCCAAGCACTGTCATGACACCCACACATGCACCACCCCATGTATGACTGTTGATATTTACAGTCCAAGCACTCTAATGACACCCACTACCCAATAAATGAATGTTGATATTTATAGTTAAAACACTGTAATGACACCCACACACCCACCACCTCATGAATGACTGTTGATATTTACAGTCCAAGCACTGTAATGACACCCACACACTGACCATCCCATGATTGACTACTGATATTTACAGTCCAAGCACTGTAATGACACCCACACACCCCCGACCCAAAAAATGACTGTTGATATTTACAGTCTAAGCACTGTAATGACACCCACACACCCACCAACCCATGAAGGATGGTTGATAATTACAGTCTAAGCATTGTAATGACACCAACACACCCACCATCCCATAATTGACTGTTGATATTTACAGTCCAAGCACTGTAATGACAGCCACACACCCACCACTCTATAAATGACTGTTGATATTTACAGTCCATGCACTGTAATAACACCCACACACCCACCACCCCATAAATGACTGTTGATATTTACAGTCCAAGCACTGTAATGACACCCACACACCCAACACCCCATGAATGACTGTTGATATTTTCAGTCCAAGCACTATAATGACACCAACACACCCACCACCCAATGATTGACTGTCGATATTTACAGTCCAAGCACTGTAATGACAGCCACACACCCACCACCCAATAAATGTTTGTTGATATTTACAGTCTAAGCAATGTAATGACACCCACACACCCATAACCCCAAGAATGACTTTTGATATTTACAGTCCAAGCACTGTAATGACACCTACACACCAACCACACCCTGAATGACTGTTGATATTTACAGTCCAAGCTCTGAATTGATACTCACACACCCACCACCCTATGAATGACTGTTGATATTTACAGTCCAAGCTCTGTAATGACACCCACACACCCACCACCCAATAAATGACTGATAATATATACAGTCTAAGCACTGTAATGACACCCACACACCCACCACCCCATGAATGTTTGTTTATATATAGAGTCCAAGCACTGTAATGACACCCACACACCCACCACTCCATAAATGACTGTTGATATTTACAGTCCAAGCACTGTAATGACACCCACACACCTACCACCCCATGAATGACTGTTGATATTTACAGTCCACGCAATGTAATGTCACCCACACACCCACCACCCTATGAATGACTGTTGATATTAAAAGTCCAAGCACTCTAATGACACCAACCAACCTATAATTGACTGTTGATATATACAATCAAAACACTGTAATGACACCCACGCACCCATCACCTATAAATTACTTTTGATATTTACAGTCAAAACACTGTAATGACACCCGCACACCCACCACCCCATGATTGACTGTTGATATTTACAGTCCAAGCACTGTAATGACACTCACACACCCACCACCCCGTAAATGACTGTTGATATTTACAGTCCAAGCACTGTAATGACACCCACACACTGACCATCCCATGATTGACTATTGATATTTACAGTCCAAGCACTGTAATGACACCCACACACCCACCACCCAAAAAATGACTGTTGATATTTACAGTCTAAGCACTGTAATGACACCCACACACCCACAAACCCATGAAGGACTGTTGATAATTACATTCTAAGCACTGTAATGACACCCACACACCCACCACCCCATGATTGACTGTTGATATTTACAGTCCAAGCTCTGTAATGACAGCCACACACCCACCACTCTATGAATGACTGTTGATATTTACAGTCCATGCACTATAATGACAGCCACACACCCACCACCCCATAAATGACTGTTGATATTTTCAGTCTAAGCACTGTAATGATACCCACAGACCCACCACCTCAAGAATTAATTTTGATATTTACACTCCAAGCACTGTAATGACACCTACACACCCACAACCCCATAAATGACTGACGATATTTACAGTCCATGCACTGTAATGACACCCAAACACCCACAATCACATAAATGACGGTTAATATTTATAGTCCAAGCACTGTAATCACACTCACACACACACCACCCCATAAATGACTGTTGATGTTTACAGTCTAAGCACTGTAAAGACATCCACACACCCACCACCCCATGAATGACTGTTAACATTTACAGTCTGAGCACTGTAATGACACCCACAAACCCACCACCTAATGAATAAGGGTTGATATTTATAGTCCAAGAACTGTAATGACACCCACACACTTACCACCCCATGAATGACTGTTGATATTTACAGTCCAAGCACTGTCATTATACCAATACACGCACCACCCCATGAATGACAGTTGATATTTACAGTCCAAGAACTGTAATGACACCCACACACCGTCCACCCCATGATTGACTGTTGATATTTACAGTCCAAACAATGTAATGACACCCACACACCCACCACCCAATTAATGACTGTTGATATTTACAGTCTAAGCACTGTAATGACACCCGCAAACCCTAACCCCATGAATGACTGTTGATATTTACAGTCCAAGCACTGTAATGACTCCCACACACCCACCACTCCATTAATGACTGTTGATATTTACAGTCCAAGATCTGTAATGACACTCACACACCCAGCACTTTATGAATGACTGTTGATATTTACAGTCCAACCACTGTAATAACACCCACACAACCACCACCCTATAAATGACAATTAATATTTTCAGTCCGAGCACTGTAATGACATCCACACACCCACCACCCCATGAATAACTGTTAATATTTACAGTCCAAGCACTGTAATGACACCCACACACCCACCAACCAATGAATAATGGTTGATATATACAGTCCAAGAACTGTAATAACACCCACACACTCACCACCCCATGAATGACTGTTGATATTTACAGTCCAAGCAGTGTCATGACACCCACACACTTACCACCCCTTGAATAACTGTTGATATTTACAGTCCAAGCACTGTAATGACACCCAACACCCTATCAATGACTGTTGATATTTACAGTCAAAACACTGTAATGACACCCACACACCCACCACCCCATAAATGACTGTTAATATTTACAGTCCAAGCACTCTAATGACACCCACACACCCACCACTCCATGATTGACTGTTGATATTTACAGTACAAGCACTGCATAGACACCCAAACACCCGCATCCCCATGAATAACTGTTTATATTTACAGTCCAAGCACTGTAATGACACCCACACACCCATCACCCCATGAATGACTGTTGATATTAGAGTCTAATCACTGTAATGCCACCCACCACCCCATGAATGACTGTTAATATTCACAGTCCAAGCACTAATGACACAGAGACACTCACCACACCATGAATGAATTGATAATTATAGTCCAAGCACTGTAATGACACCCACACACCCACCACCCCATGAATGACTGTTGATATTTACAGTTCAAGCACTATAATGACACCCACATACCCACCACCCCATGAATGACTTGATATTTACAGTCCAAGCAATGTAATGACACCCACACATTCACCACCCCTTGAATGACTGTTGATATTTACAGTCCAAACACTATAATGACACCCACACACCCACGACCTCATGAATGATTGTTTATATATACAGTCTAAGCACTGTAATGACACCCTCACACCCACCACCCCATGAATGACTATTGATATTTACAGTCTATGCACTGTAATGACACCCACACACCTACCACCCCATGAATGACTGTTGATATTTATAGTCCAAGCACTCTATGACACCCACCACCCTATAAATGACTGTTGATATTTACAATCAAAACACTGTAATGACACCCACACACCCACCACCCCATGACTCACTGTTGATATATACAGTCCAAGCACTGTAATGACACTTAGAAAGCCACAACCCTTTGATTGACTGTTGATATTTACAGTCCAAGCACTGCATAGACACCCAAACACCCAAAACCCCATGAATGACTGTTGATATTAAGAGTCCAAACACTCTAATGACTACCAACACCCCATGATTGACTGTTGATATTTACAGTCCAAGAACTGTAATGACACCAACCACCCCATGAATGACTGTTGATATTTACAGTCCAAGCAATAATGACACACACACACACCCACCACATCATGAATGACTTAATATTTATAGTCCATGCACTGTAATGACAACAACACACCCACCACCCCATGAATGACTGTTGATATTTACATTTCAAGCATTATAATGACACCCACACACCCACCACCCCATGAATGACTGTTGATATTTACAGTCCAAGCACAGTAATGACACCCTAACCCCCACCACTCAATGAATGACTGTTGATATTTACAGTCAAAACACTGTAATGACACCCCCACACCCACCACCTTATGAATGACTGTTGATATTTACAGTCCAAGCACTCTAATGATATCCACACACTCACCACCCAATGAATGACTGTTAATATTTACAGTCCAAGCACTCTAATGACACCCACACACTCACCACTCCATGATTGACTGTTGATATTTACAGTACAAGCACTGCATAGACACCCAAACACCCACATCCCCATGAATAACTGTTTATATTCACAGTCCAAGCAGTAATGACACACAGACACTCACCACACCATGAATGAATTGATATTTATAGTCCAAGCACTGTAATGACACCCACACACCCACCACCCCATGAATGACTGTTGATATTTACAGTTCAAGCACTATAATGACAATACATACCAACCACCCCATGAATAACTTGATATTTACAGTCCAAGCTATATAATGACACCCACACATTTACCACCCCATGAATGACTGTTGAAATTTACAGTCCAAACACTATAATGACACCCACACACCCACGACCCCATGAATGATTGTTGATATATACAGTCTAAGCACTGTAATGACACCATCACACCCACCACCCCATGAATGACTATTGATATTTACAGTCTATGCACTGAAATGACACCCACACACCTACCACCCCATGAATGACTGTTGATATTTACAGTCCAAACACTATAATGACACCCACACACCCACGACCCCATGACTCACTGTTGATATATACAGTCCAAGCACTGTAATGACACCCAAAAAGCCACAACCCTATGATTGACTGTTGATATTTACAGTCCAAGCACTGCATAGACACCCAAACACCCAAAACCCCATGAATAACTGTTGATATTAAGAGTCCAAACACTCTAATGACTACCAACACCCCATGATTGACTGTTGATATTTACAGTCCAAGAACTGTAATGACACCAACCACCCCATGAATGACTGTTGATATTTACAGTCCAAGCACTAATGACACACACACACACCCACCACACAATGAATGACTTAATATTTATAGTCCATGTACTGTAATGACAACCACACACCCACCACCCCATGAATGACTGTTGATATTAACATTTCATGCATTATAATGACACCCACACACCCACCACCTTATGAATGACTGTTGATATTTACAGTCCAAGCACTCTAATGACATCCACACACCCACCACACCATTAATGACTCTTGATATTTACAGCCCAAGCACTGTAATGACACCCACACACCCACCACCTAATGTATGATGGTTTATATTTACAGTCCAGGAAATGTAATGACACCCACACACTCACCACCCCATGAATGACTGTTGATATTTAAAGTCCAAGCACTGTCATGACACCCACACATGCACCACCCCATGTATGACTGTTGATATTTACAGTCCAAGCACTCTAATGACACCCACCACCCAATAAATGAATGTTGATATTTATAGTTAAAACACTGTAATGACACCCACACACCCAAAACCTCATGAATGACTGTTGATATTTACAGTCCAAGCACTGTAATGACACCCACACACTGACCATGCCATGATTGACTATTGATATTTACAGTCCAAGCACTGTAATGACACCCACACACCCCCGACCCAAAAAATGACTGTTGATATTTACAGTCTAAGCACTGTAATGACACCCACACACCCACCAACCCATGAAGGATGGTTGATAATTACAGTCTAAGCATTGTAATGACACCAACACACCCACCATCCCATAATTGACTGTTGATATTTACAGTCCAAGCACTGTAATGACAGCCACACACCCACCACTCTATAAATGACTGTTGATATTTACAGTCCATGCACTGTAATAACACCCACACACCCACCACCCCATAAATGACTGTTGATATTTACAGTCCATGCTCTGTAATGACACCCACACATGCACCACCCCATGAATGACTGTTGATATTTACAGTCAAAGCACTGTAATGACACCCACCACACAATAAATGAATGTTGATATTTATAGTTAAAACACTGTAATGACACCCACACATGCACCACCCCATGAATGACGGTTGATATTTACAGTCCAAGCACTGTAATGACACCCACACACATACCACCCCATGAATGACTATTGATATTTACAGTCCAAACACTCTAATGACACCCACCACCCTATGAATGACTATTGATATTTACAATTAAAACATTGTAATGACACCCACACACCCACCACCCCATGAATGACTGTTGATATTTACAGTCTAAACACTATAATGACACCCACACACCCAACACCCTATGAATGATTGTTGATATATACAGTCTAAGTATTGTAATGACACCCTCACACCCACCACCCCATGAATGACTATTGATATTTACAGTCTAAGCACTGTAATGACACCCACACGTCCAACACCCCATGAATGACTGTTGATATTTACAGTACAAGTACTGTAATGACACCCCCACACCCACCTACCCGTGAAATATGGTTGATATTTACAGTCCAAGCACTGTAATGACACACCCACACCCACCACCCCATGAATGACTGTTAATATTTACAATCTAATCACTCTAATGACACCCACCACCCTATGAATGACTGCTGATATTTACAATCAAAACACTGCAAAGACACCCACACACCCACAACCCCATGAATCACTGTTGATATTTACAGTCCAACCACTGTAATGACACCCAGACACCCACCACCCATGATTGACTGTTGATATTTACAGTCCAAGCACTGCATAGACACCCAAAAACCCAAAACCCCATGAATGACTGTTGATATTTACAGTCCAAGCACTCTAATGACACCCAACACCCCATTATTTACTGTTGATATTTACAGTCCAAGCACTGTAATGACACCAACCACCCCATGAATGACTGTTGATATTTACAGTCCAAGCACTAATGACACACAGACACACCCAACACACCATGAATGACTTAATTTTTATAGTCCCAGCACTGTAATGACAACCACACACCCACCACCCCATGAATGACTGTTGCTATTTACAGTTCAAACACTATAATGACACCCACACACCCACCACCCCATGAATGACTGTTGATATATACAGTCCAAGCACTGTAATAACACCCTCACCCCCACCACCCCATGAATGACTGTTGATATTTACAGTCAAAACAATGTAATAACACCCCCACACCCACCACCTTATGAATGACTGTTGATATTTACAGTCCAATCACTCTAATGACACCTACAACTTTATAAATGACTGTTGATATTTACAAACAAAACACTGTAATGACACCCACACACCCACCACCCCATGAATGTCTGTTGATATTTACAGTCAAAACAATGTAATGACACCCACACACCTACCACCCCATGATTGACTGTTGATATTTACAGTCCAAGCACTGTAATGACAGCCACACACCCTCCACCCTATAAATGACTATTATAATATTTTCAGTCAAAGCACTGTAATGTCCCCCACACACCAACCACCCCAAGAATGACTTTTGATATTTACAGTCCAAGCACTATTATGACACCTACACACCCACCACCAATGTATGACTGTTGATATTTACAGTCCAAGTTCTGTAATGACACTCACACACTTATCTACCCTTGAAATATGGTTGATATTTACAGTCCAAGCACTGTAATGACACCCCCACACCCACCACCTCATGAATGACTGTTAATATTTACAGTCCAATCACTCTAATGACACCTACCACCCTATGAATGACTGCTGATATTTACAATCAAAACACTGTAAAGACACCCACACACCCACAACCCCATGAATCACTGTTGATATTTACAGTCCAAGCACTGTAATGACACCCAGACACCCACCACCCCATGATTGACTGTTGATATTTATAGTCCAAGCACTGCATAGACACCCAAACACCCAAAACCCCATGAATGACTGTTGATATTTACAGTCCAAGCACTCTAATGACACCCAACACCCCATGATTTACTGTTGATATTTACAGTCCAAGCACTGTAATGACACCAACCACCCCATGATTGACTGTTGATATTTACAGTCCAAGCACTAATGACACACTCACACACCCAACACACCATGAATGACTTAATTTTTATAGTCCCAGCACTGTAATGACAACCACACACCCACCACCCCATGAA
This sequence comes from Petrolisthes cinctipes, assembly GCA_033782935.1. Classification (NCBI taxonomy): domain Eukaryota; kingdom Metazoa; phylum Arthropoda; class Malacostraca; order Decapoda; family Porcellanidae; genus Petrolisthes; species Petrolisthes cinctipes. The sequence goes on along the minus strand of JAWQEG010000251.1, from coordinate 846,282 downwards.
TGACTGTTGCTATTTACAGTTCAAACACTATAATGACACCCACACACCCACCACCCCATGATTGACTATTGATATTTACAGTTCAAGCACTGTAATGACACCCACACACCCTCGACCCAAAAAATGACTGTTGATATTTACAGTCTAAGCACTGTAATGACACCCACACACCCACCAACCCATGAAGGATGGTTGATAATTACAGTCTATGCATTGTAATGACTCCAACACACCCACCATCCCATAATTGACTGTTGATATTTACAGTCCAAGCACTGTAATGACAGCCACACACCCACCACTCTATAAATGACTGTTGATATTTACAGTCCATGCACTGTAATAACACCCACACACCCACCACCCCATAAATGACTGTTGATATTTACAGTCCATGCTCTGTAATGACACCCACACATGCACCACCCCATGAATGACTGTTGATATTTACAGTCAAAGCACTGTAATGACACCCACCACACAATAAATGAATGTTGATATTTATAGTTAAAACACTGTAATGACACCCACACACACACAACCCCATGAATGATTGTTGATAATTACAGTCCCAGCACTGTAATGACACCCACACACCGACCACCCCATGATTGACTGTTGATATTTACAGTTCAAGCAATGTAATGACACCCACACACCCACCACCCCATGAATGACTGTTGATATTTACAGTCGAAGCTCTGTAATGACACTCACACACCCACCACCCTATGAATGACTGTTGATATTTACAGTCCAGGAACTGTAATGACACACACACAAACACCACCCCATAAATGACGGTTGATATTTACAGTCCAAGCACTGTAATGACACCCACACACATACCACCCGATGAATGACTGTTGATATTTACAGTCCAAACACTCTAATGACACCCACCACCCTATGAATGACTATTGATATTTACAATTAAAACATTGTAATGACACCCACACACCCACCACCCCATGAATGACTGTTGATATTTACAGTCTAAACACTATAATGACACCCACACACCCACCACCCTATGAATGATTGTTGATATATACAGTCTAAGTATTGTAATGACACCCTCACACCCACCACCCCATGAATGACTATTGATATTTACAGTCTAAGCACTGTAATGACACCCACACGTCCAACACCCCATGAATGACTGTTGATATTTACAGTACAAGTACTGTAATGACACCCCCACACCCACCTACCCGTGAAATATGGTTGATATTTACAGTCCAAGCACTGTAATGACACACCCACACCCACCACCCCATGAATGACTGTTAATATTTACAATCTAATCACTCTAATGAAACCCACCACCCTATGAATGACTGCTGATATTTACAATCAAAACACTGCAAAGACACCCACACACCCACAACCCCATGAATCACTGTTGATATTTACAGTCCAACCACTGTAATGACACCCATACACCCACCACCCATGATTGACTGTTGATATTTACAGTCCAAGCACTGCATAGACACCCAAAAACTCAAAACCCCATGAATGACTGTTGATATTTACAGTCCAAGCACTCTAATGACACCCAACACCCCATGATTTACTGTTGATATTTACAGTCCATGCACTGTAATGACACCAACCACCCCATGAATGACTGTTGATATTTACAGTCCAAGCACTAATGACACACAGACACACCCAACACACCATGAATGACTTAATTTTTATAGTCCCAGCACTGTAATGACAACCACACACCCACCACCCCATGAATGACTGTTGCTATTTACAGTTCAAACACTATAATGACACCCACACACCCACCACCCCATGAATGACTGTTGATATATACAGTCCAAGCACTGTAATAACACCCTCACCCCCACCACCCCATGAATGACTGTTGATATTTACAGTCAAAACAATGTAATGACACCCCCACACCCACCACCTTATGAATGACTGTTGATATTTACAGTCCAATCACTCTAATGACACCTACAACCTTATAAATGACTGTTGATATTTACAAACAAAACACTGTAATGACACCCACACACCCACCACCCCATTAATGACTGTTGATATATACAGTCCAAGCACTTTAATAACACCCTCACCCCCACCACCCCATGAATGACTGTTGATATTTACAGTCAAAACAATGTAATGACACCCCCACACCCACCACCTTATGAATGACTGTTGATATTTACAGTCCAATCACTCTAATGACACCTACAACCTTATAAATGACTGTTGATATTTACAAACAAAACACTGTAATGACACCCACACACCCACCACCCCATGAATGTCTGTTGATATTTACAGTCAAAACAATGTAATGACACCCACACACCTACCACCCCATGATTGACTGTTGATATTTATAGTCCAAGCACTGTAATGACAGCCACACACCCTCCACCCTATAAATGACTATTAATATTTTCAGTCAAAGCACTGTAATGTCCCCCACACACCAACCACCCCAAGAATGACTTTTGATATTTACAGTCCAAGCACTATTATGACACCTACACACCCACCACCAATGTATGACTGTTGATATTTACAGTCCAAGTTCTATAATGACACTCACACACTTATCTACCCGTGAAATATGGTTGATATTTACAGTCCAAGCACTGTAATGACACCCCCACACCCACCACCTCATGAATGACTGTTAATATTTACAGTCCAATCACTCTAATGACACCTACCACCCTATGAATGACTGCTGATATTTACAATTAAAACACTGTAAAGACACCCACACACCCACAACCCCATGAATCACTGTTGATATTTACAGTCCAAGCACTGTAATGACACCCAACACCCCATGATTTACTGTTGATATTTACAGTCCAAGCACTGTAATGACACCAACCACCCCATGATTGACTGTTGATATTTACAGTCCAAGCACTAATGACACACTCACACACCCAACACACCATGAATGACTAAATTTTTATAGTCCCAGCACTGTAATGACAATCACACACCCACCACCCCATGAATGACTGTTGCTATTTACAGTTCAAACACTATAATGACACCCACACACCCACCACCCCATGAATGACTGTTGATATATACAGTCCAAGCACTGTAATAACACCCTCACCCCCACCACCCCATGAATGACTGTTGATATTTACAGTCAAAACAATGTAATGACAACCCCACACCCATCACCTTATGAATGACTGTTGATATTTACAGTCCAATCACTCTAATGACACCTACAACCTTATAAATGACTGTTGATATTTATAACAAAACACTGTAATGACACCCACACACCCACCACCCCATGAATGTCTGTTGATATTTACTGTCAAAGCAATGTAATGACACCCACACACCTTCCACCCCATGATTGACTGTTGATATTTACAGTCCAAGCACTGTAATGACAACCACACACCCACCACCCTATAAATGACTGTTAATATTTACAGTCTAAGCACTGAAATGACACCCACACACCAACCACCCCAAGAATGACTTTTGATATTTACAGTCCAAGCACTATAATGACACCTACTTACCCACCAACAATGAATGACTGTTGATATTTACAGTCCAAGTTCTGTAATGACACTCACACACCCACCACCCTATGAATGACTGTTGATATTTACAGTCCAAGCACTGTAATGACACCCACACACCCACCACCCTATACATGATGGTTAATATTTATTGGCCAAGCACTGTAATGACATCCACACACCCACCACCCCAAGAATGACTGTTGATATTTTCAGTCCAAGCACTTTAATGACATCCACACACCCACCACCCCATGAATGACTGTTGATATATACAGTCCAAGCACTGTAATGACACCCACACACCCACCACCGAATGTATGATGGTTTATATTTACAGTCCATGAACCGCAATGACACCCACACACTCTTACTTACTTATGTTACTTATGTGATTGCTTCTAGGGACTTTCAGCCGTTGCCAGCTCTCCAAGTCCCTCCGTAGATCAACTAAAGCCGAAAACTTGTTCTCATTTCTTCATTTATGAGGTCGTAAGACTCGGTGAAGAGGTGTGTCTTCAGTCTCTTTTTGAATAGAGCAGCTGTTTCACTGCCCTAACGAAGCTCGGAAGGTTGTTGTAGAGGCGAGGAGCACTATGCGAACACTCTTTTTCCACATTCCCTTCTGAATCTTGGTTCCAGAAGCCTATTCACCTCGCTGCTATGTCGCAATTCTACATTGGTATCCACATGAAAGTCCAGGAGCATATCTCGCATGTAAACTGGTTTGCCAAAATTTAACGCTTGATGAACCATAACACACTGCTTGTAAACGATACGTGCCTTAATAGGAAGCCAATGTAGTTGTATGAGTGCTGGTGTTATTCGATCTCTTCTTGACAGACCTCGTATCAATCTCGCAGCTCTGTTCGTGATCATCTGGAGTTTCTTCAATAGATAATCAGGCAAGCCGTAATATAGGGAATTACAGTAATCCAATTTACTTAGAACATGATTGTAAACCAGTTTCATCATCACACTCTGATCAAGGTATTTCCTTACGAAAGCCAAATTCCTCAAGTGGTATCCAGCAATTTGAACCACATGACCAATCTGATCTCTCATCATTAGCTCACTGTCCAACATCACCCCGAGACTCTTCACACATTTGTTGATTGTGATTTCCCTATCATTCACTTTTAGTTTACGTACTCCCAAGCTGTCGAAGTCAGTTCTACGACCGACATACAGACATTCTGTTTTATCTTGATTTAATTTAAGCTGCCTGGAATCCATCCATTGCTTAATGTCAGTAAGTACAGAGCTCAAATGAGTTTCTGAATCGTGTATATTTGTGAATGACATGTAAAACTGCGTGTCACCCGCAAAAAGCTTGAATCTGACTTCGTACTTTTCAAGTAGTACAGAAAGATCTGTAGTATATAAACAGAAGAGTATTGGGCCTAAAACACTACCCTGACGCACACCTCTTGTTAATGGTATTGCGTCAGAAAATTCATTTCCTATTTTTACACAGTAGTTGCGGCCAGTCAGGTAACTCTTCAGGTACGAGAGAGCAGCACCTATTATACCAATACGTTCACAGACACTCAATAAGACACTGTGCACTACTGTGTCGAATGCAGCACTCAAATCCAGTAATACCAACAGACCACATTTTCCATCATCCATCAAAGTGCGCATGTTACTTACGATAGAACACAGAGCAGTCTCCGTGGAATACAGACGACGGTAGGCTGACTGGTTATCATGAATTGCACCAACCATATCCAAATAATCCATCAATTGAGTTAAAATTACCTTTTCCAAAATCTTGGATTGAAAAGTTAAATTGGATACAGGACGAAATGAGCTGAAAGATTGGGGGTCAAGATTCCCCTTCAATATGGGTGTTACAATAGCTTGCTTTTCAGAGTTTGGGAACACACTATTAGCAATACTCACATTTACCATTTTTGTGATAACGCTGACCAGACGATCAAACCTTTTGTTTCTGTTAAACAGCTTGAACGGCATAGGGTCGATTGCAGAGTAAGTTGGTTTTGCCTTCTTGATCATCTCACTAACAGTCAATTCACTCACAATTCGGAACTCACTCAGTTTAATATCAGAAGTTTGTTCACTCATAACCATATGCGAACTATCACTCACAAACGTCGATATAATATTCTTGATCTTATTATCGAAAAAATATACAAAATCATTGGCCAAATTGCTATCCGAACAGCTCTCCGGCAACTTGTGCTTCCTCTTATCACCAGTCAGGCAGTCAAGTATCTTGTAGAGCTCGTGTATATTCGATCCCGCCATTTCAGTTTTCTCTTTGTAATAACTGCACTTTCTCTTGGTGACAAGCCTTAATTCGTAGTTTCGTGCTTGAGTGTATGCATGTCTACATTCCTCAGTACGATACTTGCGCCACCGTCTTTCCATCTTTTTTTTATTAATTTTCGCTTTATTTATGTCATTGTTGAACCACGGAGACTCATCTTTCACTATTATTTTCTTCTCAACTATAGGACACATTTTGTCGTATTCAGACTTCAGTGTGTAATTGTATAGATTGTACAAACAGTCATGACACTCTCCTTTCACTGCCCACCCATGATTGCACGAATCACCGTATTGCTCGACTATCTTATTACAAACGAGTGATAGTAGACCATCACTATTAAAATTTCTTCTGGACCGAAAAGAAATATTCTTTACTTGCCTTTTACTCAACAACAGGTTCAGATTAAACACCACAAGTTTGTGTACCGGTGAAAGGGAGCATACATCGTCCACCTGAAGGTTACGTACCAGGTCTCCAGATGTGTCCACCAAGAATAAATCAATAATATGGCCACAAATCGATGTGGGCTTGTTCACTACATTGACCAGGTTAAAAGTTGCTAACATATCTGTAAATCGCTGAACATAGCGGGCTCCTGGAGTATCAAGCCAAAAATTAAAATCTCCCAACACAATGACATTAGAGCTAATCATGTCAACCGTCTCGAGGTACAGCTCAAGCTCATCAATGAATAAACCAGGGCTAGTAGCAGGGGGTCTATATATTGTTATAAACGTTACTTTGCTTCCACCAGCTTGACACTCAACCTGAAGGAGTTCGAAACTTTCAAACCCCGGCGACTTGCATACCTTCACCTTCTTTATAGAATTTGAAACAAATAGACCAACACCTCCGCCTCGACCCGTACACCTCGGTTTATGTAAAAAAGAATGAGTCACCGGAGTCATTTCCTGGATAGCAGCTGAGTCAAATTTCGTTAACCACGTCTCAGTAATGGCATAAAAATCTAAACAGCCATCAACAATCGTCTGGCGTATCTCAAATGTTTTATTTTTAGCAGACTGCACGTTCAATAGTCCACAATTAACACTTTGCATATTAAAAGCCATGGTTAGTGTTGAGTCTGATCCTATTTACTTCCGAGGTGAAAATGGGGCAAGACAAACTACTTACAGAGTGTTCGCTTTGACATTTTGAAGCAGCACAGTTGAAGCATTTTCTCACATCAGACTGGCAAGAGCGACCTTCATGCTGACCTGCACACTTATAGCAGTGGGGTGCATGACCTTTGACCTTGCATTGGCAACTATCCGACTTGTGACCGAATTTCAGGCAGTGGTAACACAGTAGTGGAAAATAATGATCGTATACCTGATGAACGCCCCACTTCAGCTTCAGCTTGTCATTCATCCCGTGAATTCTTGCACGTACCTCTGGATCACACTTCAGTACATAATGTACAGTCCCTCCCGCAGCTGGTCTTTCAGAAACAATTTTTATTTTATTTATAACTCCGTCAATCGATTCCAAATTATTCCTTACAATAATTTCTTCAATGAGCGATTCCTTGTCCTCATTCCGAGCCACATTACATACCATAATTTTGGGGTCCCATCGCTTCCCATTGGAAGCAATTAAATTCCCCACCTCGTGTAACTTATTTTGTGCAGCATTTCTCTTCTCTTCAGATTCAAGATTTATAACAATATTTCCCTTGTTAGTGAATTTGGAGTCCATAATTTGAACATCCGACAACAATTCTTCGACCTCTTTCTTCATATCAACCGCTTTTTTGCTACCCTTTGCTTTAATAATAAGAAGATTCTTATTTTTCTGTGTGCGTTTCCGTTTCCTGCATCTCGACACCACCTCAGCCCAGTTCATGCCATCTTTTTCCACCTGGCCCGATTGAGCTGACACAGCCTCTTCCACAGCCAGCGTGACCCCGTCAGTCATTACATTAATCTCCTCTCGAAGGTGAACTTCACTCTTTATCACTAGAGCACAAGGATCACAAACCCAATTTACTTCCGAAGCATTTGATTTCAAACCAGTCATTCTCATACAAGTGCTATGGCCGCCCAATTTGCACTTGAGACATTTCAGCCACTTGACCTTTCCATCATCTCGCTCATGACAGACAAGGCACAGCTCGTCAACTGAAGAACCCATGATGGACGTGCCAAAACATATACAGGCGCACTAGCACTGAACTGTTAATGTAAACACTAGCACTGTTTATACATGTCACGGAGCTAACGAGACACGTCCTTTCACCACCGCAGTCTCCCTTACACCCCATCAATGACTGTTGTTATTTACAGTCCAAGCACTGTCATGACACCCACACATGCACCACCCCATGTATGACAGTTGATATTTACAGTCCAAGCACTCTAATGACACCCACCACCCAATAAATGAATGTTGATATTTATAGTTAAAACACTGTAATGACACCCACACACCCACCACCTCATGAATGACTGTTGATATTTACAGTCCAAGCACTGTAATGACACCCACACACTGACCATCCCATGATTGACTATTGATATTTACAGTCCAAGCACTGTAATGACACCCACACACCCACCACCCAAAAAATGACTGTTGATATTTACAGTCTAAGCACTGTAATGACACCCACACACCCACAAACCCATGAAGGACTATTGATAATTACAGTCTAAGCACTGTAATGACACCCACACACCCACCACCCCATGATAGACTGTTGATATTTACAGTCCAAGCACTGTAATGACAGCCACACACCCACCACTCTATGAATGACTGTTGATATTTACAGTCCATGCACTGTAATGACACCCACACACCCACCACCCCATGAATGACTGTTGATATTTACAGTCCAAGCACTGCATAGACACCCAAACACCAAAACTCCATGAATGACTGTTGATATTTATAGTCCAAGCACTGTAATGACACCAACACACCCACCACCCCAGGAATAACTGTTAATATTTACAGTCTGAGCTCTGTAATGACACCCACATATTAATGATGGTTGATATTTACAGTTCAAGAACTGTAATGACACCTACACACTCACCACCCCATTAATGACTGTTGATATTTACAGTCGAAGAACTGTCATTACACCCACACATGCACCACCCCATGAATGACTGTTGATAATTATAGTCAAAGCACTGTAATGACACCCAACACCCAATAAATGAATGTTGATATTTATAGTTAAAACACTGTAATGACACCCACACACCCACCACCTCATGAATGACTGTTGATAATTACAGTCCCAGCACTGTAATGACACCCACACACCGACCACCCCATGATTGATTGTTAATGTTTACAGTCCAAGCACTGTAATGACACCCACACACCCACAACCCAATAACTGACTGTTGATATTTACAGTCTAAGCACTGTAATGACACCCACACACCCACCACCCCATGAATGACTGTTGATATTTACAGTCCAAGCTCTGTAATGACACTCACACACCCACCACCCTATGAATGACTGTTAATTTTTACAGTCCAGGAACTGTAATGACACCCACACAAACACCACCCCATAAATGATGGTTGATATTTACAGTCCAAGCACTGTAATGACACCCACACACCCACCACCCCATGAATGACTGTTGATATTTACAGTCCAAGCACTGCATAGACACCCAAACACCAAAACCCCATGAATGACAGTTGATATTTACAGTCCAAGCACTCTAATGACACCCAACACCCCATGATTAACTGTTGATATTTACAGTCCAAGCACTGTAATGACACCAACCACCCCATGATTGACTGTTGATAATTACAGTCCAAGCACTAATGACACACACACACCCACCACAACATGAATGACTTAATATTTATAGTCCAAGCACTGTAATGACACCCACACACCCACCACCCCATGAATGACTGTTGATATTTACAGTTCAAACACTATAATGAAACCCACACACCCACCACCCCATGAATGAAAGTTGATATTTACAGTCAAAGCACTGTAATGACACCTTCACCCCTACCACCCCATGAATGACTGTTGATATTTACAGTCAAAGCACTGTAATGACACCCCCACACCTACCACCTTATGAATGACTGTTGATATTTACAGTTCAAGCACTCTAATGACACCCACCACCTTTTAAATGACTGTTGATATTTACAATCAAAACACTGTAATGACACCCACACACAACCACCCAAAGAATGACTGTTGATATTTACAGTCAAAGCACTGTAATGACACCCACACACCCACCACCCCATGATTGACTGTTGATATTTACAGTCCAAGCACTGTAATGACAGCCACACACCCTCCACCCCATAAATGACTGTTGATATTTACAATGCAAGCACTGTAATGACAGCCACACACCCTCCACCCCATAAATGACTGTTGATATTTACAGTCTAAGCACTGTAATGACACCCACACACCGACCACCCCAAGAATGACTTTTGATATTTACAGACCAAGTACTGTAATGACACCTACACACCCACCACCCCATGAATGTCTGTTGATATATACAGTCCAAGCTCTGTAATTACACTCACACACCCACCACCCTATGAATGACTGTTGATATTTACAGTCCAAGCACTGTAATGACACCCACACACCCACCACCCCATAAATGACGGTTAATATTTATAGGCCAATCACTGTAATGACACCCACACACCCACCACCTTAAGAATGACTGTGGATATTTTCAGTCCAAGTACTGTAATGACATCCACACACTCACCACCCCATAAATGACTGTTAATATTTACAGTCTGAGCAGTGTAAAGACACCCACACACCCACCACCTAATGTATGATGGTTTATATTAGCAGTCCAGGAACTGTAATGACACTCACACACTCACCACCCCATTAATGACTGTTGATATTTACAGTCCAATCACTGTCGTGACACCCACAAATGAACCACCCCACGAATGACTGTTGATATTTACACTCCAAGCACTGTAATGACACCCACCACCCAATAAATGAATGTTGATATTTATAGTTAAAACACTGTAATGACACCCGCCCACCCACCACCTCATGAATGACTGTTGATATTTACAGTCCAAGCACTATAATGACACCCACACACCGACCTTCCCATGATTGACTATTGATATTTACTGTCCAAGCACTGTAATGACACCCACAAACCCACCACCCAATAAATGACTGTTGATATTTACAGTCTAAGCACTGTAATGACACCCACACACCCACCAATCCATGAAGGACTGTTGATAATTACAGTCCAACCACTGTAATGACACCCACACACCCACCACCCCATGAATGACTGTTGATATTTACAGTCCAAGCACTAATGACACACACACCCACCACCCCATGAGTGACTGTTGATATTTACAGTCCAAGCAATATAATGAAACCCACACACCCACCACCCCATGAATGACTGTTGATATTTACAGTTCAAGCACTCTAATAACACCCACCACCCTATGAATGACTGTTGATATTTAATATCAAAACATTGTAATGACACCCACACACCCACCACCCCGTAAATGACTGTCGATATTTACAGTCCAAGCACTGTAATGACAACCACACACCCACCACCCCATGATTGACTGTTGATATTTACACTCCAAGCACTGCATAGACACCCAAAAACCCACAACCCAATGAATGACTGTTGATATTTATATTCAAAACGATGTAATGACACTCACACACCCACCACTCTATGAATGACTGTTGATATTTAGAGTCCAAGCACTGTAATGCCACCCACCACCCCTTGAATGACTCTTGATATTTACAGTCCAAGAACTAATGACACACAGACACCCACCACCCCATGAGTGACTGTTGATATTTACTGTCCAAGCACTATAATGACACCCACACACCCACCACCACATGAATGACTGTTGATAATTACAGTCTAAGCACTGTAATGACACCCTCACACCCATCACACTATGAATGACTGTTGATATTTACAGTCAAAGCACTGTAATGACACCCACACACCCACCACCCCATAAATGATTGTTCATATTTATAGTCCACGCACTGTAATGACACCAACACACCCACCACCCCTCTAATAACTGTTAATATTTACAGTCTGAGCTCTGTAATGACACCCACACATTAATGATGGTTGATATTTACAGTTCAAGAACTGTAATGACACCCACACACTCACCACCCCATTAATGACTGTTGATATTTACAGTCCAAGAACTGTCATTACACCCACACAAGCACCACCCCATGAATGACTGTTGATATTTATAGTCAAAGCACTGTAATGACACCCAACACCCAATAAATGAATGTTGATATTTATAGTTAAAACACTGTAATGACACCAACACACACACCACCCCATGAATGACTGTTGATAATTACAGTCCCAGCACTGTAATGACACCCACACACCGACCACCCCATGATTGACTGTTAATATTTACAGTCCAAGCACTGTAATGACACCCACACACCCACAAACCAATAACTGACTGTTGATATTTACAGCCTAAGCAATTAAATGACATCAACACACCCACCATCTCATGAATGACTGTTAATATTTACAGTCTAAGCACTGTAATGACTCCCACAAACCCACCACCTAATGAATGATGGTTGATATTTAAAGTCCAAGAACTGTAATGACACCCTCACCCACACCACCCCATATATGACTGTTGATTTTTACACTGAAAGCAATGTAATGACGACCCACACCCACCACCCCATGCATTATGGTTAATATTTACAGTCCAAGCACTGTAATGACACCAACACACCTACCAATCCATGAATGACTGTTGATATTTACAGTCAAAGCACTGTAATGACACCCACAAACCCACCACCCTATAAATGACTGTTGATATTTACAGTCCAAGCTCTGTAATGACACTCAAACACCCACCACCCTATAAATGACTGTTGATATTTACAGTCCAAGCTATGTAATTACACTCAAACACCCACCACCCTATAAATGACTGTTGATATTTACAGTCCCAGCACTGTAATGACACCCACACACCCACCAACCAATGAATAATGGTTGATATATACAGTCCAAGAACTGTAATAACACACACACACTCACCACCCCATGAATGACTGTTAATATTTACAGTCCAAGCATTGTCATGACACCCACACACCGACCACCCCTTGAATAACTGTTGATATTTACAGTAAAAGCACTATAATGACACCCAACACCCTATGAATGACTGTTGATATTTACAGTCAAAACACTGTAATGACACTCACACACCCACCACCATATGAATGACTATTAATATTTACAGTCCAAGCACTGCATAGACACCCAAACACCCACATCCCCATGAATAACTATTTATATTTACAGTCCAAGCACTGTAATGACACCCACACACCCATCACCCCATGAATGACTGTTGATATTAGAGTCTAAGCACTGTAATGCCACCCACCACCCCATAAATGACTGTTAATATTCACAGTCCAAGCACTAATGACACACAGACACCCACCATCCCATGAATGACTTGATATTTACAGTCCAAGCAATGTAATGACACCCACACATTCACCACCCCATGAATGACTGTTGATATTTACAGTCCAAACACTATAATGACACCCACACACCCACGACCCCATGAATGATTGTTGATATATACAGTCTAAGCACTGTAATGACACCCTCACACCCACCACCCTATGAATGACTATTGATATTTACAGTCTAAGCACTGTAATGACACCCACACACCCACCACCCCATGAATGACTGTTGATATTTACAGTCCAAGCACTCTAATGACACCCACCACCCTATGAATGACTGTTGATATTTACAATCAAAACACTGTAATGACACCCACACACCCACCACCCCATGATTGACTGTTGATATTTAGAGTCCAAACACTCTAATGACTACCAACACCCCATGATTAACTGTTGATATTTACAGTCCAAGCACTGTAATGATACCAACCACCCCATGAATGACTGTTGATATTTACAGTCCAAGCACTATTGACATACACAAACACCTACCACACCATGAATGACTTAATATTTATAATCCATGCACTGTAATGACAACCACACACCCACCACCCCATGAATGACTGTTGATATTTACATTTCAAGCATTATAATGACACCCACACACCCACCACCCCATGAATGACTGTTGATATTTACAGTCCAAGCACTGTAATGACACCCTCACCCCCACCACCCCATGAATGATTGTTGATATTTACAGTCAAAACACTGTAATGATACACCCACACCCACAACCTTATGAATGACTGTTAATATTTACAGTCCAATCACTCTAATGACACCCACAAGCTTATAAATGACTGTTGATATTTACAAACAAAACACTGTAATGACACCCACACTCCCACCACCCCATGAATGTCTGTTGATATTTACAGTCAAAGCATTGTAATGACACCCACACACCCACTACCCCATGATTGACTTTTGATATTTACAGTCTAAGCACTGTAATGACAGCCACACACCCACCACCCCATAAATGACTGTTAATATTTACAGTCTAAGCACTGTAATGACACCCACACACCGACCACCCCAAAAATGACTTTTGATATTTACAGTCCAAGCACTGTAATGACACCTACACACATACCACCCCATGAATGACTGTTGATATTTACAGTCCAAGAACTGTCATTACACCCACACATGCACCACCCCATGAATGACTGTTGATAATTATAGTCAAAGCACTGTAATGACACCCAACACCCAATAAATGAATGTTGATATTTATAGTTAAAACACTGTAATGACACCCACACACCCACCACCTCATGAATGACTGTTGATAATTACAGTCCCAGCACTGTAATGACACCCACACACCGACCACCCCATGATTGATTGTTAATGTTTACAGTCCAAGCACTGTAATGACACCCACACACCCACAACCCAATAACTGACTGTTGATATTTACAGTCTAAGCACTGTAATGACACCCACACACCCATCACCCCATGAATGACTGTTGATATTTACAGTCCAAGCTCTGTAATGACACTCACACACCCACCACCCTATGAATGACTGTTAATTTTTACAGTCCAGGAACTGTAATGACACCCACACAAACACCACCCCATAAATGACGGTTGATATTTACAGTCCAAGCACTGTAATGACACCCACACACCCACCACCCTATGAATGACTGTTGATATTTACAGTCCAAGCACTGCATAGACACCCAAACACCAAAACCCCATGAATGACAGTTGATATTTACAGTCCAAGCACTGTAATGACACCAACACACCCACCACCCCAGGAATAACTGTTAATATTTACAGTCTGAGCTCTGTAATGACACCCACATATTAATGATGGTTGATATTTACAGTTCAAGAACTGTAATGACACCTACACAGTCACCACCCCATTAATGACTGTTGATATTTACAGTCCAAGAACTGTCATTACACCCACACATGCACCACCCCATGAATGACTGTTGATAATTATAGTCAAAGCACTGTAATGACACCCAACACCCAATAAATGAATGTTGATATTTATAGTTAAAACTCTGTAATGACACCCACACACCCACCACCTCATGAATGACTGTTGATAATTACAGTCCCAGCACTGTAATGACACCCACACACCGACCACCCCATGATTGATTGTTAATGTTTACAGTCCAAGCACTGTAATCACACCCACACACCCACAACCCAATAACTGACTGTTGATATTTACAGTCTAAGCACTGTAATGACACCCACACACCCACCACCCCATGAATGACTGTTGATATTTACAGTCCAAGCTCTGTAATGACACTCACACACCCACCACCCTATGAATGACTGTTAATTTTTACAGTCCAGGAACTGTAATGACACCCACACAAACACCACCCCATAAATGACGGTTGATATTTACAGTCCAAGCACTGTAATGACACCCACACACCCACCACCCCATGAATGACTGTTGATATTTACAGTCCAAGCACTGCATAGACACCCAAACACCAAAACCCCATGAATGACAGTTGATATTTACAGTCCAAGCACTCTAATGACACCCAAAACCCTATGATTAACTGTTGATATTTACAGTCCAAGTACTGTAATGACACCAACCACCCCATGATTGACTGTTGATAATTACAGTCCAAGCACTAATGACACACACACACCCACCACACCATGAATGACTTAATATTTATAGTCCAAGCACTGTAATGACACCCACACACCCACCACCCCATGAATGACTGTTGATATTTACAGTTCAAACACTATAATGAAACCCACACACCCACCACCCCATGAATGACTGTTGATATTTACAGTCCAAGCACTGTAATGACACCTTCACCCCAACCACCCCATGAATGACTGTTGATATTTACAGTCAAAGCACTGTAATGACACCCCCACACCTACCACCTTATGAATGACTGTTGATATTTACAGTTCAAGCACTCTAATGACACCCACCACCTTTTAAATGGCTGTTGATATTTACAATCAAAACACTGTAATGACACCCACACACAACCACCCAAAGAATGACTGTTGATATTTACAGTCAAAGCTCTGTAATGACACCCACATACCCACCACCCCATGATTGACTGTTAATATTTACAGTCCAAGCTCTGTAATGACAGCCACACACCCTCCACCACATAAATGACTGTTGATATTTACAGTCCAAGCACTGTAATGACAGCCACACACCCTCCACCCCATAAATGACTGTTGATATTTACAGTCTAAGCACTGTAATGACACCCACACACTGACCACCCCAAGAATGACTTTTGATATTTACAGTCCAAGTACTGTAATGACACCTACACACCCACCACCCCATGAATGTCTGTTGATATATACAGTCCAAGCTCTGTAATTACACTCACACACCCACCACCCTATGAATGACTGTTGATATTTACAGTCCAAGCACTGTAATGACACCCACACACCCACCACCCCATAAATGACGGTTAATATTTATAGGCCAATCACTGTAATGACACCCACACACCCACCACCTTTAGAATGACTGTGGATATTTTCAGTCCAAGTACAGTAATGACATCCACACACTCACCACCCCATAAATGACTGTTAATATTTACAGTCTGAGCAGTGTAAAGACACCCACACACCCACCACCTAATGTATGATGGTTTATATTAGCAGTCCAGGAACTGTAATGACACTCACACACTCACCACCCCATTAATGACTGTTGATATTTACAGTCCAATCACTGTCGTGACACCCACAAATGCACCACCCCACGAATGACTGTTGATATTTACACTCCAAGCACTGTAATGACACCCACCACACAATAAATGAATGTTGATATTTATAGTTAAAACACTGTAATGACACCCGCCCACACACCACCTCATGAATGACTGTTGATATTTACAGTCCAAGCACTATATTGACACCCACACACCGACCTTCCCATGATTGACTATTGATATTTACTGTCCAAGCACTGTAATGACACCCACACACCCACCACCCAATAAATGACTGTTGATATTTACAGTCTAAGCACTGTAATGACACCCACACACCCACCAATCCATGAAGGACTGTTGATAATTACAGTCCAACCACTGTAATGACACCCACACACCCACCACCCCATGTATGACTGTTGATATTTACAGTCCATGCACTAATGACAAACACACCCACCACCCCATGAGTGACTGTTGATATTTACAGTCCAAGCACTATAATGACACCCACACACCCACCACCCCATGAATGACTGTTGATATTTACAGTTCAAGCACTCTAATAACACCCACCACCCTAAGAATGACTGTTGATATTTACAATCAAAACATTGTAATGACACCCACACACCCACCACCCCGTAAATGACTGTCGATATTTACAGTTCAAGCACTGTAATGACAACCACACACCCACCACCCCATGATTGACTGTTGATATTTACACTCCAAGCACTGCATAGACACCCAAAAACGCACAACCCCATGAATGACTGTTGATATTTATATTCAAAACGATGTAATGACACTCACACACCCACCACTCTATGAATGACTGTTGATATTTAGAGTCCAAGCACTGTAATGCCACCCACCACCCCTTGAATGACTCTTGATATTTACAGTCCAAGCACTAATGACACACAGACACCCACCACCCCATGAGTGACTGTTGATATTTACAGTCCAAGCAATATAATGACACCCACACACCCACCACCACATGAATGACTGTTGATAATTACAGTCTAAGCACTGTAATGACACCCTCACACCCATCACACTATGAATGACTGTTGATATTTACAGTCAAAGCACTGTAATGACACCCACACACCCACCACCCCATAAATGATGGTTCATATTTATAGTCCACGCACTGTAATGACACCAACACACCCACCACTCCAGGAATAACTGTTAATATTTACAGTCTGAGCTCTGTAATGACACCCACACATTAATGATGGTTGATATTTACAGTTCAAGAACTGTAATGACACCCACACACTCACCACCCCAATAATGACTGTTGATATTTACAGTCCAAGAACTGTCATTACACCCACACATGCACCACCCCATGAATGACTGTTGATATTTATAGTCAAAGCACTGTAATGACACCCAACACCCAATAAATGAATGTTGATATTTATAGTTAAAACACTGTAATGACACCAACACACACACCACCCCATGAATGACTGTTGATAATTACAGTCCCAGCACTGTAATGACACCCACACACCGACCACCCCATGATTGACTGTTAATATTTACAGTCCAAGCACTGTAATGACACCCACACACCCACAAACCAATAACTGACTGTTGATATTTACAGTCTATGCACTGTAATGACACCCACACACCCTCCACCCCATTAATGACTGTTGATATTTACAGTCCAAGCTCTGTAATGACACTCACACACCCACCACCCTATGAATGACTGTTAATTTTTACAGTCCAGGAACTGTAATGACACCCACACAAACACCAACCCATAAATGACGGTTGATATTTACAGTCCAAGCACTGTAATGACACCCACACACCCACCACCCCATGAATGACTGTTGATATTTACAGTCCAAGAACTGCATAGACACACACACACCCAACACCCCATGAATGACTATTGATATTTTCAATCTAAGCACTGTAATGACACCAACACACCCACCACCCCATGAGTGACTGTTGATATTTACAGTTCAAGCACTATAATGACACCCACACACCCACCACCCCATGAATGACTGTTGATATTTACAGTACAAGCACTCTAATAACACCCACCACCCTATGAATGACTGTTGATATTTACAATCAAAACATTGTAATGACACCCACACACCCACCACCCCGTAAATGACTGTCGATATTTACAGTCCAAGCACTGTAATGACAACCACAAACCCAACACCCCATGATTGACTGTTGATATTTACACTCCAAGCACTGCATAGACACCCAAAAACCCACAACCCCATGAATGACTGTTGATATTTATAGTCAAAGCTATTTAATGACACTCACACACCCACCACTCTATAAATGACTGTTGATATTTAGAGTCCAAGCACTGTAATGCCACCCTCCACCCCTTGAATGACTGTTGATATTTACAGTCCAAGCACTAATTACACACAGACACCCACCACCCCATGAGTGACTGTTGATATTTACAGTCCAAGCACTATAATGACACCCACACACCCACCACCACATAAATGACTGTTGATAATTTCAGTCTAAGCACTGTAATGACACCCTCACACCCATCACCCTAAGAATAACTGTTGATATTTAGAGTCAAAGCACTGTAATGACACCCGCACACCCACCACCCAATGAATTATGGTTGATATTTACAGTCCACGCAATGTAATGTCACCCACACACACACCACCCCATGAATGACTGTTGATATTTACAGTCTAAGCACTCTAATGACACCAACCAACCTATAATTGACTGTTGATATTTACAATCAAAACACTGTAATGACACCCACACACCCACCACCTATAAATGACTTTTGATATTTACAGTCAAAACACTGTAATGACACCCGCACACCCACCACCACATGATTGACTGTTGATATTTACAGTCCAAGCACTGTAATGACAGCCACACACCCACCACCCCATAAAGGACTGTTGATATTTACAGTCTAAGCACTATAATGACACCCACACACCCACCACCCCATAAATGACTGTTGATATTTACAGTCTAAGCACTGTAATGACACCAACAAACCCACCACCCCATGATTGACTGTTGATGTTTACAGTTCAAGCACTGTAATGACAGCCACACACCCACCACCCAATAAATGTTTGTTGATATTTACAGTCTAAGCAATGTAATGACACCCACACACCCACAACGCCAAGAATGACTTTTGATATTTACAGTCCAAGCTCTGTAATGACACCCACACACCCACCACCTAATAAATGACTGTTAATATTTACAGTCTAAGCACTGTAATGACACCCACACACATACCACCCCATGAATGACTGTTGATATTTCGAGTCCAAGCACTGTAATGACAACCACACACCCACCAGCCCATGATTGACTGTTGATATTTACACTCCAAGCACTGCATAGACACCCAAAAACCCACAACCCCATGAATGACTGTTGATATTTATAGTCAAAGCTCTGTAATGACACTCACACACCCACCACCCAATAAATTCCTGTTAATATTTACAGTCCAAGCACTAATGACACACAGACACCCACCACCCCATGAGTGACTGTTTATATTTACAGTCTAAGCACTATAATGACACCCACACACCCACCACCACATGAATGACTGTTGATAATTACAGTCTAAGCACTGTAATGACACCCTCACACCCATCACCCTATGAATGACTGTTGATATTTACAGTCAAAGCACTGTAAAGACACCCACACACCCATCACCCCATGAATTATGGTTGATATTTACAGTCCACGCAATGTAATGTCACCCACACACCAACCACCCCATGAATGACTGTTAATATTTACATTTTAAGCACTGTAATGACACCCACACACCCACCACCCAATGAATGATGGTTGATATTTACAGTCCAAGAACTGTAATAACCCCCACACACTCACCAACCCATGAATGACTGTTGATATTTACAGTCCAAGCACTGTCATGACACCCACACTACCACCACCCCATGAAAAATTGTTGATATTTACAGTTCAAGCACTCTAATGACACCCACCAACATATGAATGACTGTTAATATTTACAGTCAAAACACTGTTATGACACCCACACACCCTCCACCCCATGAATGACTGTTGATATTTACAGTCCAAGCACTGTAATGACACCCACACACCCACCACCCCATGATTGACTGTTGATATTTACAGTCTAAGCATTGTAATGACACCCACACACACCACCCCAAGAATGACTTTTGATATTTACAGTCCAAACACTGTAATGACACCTACATACCCACCACCCCATAAATCACAGTTAATATTTACAGTCCAAGCACTGTAATGACACCCACACACCCAACACCCCATGAATGACTGTTGATATTTTCAGTCCAAGCACTATAATGACACCAACACACCCACCACCCAATGAATGACTGTCGATATTTACAGTCCAAGCACTGTAATGACAGCCACACACCCACCACCCAATAAATGTTTGTTGATATTTACAGTCTAAGCAATGTAATGACACCCACACACTCATAACCCCAAGAATGACTTTTGATATTTACAGTCCAAGCACTGTAATGACACCTACACACCAACCACACCCTGAATGACTGTTGATATTTACAGTCCAAGCTCTGAAATGATACTCACACACCCACCACCCTATGAATGACTGTTGATATTTACAGTCCAAGCTCTGTAATGACACCCACACACCCACCACCCAATAAATGACTGTTAATATATACAGTCTAAGCACTGTAATGACACCCACACACCCACCACCCCATGAATGCTGGTTTATATTTAGAGTCCAAGCACTGTAATGACACCCACAAACCCACCACTCCATAAATGACTGTTGATATTTACAGTCCAAGCACTAATGACACACACACACACCCACCACACAATGAATGACTTAATATTTATAGTCCATGCACTGTAATGACAACCACACACCCACCACCCCATGAATGACTGTTGATATTTACATTTCAAGCATTATAATGACACCCACACACCCACCACCCCATAAATGACTATTGATATTTACAGTCCAAGCACTGTAATGACACCCTAACCCCCACCACTCAATGAATGACTGTTGATATTTACAGTCAAAACACTGTAATGACACCCCCACCACCACCACCTTATGAATGACTGTTGATATTTACAGTCCAAGCACTCTAATGACATCCACACACCCACCACACCATTAATGACTCTTGATATTTACAGTCCAAGCACTGTCATGACACCCACACATTTACCATCCCATGTATGACTGTTGATATTTACAGTCCAAGCACTCTAATGACACCCACCACCCAATAAATGAATGTTGATATTTATAGTTAAAACACTGTAATGACACCCACACACCCACCACCTCATGGATGACTGTTGATATTTACAGTCCAAGCACTGTAATGACACCCACACACTCACCATCCCATGATTGACTATTGATATTTACAGTCCAAGCACTGTAATGACACCCACACACCCCCGACCCAAAAAATGACTGTTGATATTTACAGTCTAAGCACTGTAATGACACCCACACACACACCAACCCATGAAGGATGGTTGATAATTACAGTCTAAGCATTGTAATGACACCAACACACCCACCATCCCATAATTGACTGTTGATATTTACAGTCCAAGCACTGTAATGACAGCCACACACCCACCACTCTATAAATGACTGTTGATATTTACAGTCCATGCACTGTAATAACACCCACACACCCACCACCCCATAAATGACTGTTGATATTTACAGTCCAAGCACTGTAATGACACCCACACACCCAACACCCCATGAATGACTGTTGATATTTTCAGTCCAAGCACTATAATGACACCAACACACCCACCACCCAATGATTGACTGTCGATATTTACAGTCCAAGCACTGTAATGACAGCCACACACCCACCACCCAATAAATGTTTGTTGATATTTACAGTCTAAGCAATGTAATGACACCCACACACCCATAAACCCAAGAATGACTTTTGATATTTACAGTCCAAGCACTGTAATGACACCTACACACCAACCACACCCTGAATGACTGTTGATATTTACAGTCCAAGCTCTGAATTGATACTCACACACCCACCACCCTATGAATGACTGTTGATATTTACAGTCCAAGCTCTGTAATGACACCCACACACCCACCACCCAATAAATGACTGTTAATATATACAGTCTAAGCACTGTAATGACACCCACACACCCACCACCCCATGAATGCTTGTTTATATTTAGAGTCCAAGCACTGTAATGACACCCACACACCCACCACTCCATAAATGACTGTTGATATTTACAGTCCAAGCACTGTAATGACACCCACACACCCACCAACCCATAAATTACTGTTGATATTTACAGTCCACGCAATGTAATGTCACCCACACACCCACCACCCTATGAATGACTGATGATATTTACAGTCCAAGCACTCTAATGACACCAACCAACCTATAATTGACTGTTGATATTTACAATCAAAACACTGTAATGACACCCACGCACCCATCACCTATAAATGACTTTTGATATTTACAGTCAAAACACTGTAATGACACCCGCACACCCACCACCCCATGATTGACTGTTGATATTTACAGTCCAAGCACTGTAATGACACTCACACACCCACCACCCCGTAAATGACTGTTGATATTTACAGTCCAAGCACTGTAATGACACCCACACACTGACCATCCAATGATTGACTATTGATATTTACAGTCCAAGCACTGTAATGACACCCTCACACCCATCACCCTAAGAATAACTGTTGATATTTAGAGTCAAAGCACTGTAATGACACCCGCACACCCACCACCCAATGAATTATGGTTGATATTTACAGTCCACGCAATATAATGTCACCCACACACACACCACCCTATGAATGACTGTTGATATTTACAGTCTAAGCACTCTAATGACACCAACCAACCTATAATTGACTGTTGATATTTACAATCAAAACACTGTAATGACACCCACACACCCACCACCTATAAATGACTTTTGATATTTACAGTCAAAACACTGTAATGACACCCGCACACCCACCACCCCATGATTGACTGTTGATATTTACAGTCCAAGCACTGTAATGACAGCCACACACCCACCACCCCATAAAGGACTGTTGATATTTACAGTCTAAGCACTATAATGACACCCACACACCCACCACCCCATAAATGACTGTTGATATTTACAGTCTAAGCACTGTAATGACACCAACAAACCCACCACCCCATGATTGACTGTTGATGTTTACAGTTCAAGCACTGTAATGACAGCCACACACCCACCACCCAATAAATGTTTGTTGATATTTACAGTCTAAGCAATGTAATGACACCCACACACCCACAACGCCAAGAATGACTTTTGATATTTACAGTCCAAGCTCTGTAATGACACCCACACACCCACCACCTAATAAATGACTGTTAATATTTACAGTCTAAGCACTGTAATGACACCCACACACATACCACCCCATGAATGACTGTTGATATTTCGAGTCCAAGCACTGTAATGACAACCACACACCCACCAGCCCATGATTGACTGTTGATATTTACACTCCAAGCAATGCATAGACACCCAAAAACCCACAACCCCATGAATGACTGTTGATATTTATAGTCAAAGCTCTGTAATGACACTCACACACCCACCACCCAATAAATTCCTGTTAATATTTACAGTCCAAGCACTAATGACACACAGACACCCACCACCCCATGAGTGACTGTTTATATTTACAGTCTAAGCACTATAATGACACCCACACACCCACCACCACATGAATGACTGTTGATAATTACAGTCTAAGCACTGTAATGACACCCTCACACCCATCACCCTATGAATGACTGTTGATATTTACAGTCAAAGCACTGTAAAGACACCCACACACCCATCACCCCATGAATTATGGTTGATATTTACAGTCCACGCAATGTAGTGTCACCCACACACCAACCACCCCATGAATGACTGTTGATATTTACAGTCCAAGCACTCTAATGACACCAACCAACCTATAATTGACTGTTGATATTTACAATCAAAACACTGTAATGACACCCACACACCCACCACCTATGAATGACTTTTGATATTTACAGTCAAAACACTGTAATGACACCCGCACACCCACCACCCCATGATTGACTGTTGATATTTACAATCCAAGCACTGTAATGACAGCCACACACCCACCACTCCATGAATGACTGTTAATATTTACATTTTAAGCACTGTAATGACACCCACACACCCACCACCCAATGAATGATGGTTGATATTTACAGTCCAAGAACTGTAATAACCCCCACACTCTCACCAACCCATGAATGACTGTTGATATTTACAGTCCAAGCACTGTCATGACACCCACACTACCACCACCCCATGAAAAATTGTTGATATTTACAGTTCAAGCACTCTAATGACACCCACCAACATATGAATGACTGTTAATATTTACAGTCAAAACACTGTTATGACACCCACACACCCTCCACCCCATGAATGACTGTTGATATTTACAGTCCAAGCACTGTAATGACACCCACACACCCACCACCCCATGATTGACTGTTGATATTTACAGTCTAAGCATTGTAATGACACCCACACACACACCACCCAATAAATGACTGTTAATATATACAGTCTAAGCACTGTAATGACACCCACACACCCACCACCCCATGAATGCTTGTTTATATTTAGAGTCCAAGCACTGTAATGACACCCACACACCCACCACTCCATAAATGACTGTTGATATTTACAGTCCAAGCACTGTAATGACACCCACACACCCACCACCCCATAAATTACTGTTGATATTTACAGTCCACGCAATGTAATGTCACCCACACACCCACCACCCTATGAATGACTGTTGATATTTACAGTCCAAGCACTCTAATGACACCAACCAACCTATAATTGACTGTTGATATTTACAATCAAAACACTGTAATGACACCCACGCACCCATCACCTATAAATTACTTTTGATATTTACAGTCAAAACACTGTAATGACACCCGCACACCCACCACCCCATGATTGACTGTTGATATTTACAGTCCAAGCACTGTAATGACACTCACACACCCACCACCCCGTAAATGACTGTTGATATTTACAGTCCAAGCACTGTAATGACACCCACACACTGACCATCCCATGATTGACTATTGATATTTACAGTCCAAGCACTGTAATGACACCCACACACCCACCACCCAAAAAATGACTGTTGATATTTACAGTCTAAGCAATGTAATGACACCCACACACCCACAAACCCATGAAGGACTGTTGATAATTACATTCTAAGCACTGTAATGACACCCACACACCCACAACCCCATGATTGACTGTTGATATTTACAGTCCAAGCTCTGTAATGACAGCCACACACCCACCACTCTATGAATGACTGTTGATATTTACAGTCCATGCACTATAATGACAGCCACACACCCACCACCCAAAAAATGACTGTTGATATTTACAGTCTAAGCACTGTAATGATACCCACAGACCCACCACCTCAAGAATTAATTTTGATATTTACACTCCAAGCACTGTAATGACACCTACACACCCACAACCCCATAAATGACTGACGATATTTACAGTCCATGCACTGTAATGACACCCAAACACCCACAATCACATAAATGACGGTTAATATTTATAGTCCAAGCACTGTAATCACACTCACACACACACCACCCCATAAATGACTGTTGATGTTTACAGTCTAAGCACTGTAAAGACATCCACACACCCACCACCCCATGAATGACTGTTAACATTTACAGTCTGAGCACTGTAATGACACCCACAAACCCACCACCTAATGAATAAGGGTTGATATTTATAGTCCAAGAACTGTAATGACACCCACACACTTACAACCCCATGAATGACTGTTGATATTTACAGTCCAAGCACTGTCATTATACCAATACACGCACCACCCCATGAATGACAGTTGATATTTACAGTCCAAGCACTGTAATGACACCCACACACCGTCCACCCCATGATTGACTGTTGATATTTACAGTCCAAACACTGTAATGACTCACACACACCCACCACCCAATTAATGACTGTTGATATTTACAGTCTAAGCACTGTAATGACACCCGCAAACCCTAACCCCATGAATGACTGTTGATATTTACAGTCCAAGCACTGTAATGACTCCCACACACCCACCACGCCATTAATGACTGTTGATATTTACAGTCCAAGATCTGTAATGACACTCACACACCCAGCACTTTATGAATGACTGTTGATATTTACAGTCCAACCACTGTAATAACACCCACACAACCACCACCCTATAAATGACAATTAATATTTTCAGTCCGAGCACTGTAATGACATCTACACACCCACCACCCCATGAATAACTGTTAATATTTACAGTCCAAGCACTGTAATGACACCCACACACACACCAACCAATGAATAATAGTTGATATATACAGTCCAAGAACTGTAATAACACCCACACACTCACCACCCCATGAATGACTGTTGATATTTACAGTCCAAGCAGTGTCATGACACCCACACACTTACCACCCCTTGAATAACTGTTGATATTTACAGTCCAAGCACTGTAATGACACCCAACACCCTATCAATGACTGTTGATATTTACAGTCAAAACACTGTAATGACACCCACACACCCACCACCCCATAAATGACTGTTAATATTTACAGTCCAAGCACTCTAATGACACCCACACACTCACCACTCCATGATTGACTGTTGATATTTACAGTACAAGCACTGGATAGACACCCAAACACCCACATCCCCATGAATAACTGTTTATATTTACAGTCCAAGCACTGTAATGACACCCACACACCCATCACCCCATGAATGACTGTTGATATTAGAGTCTAATCACTGTAATGCCACCCACCACCCCATGAATGACTGTTAATATTCACAGTCCAAGCACTAATGACACACAGACACTCACCACACCATGAATGAATTGATATTTATAGTCCAAGCACTGTAATGACACCCACACACCCACCACCCCATGAATGACTGTTGATATTTACAGTTCAAGCACTATAATGACACCCACATACCCACCACCCCATGAATGACTTGATATTTACAGTCCAAGCAATGTAATGACACCCACACATTCACCACCCCTTGAATGACTGTTGATATTTACAGTCCAAACACTATAATGACACCCACACACCCACGACCCCATGAATGATTGTTTATATATACAGTCTAAGCACTGTAATGACACCCTCACACCCACCACCCCATGAATGACTATTGATATTTACAGTCTATGCACTGTAATGACATCCACACACCTACCACCCCATGAATGACTGTTGATATTTATAGTCCAAGCACTCTATGACACCCACCACCCTATAAATGACTGTTGATATTTACAATCAAAACACTGTAATGACACCCACACACACACTACCCCATGACTCACTGTTGATATATACAGTCCAAGCACTGTAATGACACCCAGAAAGCCACAACCCTATGATTGACTGTTGATATTTACAGTCCAAGCACTGCATAGACACCCAAACACCCAAAACCCTATGAATGACTGTTGATATTAAGAGTCCAAACACTCTAATGACTACCAACACCCCATGATTGACTGTTGATATTTACAGTCCAAGAACTGTAATGACACCAACCACCCCATGAATGACTGTTGATATTTACAGTCCAAGCAATAATGACACACACACACACCCACCACATCATGAATGACTTAATATTTATAGTCCATGCACTGTAATGACAACCACACACCCACCACCCCATGAATGACTGTTGATATTTACATTTCAAGCATTATAATGACACCCACACACCCACCACCCCATGAATGACTGTTGATATTTACAGTCCAAGCACAGTAATGACTCCCTAACCCCCACCACTCAATGAATGACTGTTGATATTTACAGTCAAAACACTGTAATGACACCCCCACACCCACCACCTTATGAATGACTGTTGATATTTACAGTCCAAGCACTCTAATGATATCCACACACTCACCACCCAATGAATGACTGTTAATATTTACAGTCCAAGCACTCTAATGACACCCACACACTCACCACTCCATGATTGACTGTTGATATTTACAGTACAAGCACTGCATAGACACCCAAACACCCACATCCCCATGAATAACTGTTTATATTTACAGTCCAAGCACTGTAATGACACCCACACACCCATCACCCCATGAATGACGGTTAATATTAGAGTCTAAGCACTGTAATGCCACCCACCACCCCATGAATGACTGTTAATATTCACAGTCCAAGCACTAATGACACACAAACACTCACCACACCATGAATGAATTGATATTTATAGTCCAAGCACTGTAATGACACCCACACACCCACGACCCCATGAATGACTGTTGATATTTACAGTTCAAGCACTATAATGACAATACATACCCACCACACCATGAATAACTTGATATTTACAGTCCAAGCTATGTAATGACACCCACGCATTCACCACCCCATGAATGACTATTGATATTTACAGTCCAAACACTATAATGACACCCACACACCCACGACCCCATGAATGATTGTTGATATATACAGTCTAAGCACTGTAATGACACCATCACACCCACCACCCCATGAATGACTGTTGATATTTACAGTCCAAACACTGTAATGACACCCACACAACCACCACCCAATTAATGACTGTTGATATTTACAGTCTAAGCACTGTAATGACACCAGCAAACCCTAACCCCATGAATGACTGTTGATATTTACAGTCCAAGCACTGTAATGACTCCCACACACCCACCACGCCATTAATGACTGTTGATATTTACAGTCCAAGATCTGTAATGACACTCACACACCCAGCACTTTATGAATGACTGTTGATATTTACAGTCCAACCACTGTAATAACACCCACACAACCACCACCCTATAAATGACAATTAATATTTTCAGTCCGAGCACTGTAATGACATCCACACACCCACCACCCCATGAATAACTGTTAATATTTACAGTCCAAGCACTGTAATGACACCCACACACCCACCAACCAATGAATAATAGTTGATATATACAGTCCAAGAACTGTAATAACACCCACACACTCACCACCCCATGAATGACTGTTGATATTTACAGTCCAAGCAGTGTCATGACACCCACACACTTACCACCCCTTGAATAACTGTTGATATTTACAGTCCAAGCACTGTAATGACACCCAACACCCTATCAATGACTGTTGATATTTACAGTAAAAACACTGTAATGACACCCACACACCCACCACCCCATAAATGACTGTTAATATTTACAGTCCAAGCACTCTAATGACACCCACACACCCACCACTCCATGATTGACTGTTGATATTTACAGTACAAGCACTGCATAGACACCCAAACACCCACATCCCCATGAATAACTGTTTATATTTACAGTCCAAGCACTGTAATGACACCCACACACCCATCACCCCATGAATGACTGTTGATATTAGAGTCTAATCACTGTAATGCCACCCACCACCCCATGAATGACTGTTAATATTCACAGTCCAAGCACTAATGACACACAGTCACTCACCACACCATGAATGAATTTATATTTATAGTCCAAGCACTGTAATGACACCCACACACCCACCACACCATGAATGACTGTTGATATTTACAGTTCAAGCACTATAATGACACCCACATACCCACCAACCCATGAATGACTTGATATTTACAGTCCAAGCAATGTAATGACACCCACACATTCACCACCCCTTGAATGACTGTTGATATTTACAGTCCAAACACTATAATGACACCCACACACCCACGACCCCATGAATGATTGTTTATATATACAGTCTAAGCTCTGTAATGACACCCTCACACCCACCACCCCATGAATGACTATTGATATTTACAGTCTATGCACTGTAATGACATCCACACACCTACCACCCCATGAATGACTGTTGATATTTATAGTCCAAGCACTCTATGACACCCACCACCCTATAAATGACTGTTGATATTTACAATCAAAACACTGTAATGACACCCACACACCCACCACCCCATGACTCACTGTTGATATATACAGTCCAAGCACTGTAATGACACCCAGAAAGCTACAACCTTATGATTGACTGTTGATATTTACAGTCCAAGCACTGCATAGACACCCAAACACCCAAAACCCAATGAATGACTGTTGATATTAAGAGTCCAAACACTCTAATGACTACCAACACCCCATGATTGACTGTTGATATTTACAGTCCAAGAACTGTAATGACACCAACCACCCCATGAATGACTGTTGATATTTACAGTCCAAGCAATAATGACACACACACACACCCACCACATCATGAATGACTTAATATTTATAGTCCATGCACTGTAATGACAACCACACACCCACCACCCCATGAATGACTGTTGATATTAACATTTCAAGCATTATAATGACACCCACTCACCCACCACCCCATGAATGACTGTTAATATTTACAGTCCAAGCACAGTAATGACTCCCTAACCCCCACCACTCAATGAATGACTGTTGATATTTACAGTCAAAACACTGTAATGACACCCCCACACCCACCACCTTATGAATGACTGTTGATATTTACAGTCCAAGCACTCTAATGATATCCACACACTCACCACCCAATGAATGACTGTTAATATTTACAGTCCAAGCACTCTAATGACACCCACACACTCACCACTCCATGATTGACTGTTGATATTTACAGTACAAGCACTGCATAGACACCCAAACACCCACATCCCCATGAATAACTGTTTATATTTACAGTCCAAGCACTGTGATGACACCCACACACCCATCACCCCATGAATGACTGTTAATATTAGAGTCTAAGCACTGTAATGCCACCCACCACCCCATGAATGACTGTTAATATTCAAAGTCCAAGCACTAATGACACACAGACACTCACCACACCATGAATGAATTGATATTTATAGTCCAAGCACTGTAATGACACCCACACACCCACCACCCCATGAATGACTGTTGATATTTACAGTTCAAGCACTATAATGACAATACATACCCACCACCCCATGAATAACTTGATATTTACAGTCCAAGCTATGTAATGACACCCACACATTCACCACCCCATGAATGACTGTTGATATTTACAGTCCAAACACTATAATGACACCCACACACCCACGACCCCATGAATGATTGTTGATATATACAGTCTAAGCACTGTAATGACACCATCACACCCACCACCCCATGAATGACTATTGATATTTACAGTCTATGCACTGAAATGACACCCACACACCTACCACCCCATGAATGACTGTTGATATTTACAGTCCAAACACTATAATGACACAAACACACCCACGACCCCATGACTCAATGTTGATATATACAGTCCAAGCACTGTAATGACACCCAAAAAGCCACAACCCTATGATTGACTGTTGATATTTACAGTCCAAGCACTGCATAGACACCCAAACACTTAAAACCCCATGAATAACTGTTGATATTAAGAGTCCAAACACTCTAATGACTACCAACACCCCATGATTGACTGTTGATATTTACAGTCCAAGAACTGTAATGACACCAACCACCCCATGAATGACTGTTGATATTTACAGTCCAAGCACTAATAACACACACACACCCACCACACAATGAATGACTTAATATTTATAGTCCATGCACTGTAATGACAACCACACACCCACCACCCCATGAATGACTGTTGATATTAACATTTCAAGCATTATAATGACACCCACACACCCACCACCCCATAAATGACTGTTGATATTTACAGTCCAAGCACTGTAATGACACCCTAACCCCCACCACTCAATGAATGACTGTTGATATTTACAGTCAAAACACTGTAATGACACCCCCACACCCACCACCTTATGAATGACTGTTGATATTTACAGTCCAAGCACTCTAATGACATCCACACACCCACCACACCATTAATGACTCTTGATATTTACAGTCCAAGCACTGTAATGACACCCACACACCCACACCTAATGTATGATGGTTTATATTTACAGTCCAGGAAATGTAATGACACCCACACACTCACCACCCCATGAATGACTGTTGATATTTACAGTCCAAGCACTGTCATGACACCCACACATGCACCACCCCATGTATGACTGTTGATATTTACAGTCCAAACACTCTAATGACACCCACCACCCAATAAATGAATGTTGATATTTATAGTTAAAACACTGTAATGACACCCACACACCCACCACCTCATGAATGACTCTTGATATTTACAGTACAAGCACTGTAATGACACCCACACACTGACCATCCCATGATTGACTATTGATATTTACAGTCCAAGCACTGTAATGACACCCACACACCCCCGACCCAAAAAATGACTGTTGATATTTACAGTCTAAGCACTGTAATGACACCCACACACCCACCAACCCATGAAGGATGGTTGATAATTACAGTCTAAGCATTGTAATGACACCAACACACACACCATCCCATAATTGACTGTTGATATTTACAGTCCAAGCACTGTAATGACAGCCACACACCCACCACTCTATAAATGACTGTTGATATTTACAGTCCATGCACTGTAATAACACCCACACACCCACCACCCCATAAATGACTGTTGATATTTACAGTCCTTGCTCTGTAATGACACCCACACATTCACCACCCCATGAATGACTGTTGATATTTACAGTCAAAGCACTGTAATGACACCCACCACACAATAAATGAATGTTGATATTTATAGTTAAAACACTGTAATGACACCCACACACACACCACCCCATGAATGATTGTTGATAATTACAGTCCCAGCACTGTAATGACACCCACACACCGACCATCCCATGATTGACTGTTGATATTTACAGTCCAAGCAATGTAATGACACCCACACACCCACCACCCCATGAATGACTGTTGATATTTACAGTCGAAGCTCTGTAATGACACTCACACACCCACCACCCTATGAATGACAGTTGATATTTACAGTCCAGGAACTGTAATGACACACACACAAACACCACCCCATAAATGACGGTTGATATTTACAGTCCAAGCACTGTAATGACACCCACACACATACCACCCCATGAATGACTGTTGATATTTACAGTCCAAACACTCTAATGACACCCACCACCCTATGAATGACTATTGATGTTTACAATTAAAACATTGTAATGACACCCACACACCCATCACCCCATGAATGACTGTTGATATTTACAGTCTAAACACTATAATGACACCCACACACCCACCACCCTATGAATGATTGTTGATATATACAGTCTAAGTATTGTAATGACACCCTCACACCCACCACCCCATGAATGACTATTGATATTTACAGTCTAAGCACTGTAATGACACCCACACGTCCAACACCCCATGAATGACTGTTGATATTTACAGTACAAGTACTGTAATGACACCCCCACACCCACCTACCCGTGAAATATGGTTGATATTTACAGTCCAAGCACTGTAATGACACACCCACACCCACCACCCCATGAATGACTGTTAATATTTACAATCCAATCACTCTAATGAACACCCACCACCCTATGAATGACTGCTGATATTTACAATCAAAACACTGCAAAGACACCCACACACCCACAACCCCATGAATCACTGTTGATATTTACAGTCCAACCACTGTAATGACACCCAGACACCCACCACCCATGATTGACTGTTGATATTTACAGTCCAAGCACTGCATAGACACCCAAAAACCCAAAACCCCATATATGACTGTTGATATTTACAGTCCAAGCACTCTAATGACACCCAACACCCCATGATTTACTGTTGATATTTACAGTCCAAGCACTGTAATGACACCAACCACCCCATGAATGACTGTTGGTATTTACAGTCCAAGCACTAATGACACACAGACACACCCAACACACCATGAATGACTTAATTTTTATAGTCCCAGCACTGTAATGACAACCACACACCCACCACCCCATGAATGACTGTTGCTATTTACAGTTCAAACACTATAATGACACCCTCACCCCCACCACCCCATGAATGACTGTTGATATTTACAGTCAAAACAATGTAATGACACCCCCACACCCACCACCTTATGAATGACTGTTGATATTTACAGTCCAATCACTCTAATGACACCTACAACCTTATAAATGACTGTTGATATTTACAAACAAAACACTGTAATGACACCCACACACCCACCACCCCATGAATGTCTGTTGATATTTACAGTCAAAACAATGTAATGACACCCACACACCTACCACCCCATGATTGACTGTTGATATTTACAGTCCAAGCTCTGTAATGACAGCCACACACCCTCCACCCTATAAATGACTGTTAATATTTTCAGTCAAAGCACTGTAATGTCCCCCACACACCAACCACCCCAAGAATGACTTTTGATATTTACAGTCCAAGCACTATTATGACACCTACACACCCACCACCAATGTATGACTGTTGATATTTACAGTCCAAGTTCTGTAATGACACTCACACACCCATCTACCCGTGAAATATGGTTGATATTTACAGTCCAAGCACTGTAATGACACCCCCACACCCACCACCTCATGAATGACTGTTAATATTTACAGTCCAATCACTCTAATGACACCTACCACCCTATGAATGACTGCTGATATTTACAATCAAAACACTGTAAAGACACCCACACACCCACAACCCCATGAATCACTGTTGATATTTACAGTCCAAGCACTGTAATGACACCCAGACACCCACCACCCTATGATTGACTGTTGATATTTATAGTCCAAGCACTGCATAGACACCCAAACACCCAAAACCCCATGAATGACTGTTGATATTTACAGTCCAAGCACTCTAATGACACCCAACACCCCATGATTTACTGTTGATATTTACAGTCCAAGCACTGTAATGACACCAACCACCCAATGAATGACTGTTGATATTTACAGTCCAAGCACTAATGACACACTCACACACCCAACACACCATGAATGACTTAATTTTTATAGTCCCAGCACTGTAATGACAACCACACACCCACCACCCCATGAATGACTGTTGCTATTTACAGTTCAAACACTATAATGACACCCACACACCCACCACCCCATGAATGACTGTTGATATATACAGTCCAAGCACTGTAATAATACCCTCACCCCCACCATCCCATGAATGACTGTTGATATTTACAGTCAAAACAATGTAATGACAACCCCACACCCATCACCTTATGAATGACTGTTGATATTTACAGTCCAATCACTCTAATGACACCTACAACCTTATAAATGACTGTTGATATTTATAACAAAACACTGTAATGACACCCACACACCCACCACCCCATGAATGTCTGTTGATATTTACTGTCAAAGCAATGTAATGACACCCACACACCTTCCACCCCATGATTGACTGTTGATATTTACAGTCCAAGCACTGTAATGACAACCACACACCCACCACCCTATAAATGACTGTTAATATTTACAGTCTAAGCACTGTAATGACACCCACACACCGACCACCCCAAGAATGACTTTTGATATTTACAGTCCAAGCACTATAATGACACCTACTTACCCACCAACAATGAATGACTGTTGATATTTACAGTCCAAGTTCTGTAATGACACTCACACACCCACCACCCTATGAATGACTGTTGATATTTACAGTCCAAGCACTGTAATGACACCCACACACCCACCACCCTATACATGATGGTTAATATTTATTGGCCAAGCACTGTAATGACATCCACACACCCACCACCCCAAGAATGACTGTTGATATTTTCAGTCCAAGCACTTTAATGACATCCACACACCCACCACCCCATGAATGACTGTTGATATATACAGTCCAAGCACTGTAATGACACCCACACACCCACCACCGAATGTATGATGGTTTATATTTACAGTCCATGAACCGTAATGACACCCACACACTCTTACTTACTTATGTTACTTATGTGATGGCTTCTAGGGACTTTCAGCCGTTGCCAGCTCTCCAAGTCCCTCCGTAGATCAACTAAAGCCGGAAACTTGTTCTCATTTCTTCATTTATGAGGTCGTAAGACTCGGTGAAGAGGTGTGTCTTCAGTCTCTTTTTGAATAGAGCAGCTGTTTCACTGCCCTAACGAAGCTCGGAAGGTTGTTGTAGAGGCGAGGAGCACTATGCAAACACTCTTTTTCCACATTCCCTTCTGAATCTTGGTTCCAGAAGCCTATTCACCTCGCTGCTATGTCGCAATTCTACATTGGTATCCACATGAAAGTCCAGGAGCATATCTCGCATGTAAACTGGTTTGCCAAAATTTAACGCTTGATGAACCATAACACACTGCTTGTAAACGATACGTGCCTTAATAGGAAGCCAATGTAGTTGTATGAGTGCTGGTGTTATTCGATCTCTTCTTGACAGACCTCGTATCAATCTCGCAGCTCTGTTCGTGATCATCTGGAGTTTCTTCAATAGATAATCAGGCAAGCCGTAATATAGGGAATTACAGTAATCCAATTTACTTAGAACATGATTGTAAACCAGTTTCATCATCACACTCTGATCAAGGTATTTCCTTACGAAAGCCAAATTCCTCAAGTGGTATCCAGCAATTTGAACCACATGACCAATCTGATCTCTCATCATTAGCTCACTGTCCAACATCACCCAGAGACTCTTCACACATTTGTTGATTGTGATTTCCCTATCATTCACTTTTAGTTTACGTACTCCCAAGCTGTCGAAGTCAGTTCTACGACCGACATACAGACATTCTGTTTTATCTTGATTTAATTTAAGCTGCCTGGAATCCATCCATTGCTTAATGTCAGTAAGTACAGAGCTCAAATGAGTTTCTGAATCGTGTATATTTGTGAATGACATGTAAAACTGCGTGTCACCCGCAAAAAGCTTGAATCTGACTTCGTACTTTTCAAGTAGTACAGAAAGATCTGTAGTATATAAACAGAAGAGTATTGGGCCTAAAACACTACCCTGAGGCACACCTCTTGTTAATGGTATTGCGTCAGAAAATTCATTTCCTATTTTTACACAGTAGTTGCGGCCAGTCAGGTAACTCTTCAGGTACGAGAGAGCAGCACCTATTATACCAATACGTTCACAGACACTCAATAAGACACTGTGCACTACTGTGTCGAATGCAGCACTCAAATCCAGTAATACCAACAGACCACATTTTCCATCATCCATCAAAGTGCGCATGTTACTTACGATAGAACACAGAGCAGTCTCCGTGGAATACAGACGACGGTAGGCTGACTGGTTATCATGAATTGCACCAACCATATCCAAATAATCCATCAATTGAGTTAAAATTACCTTTTCCAAAATCTTGGATTGAAAAGTTAAATTGGATACAGGACGAAATGAGCTGAAAGATTGGGGGTCAAGATTCCCCTTCAATATGGGTGTTACAATAGCTTGCTTTTCAGAGTTTGGGAACACACTATTAGCAATACTCACATTTACCATTTTTGTGATAACGCTGACCAGACGATCAAACCTTTTGTTTCTGTTAAACAGCTTGAACGGCATAGGGTCGATTGCAGAGTAAGTTGGTTTTGCCTTCTTGATCATCTCACTAACAGTCAATTCACTCACAATTCGGAACTCACTCAGTTTAATATCAGAAGTTTGTTCACTCATAACCATATGCGAACTATCACTCACAAACGTCGATATAATATTCTTGATCTTATTATCGAAAAAATATACAAAATCATTGGCCAAATTGCTATCCGAACAGCTCTCCGGCAACTTGTGCTTCCTCTTATCACCAGTCAGGCAGTCAAGTATCTTGTAGAGCTCGTGTATATTCGATCCCGCCATTTCAGTTTTCTCTTTGTAATAACTGCACTTTCTCTTGGTGACAAGCCTTAATTCGTAGTTTCGTGCTTGAGTGTATGCATGTCTACATTCCTCAGTACGATACTTGCGCCACCGTCTTTCCATCTTTTTTTTATTAATTTTCGCTTTATTTATGTCATTGTTGAACCACGGAGACTCATCTTTCACTATTATTTTCTTCTCAACTATAGGACACATTTTGTCGTATTCAGACTTCAGTGTGTAATTGTATAGATTGTACAAACAGTCATGACACTCTCCTTTCACTGCCCACCCATGATTGCACGAATCACCGTATTGCTCGACTATCTTATTACAAACGAGTGATAGTAGACCATCACTATTAAAATTTCTTCTGGACCGAAAAGAAATATTCTTTACTTGCCTTTTACTCAACAACAGGTTCAGATTAAACACCACAAGTTTGTGTACCGGTGAAAGGGAGCATACATCGTCCACCTGAAGGTTACGTACCAGGTCTCCAGATGTGTCCACCAAGACCAAATCAATAATATGGCCACAAATCGATGTGGGCTTGTTCACTACATTGACCAGGTTAACATATCTGTAAATCGCTGAACATAGCGGGCTCCTGGAGTATCAAGCCAAAAATTAAAATCTCCCAACACAATGACATTAGAGCTAATCATGTCAACCGTCTCGAGGTACAGCTCAAGCTCATCAATGAATAAACCAGGGCTAGTAGCAGGGGGTCTATATATTGTTATAAACGTTACTTTGCTTCCACCAGCTTGACACTCAACCTGAAGGAGTTCGAAACTTTCAAACCCCGGCGACTTGCATACCTTCACCTTCTTTATAGAATTTGAAACAAATAGACCAACACCTCCGCCTCGACCCGTACACCTCGGTTTATGTAAAAAAGAATGAGTCACCGGAGTCATTTCCTGGATAGCAGCTGAGTCAAATTTCGTTAACCACGTCTCAGTAATGGCATAAAAATCTAAACAGCCATCAACAATCGTCTGGCGTATCTCAAATGTTTTATTTTTAGCAGACTGCACGTTCAATAGTCCACAATTAACACTTTGCATATTAAAAGCCATGGTTAGTGTTGAGTCTGATCCTATTTACTTCCGAGGTGAAAATGGGGCAAGACAAACTACTTACAGAGTGTTCGCTTTGACGTTTTGAAGCAGCACAGTTGAAGCATTTTCTCACATCAGACTGGCAAGAGCGACCTTCATGCTGACCTGCACACTTATAGCAGTGGGGTGCATGACCTTTGACCTGGCATTGGCAACTATCCGACTTGTGACCGAATTTCAGGCAGTGGTAACACAGTAGTGGAAAATAACGATCGTATACCTGATGAACGCCCCACTTCAGCTTCAGCTTGTCATTCATCCCGTGAATTCTTGCACGTACCTCTGGATCACACTTCAGTACATAATGTACAGTCCCTCCCGCAGCTGGTCTTTCAGAAACAATTTTCATTTTATTCATAACTCCGTCAATCGATTCCAAATTATTCCTTACAATAATTTCTTCAATGAGCGATTCCTTGTCCTCATTCCGAGCCACATTACATACCATAATTTTGGGGTCCCATCGCTTCCCATTGGAAACAATTAAATTCCCCACCTCGTGTAACTTATTTTGTGCAGCATTTCTCTTCTCTTCAGATTCAAGATTTATAACAATATTTCCCTTGTTAGTGAATTTGGAGTCCATAATTTGAACATCCGACAACAATTCTTCGACCACTTTCTTCATATCAACCGCTTTTTTGCTACCCTTTGCTTTAATAATAAGAAGATTCTTATTTTTCTGTGTGCGTTTCCGTTTCCTGCTTCTCGACACCACCTCAGCCCAGTTCATGCCATCTTTTTCCACCTGGCCCGATTGAGCTGACACAGCCTCTTCCACAGCCAGCGTGACCCCGTCAGCCAGAGCCGGCAAAGCAGCCATTACACTATTCTGAAGATTCTCGGGTAGTCTTATATCCTTCAGCATATTCTTGATTTCAATAATATCACTTTTCATTACATTAATCTCCTCTCGAAGGTGAACTTCACTATTTATCACTAGAGCACAAGGATCACAAACCCAATTTACTTCCGAAGCATTTGATTTCAAACCAGTCATTCTCGTACAAGTGCTATGGCCACCCAATTTGCACTTGAGACATTTCAGCCACTTGACCTTTCCATAATCTCGCTCATGACAGACAAGGCACAACTCGTCAACTGGAGAACCCATGCTGGACGTGCCAAAACATATACAGGCGCACTAGCACTGCACTGTTAATGTAGACACTAGCACTGTTTATACATGTCACGGAGCTAACGAGACACGTCCTTTCACCAACGCAGTCTCCCTTACACCCCATGAATGAATGTTGATATTTACAGTCCAAGCACTGTCATGACACCCACACATGCACCACCCCATGTATGACTGTTGATATTTACAGTCCAAGCACTCTAATGACAACCACCACCCAATAAATGAATGTTGATATTTATAGTTAAAACACTGTAATGACACCCACACACCCACCACCTCATGAAGCACTGTTGATATTTACAGTCCAAGCACTGTAATGACACCCACACACGGACCATCCCATGATTGACTATTGATATTTACAGTCCAAGCACTGTAATGACACCCACACACCCACCACCCAAAAAATGACTGTTGATATTTACAGTCTAAGCACTGTAATGACACCCACACACCCACAAACCCATGAAGGACTGTTGATAATTACAGTCTAAGCACTGTAATGACACCCACACACCCACCACCCCATGATTGACTGTTGATATTTATAGTCCATGCACTGTAATGACACCCACACACCCACCACCCCATGAATGACTGTTGATATTTACAGTCCAAGCACTGCATAGACACCTAAACACCAAAACCCCATGAATGACGGTTGATATTTAAAGTCCAAGCACTGTAATGACACCAACACACCCACCACCCCAGGAATAACTGTTAATATTTACAGTCTGAGCTCTGTAATGACACCCACACATTAATGATGGTTGATATTTACAGTTCAAGAACTGTAATGACACCCACACACTCACCACCCCATTAATGACTGTTGATATTTACAGTCCAAAAACTGTCATTACACCCACACATGCACCACCCCATGAATGACTGTTGATATTTATAGTCAAAGCACTGTAATGACACCCAACACCCAATAAATGAATGTTGATATTTATAGTTAACACACTGTAATGACACCCACACACCCACCATCTCATGAATGACTGTTGATAATTACAGTCCCAGCACTGTAATGACACCCACACACCGACCACCCCATGATTGACTGTTAATATTTACAGTCCAATCACTGTATTGACACCCACACACCCACAACCCAATAACTGACTGTTGATATTTACAGTCCAATCACTGTTGTGACACCCACACATGCACCACCCCATGAATGACTGTTGATATTTACACTCCAAGCACTCTAATGACACCCACCACCCAATAAATGAATGTTGATATTTTTAGTTAAAACACTGTAATGACACCCGCCCACCCACCACCTCATGAATGACTGTTGATATTTACAGTCCAAGCACTATAATGACACCCACACACCGACCTTCCCATGATTGACTATTGATATTTACTGTCCAAGCACTGTAATGACACCCACACACCCACCACCCAATAAATGACTGTTGATATTTACAGTCTAAGCACTGTAATGACACCCACACACCCACCAATCCATGAAGGACTGTTGATAATTACAGTCCAACCACTGTAATGACACCCACACACCCACCACCCCATGAATGACTGTTGATATTTACAGTCCAAGCACTAATGACACACACACCCACCACCCAATGAGTGACTGTTGATATTTACAGTCCAAGCACTATAATGACACCCACACACCCACCACCCCATGAATGACTGTTGATATTTACAGTTCAAGCACTCTAATAACACCCACCACCCTTTGAATGACTGTTGATATTTACAATCAAAACATTGTAATGACACCCACACACCCACCATCCCGTAAATGACTGTCGATATTTACAGTCCAAGCACTATAATGACAACCACACACCCACCACCCAATGATTGACTGTTGATATTTACACTTCAAGCACTGCATAGACACCCAAAAACCAACAACCCCATGAATGACTGTTGATATTTATAGTCAAAACGATGTAATGACACTCACACACCCACCACTCTATGAATGACTGTTGATATTTAGAGTCCAAGCACTGTAATGCCACCCACCACCCCTCGAATGACTGTTGATATTTACAGTCCAAGCACTAATGACACACAGACACCCACCACCCCATGAGTGACTGTTGATATTTACAGTCCAAGCACTATAATGACACCCACACACCCACCACCACATGAATGACTGTTGATAATTACAGTCTAAGCACTGTAATGACACCCTCACACCCATCACACTATGAATGACTGTTGATATTTACAGTCAAAGCACTGTAATGACACCCGCACACTCACCACCCCATGAATTATTGTTGATATTTACAGTCCACGCAATGTAATGTCACCCACACACCCACCACCTTATGAATGACTGTTGATATTTACAGTCTAAGCATTGTAATGACAACCACACACTCACCACCCCAAGAATGACTTTTGATATTTACAGTCCAAACACTGTAATGACACCTATACACCCACCACCCCATAAATCACTGTTAATATTTACAGTCCAAGCACTGTAATGACACCCACACACCCAACACCCCATGAATGACTGTTGATATTTTCAGTCTAAGCACTGTAATGACACCAACACACCCACCACCCCATGAGAGACTGTTGATATTTACAGTCCAAGCACTATAATGACGCCCACACACCCACCACATGAATGACTGTTGATATTTACAATCAAAACATTGTAATGACACCCAC
Source organism: Petrolisthes cinctipes (assembly GCA_033782935.1). Lineage (NCBI taxonomy): Eukaryota > Metazoa > Arthropoda > Malacostraca > Decapoda > Porcellanidae > Petrolisthes > Petrolisthes cinctipes. The sequence goes on along the minus strand of JAWQEG010000251.1, from coordinate 802,057 downwards.
ACACTCACCACCCCGTAAATGACTATTGATATTTACAGTCCAAGCACTGTAATGACACCCACACACTGACCATCCCATGATTGACTATTGATATTTACAGTCCAAGCACTGTAATGACACCCACACACCCAACACCCAATAAATGAATGTTGATATTTATAGTTAAAACACTGTAATGACACCAACACACACACCACCCCATGAATGACTGTTGATAATTACAGTTTCAGCACTGTAATGACACCCACACACCGACCACCCCATGATTGACTGTTAATATTTACAGTCCAAGCACTGTAATGACACCCACACACCCACAACCCAATAACTGACTGTTGATATTTACAGTCTAAGCACTGTAATGACACCCACACACCCACCAGCCAATGAATGACTGTTGATATTTACAGTCCTAGCTCTGTAATGACACTCACACACACATATCCCTAAGAATAACTGTTAATTTTTACAGTCCAGAAACTGTAATGACAACCACACAAACACCACCCCATAAATTACGGTTGATATTTACAGTCCAAGCACTGTAATGACACCCACACATCCACCACTCCATGAATGACTGTTGATATTTACAGTCCAAGCACTGCATAGACACCCACACACCCAACACCCCATGAATGACTGTTGATATTTTAAGTCTAAGCACTGTAATGACAACAACACACCCACCACCCCATGAGTGACTGTTGATATTTACAGTCCAAGCACTATAATGACACCCACACACCCACCACCCAATGAATGACTGTTGATATTTACAGTACAAGCACTCTAATAACAACCTCCTACCCTTGAATGACTTTTGATATTTACAGTCCAAGCACTAATGACACACAGAAACCCACCACCCCATGAGTGACTGTTGATATTTACAGTCCAAGCACTATATTGACACCCACACACCCACCACCACATGAATGACTGTTGATAATTACAGTCTAAGCACTGTAATGACACCCTCACACCCATCACCCTATGAATGACTGTTGATATTTAGAGTCAAAGCACTGTAATGACACCCGCACACCCACCACCCCATGAATTATGGTTGATATTTACAGTCCACGCAATGTAATGTCACCCACACACCCACCACCCCATGAATGACTGTTGATATTTACAGTCTAAGCACTCTAATGACACCAACCAACCTATAATTGACTGTTGATATTTACAATCAAAACAGTGTAATGACACCCACACACCCACCACCATATGATTGGCTGTTGATATTTACAGTCCAAGCACTGTAATGACAGCCACACACCCACCACCCCATAAATGACTGTTGATATTTACATTCTAAGCATTGTAATGACACCCACACACTCACCACCCCAAGAATGACTTTTGATATTTACAGTCCAAGCACTGTAATGACACCCACACACCCAACACCCCATGAATGACTGTTGATATTTTCAGTCTAAGCACTGTAATGACACCAACACACCTACCACCCCATGATTGACTGTTGATGTTTACAGTTCAAGCACTGTAATGACAGCCACACACCCATCACCCAATAAATGTTTGTTGATATTTACAGTCTAAGCAATGTAATGACACCCACACACCCACAACCCCAAGAATGACTTTTGATATTTACAGTCCAAGCACTGTAATGACACCTACACTCCAACCACACCCTGAATGACTGTTGATATTTACAGTCCAAGCTCTGAAATGATACTCACACACCCACCACCCTATGAATGACTGTTGATATTTACAGTCCAAGCTCTGTAATGACACCCACACACCCACCACCCCATGAATGACTGTTGATATTTAGAGTCCAAGCACTGTAATGACACCCACACACCCACCACCCAATGAATAATGGTTGATATTTACAGTCCAAGAACTGTAATAACACCCATACACCCACCACCCCATGATTGACTGTTGATATTTAAACTCCAAGCAATGCATAGACACCCAAAAACCCACAACCCCATGAATGACTGTTGATATTTATAGTCAAAGCTCTGTAATGACACTCACACACCCACCACTCTATGAATGACTGTTGATATTTACAGTCAAAGCACTGTAATGCCACCCACAACCCCTTCAATGACTGTTGATATTTACAGTCCAAGCACTAATGACACACAGACACCCACCACCCCATGAGTGACTGTTTATATTTACAGTCCAAGCACTATAATGACACCCACACACCCACCACCACATGAATGACTGTTGATAGTTACAGTCTAAGCACTGTAATGACACCCTCACACCCATCACCTTATGAATGACTGTTGATATTCACAGTCAAAGCACTGTAATGAGACCCGCACACCCACCACCCCATGAATTATGGTTGATATTTACAGTCCACGCAATGTAATGTCACCCACACACCCACCACCCCATGAATGACTGTTGATATTTACATTTTAAGCACTGTAATGACACCCACACACCCACCACCCAATGAATGATGGTTGATATTTACAGTCCAAGAAGTGTAATAACCCCCTCACACTCACCACCCCATGAATGACTGTTGATATTTACAGTCCAAGCACTGTCATGACACCCACACACCCACCACCCCATGAAAAATTGTTGATATTTACAGTCCAAGCACTCTAATGACACACACCAACATATGAATGACTGTTAATATTTACAGTCAAAACACTGTTATGACACCCACACACCCACCACCCCATGAATGACTGTTGATATTTACAGTACAAGCACTGTAATGACACCCACACACCCACCACCCCATGATTGACTGTTGATATTTACAGTCCAAACACTGTAATAACAGCCACACACTCACCACCCCATAAATAACTGTTGATATTTACAGTCTAAGCACTGTAATGACACCCACACACCCACCACCCCATAAATGACTGTTGATATTTAGAGTCTAAGCATTGTAATGACACCCACACACTCACCACCCCAAGAATGACTTTTGATATTTACTGTCCAAACACTGTAATGACACCTACACACCCACCACCCCATAAATCACAGTTAATATTTACAGTCCAAGCACTGTAATGACACCCACACACCCAACACCCCTTGAATGACTGTTGATATTTTCAGTCAAAGCACTATAATGACACCAACACACCCACCACCCCATAATTGACTGTTGATATTTACAGTCCAAGCACTGTAATGACAGCCACACACCCACCACCCAATAAATATTTGTTGATATTTACAGTCTAAGCAATGTAATGACACCCACACACCCACAACCCCACGAATGACTTTTGATATTTACAGTCCAAGCACTGTAATGACACCTACACTCCAACCACACCCTGAATGACTGTTGATATTTACAGTCCAAGCTCTGAAATGATACTCACACACCCACCACCCTATGAATGACTGTTGATATTTACAGTCCAAGCTCTGTAATGACACCCACACACCCACCACCCCATGAATGACTGTTGATATTTAGAGTCCAAGCACTGTAATGACACCCACACACCCACCACCCAATGAATAATGGTTGATATTTACAGTCCAAGAACTGTAATAACACCCATACACTCCCCACCCCATGAAAAACTGTTAATATTTACAGTCCAAGCACTCTAATGACACCCAACACCCTATGAATGACTGATAATATATACAGTCAAAACACTGTAATGACACCCACACACCCACCACCCCATGAATAACTGCTGATATATACAGTCCAAGCACTGTAATGACACCACACACCCACCACCCCATGATTAACTGTTGATATTTACAGTCCAAACAATGCATAGACACTCAAACACCTACAACCCCATGAATGACTGTTAATAATTACAGTCCAAGCACTGTAATGACACCCATACACCCATCACCCTATAAATTACTTTTGATATTTAGATTCCAATCACTGTAATGCCACCCACCACCCCATGAATGACTGTTGATATTTACAGTCCAAGCAATAATGACACACACACACCCACCACTTAATGAATGACTTGATATTTACAGTCCAAGCAATGTAATGACAACCACCACCCCATGAATGACAATTGATATTTTTAGTCCATGCACTGTAATGACATCCACACACCCACCACCCCATGAATGACTGTTAATATTTACAGTCCGAGCACTGTAATGACACCCACACACCCACCACCCAATGAATGATGGTTGATATTTACAGTCCAAAAATTGCAATAACACCCACACACTCACCACTCCATGAATGACAGTTGATATTTTCAGTCCAAGCAATGTAATGACATCCACATACCCACCACCCAATTAATGACTGTTAATATTTACAATCTGAGCACTGTAATGACACCCACACACCCACCACCCAATGAATGATGGTTGATATTTACAGTCCAAGAACTGTAATAACCCCCACACACTCACTACCTCATGAATGACTGTTGATATTTACATTCCAAGCACTGTCATAACACCCACACACCCACCACCCCATGAAAAATTGTTGATATTTACAGTCCAAGCACACTAATGACACCCACCAACATATGAATGACTGTTAATATTTACAGTCAAAACACTGTTATGACACCCACACAACCACCACCCCATGAATGACTGTTGATATTTACAGTCCAAGCACTGTAATGACACCCACACACCCACCACTCCATAAATGACTGTTGATATTTACAGTCCAAGCACTGTAATGACACCCACACACCCACCACCCCATAAATGACTGTTGATATTTACAGTCTAAGCAATGTAATGGCACCCACTACCCTAAGAATGACATTTGATATTTACAGTCTAAGCACTGTAATTAAACCCACACACCCACCACCCCATAAGTGACGGTTGATATTTACAGTCCAAGCACTGTAATGACACCCACACACCCACCACCCCTTGAATGACAGTTGATATTTTCCGTCCATGCACTGTAATGACATCCAAACACCCACCACCCCATGAATAACTGTTAATATTTACAGTTTGAGCACTGTAATGACACCCACACACCCACCACCCATTGAATGATGATTGATATTTACAGTCCAAGAATTGTAATAACACCCACACACTCACCACCCCATTAATGACAGTTGATATTTTCAGTCCATGCAATGTAATGACATCCAAACACCCACCACCCCATGAATGACTGTTAATATTTACAGTCTTAGCACAGTAATGACAGCCACACACCCACCACCCAATGAATGATGGTTGATATTTACAGTCCAAGAACTGTAATAACACCCATACACTCCCCACCCCATGATAATGACACCCACCACCCCATGAATGACAATTGATATTTTTAGTCCATGCACTGTAATGACATCCACACACCCACCACTCCATGAATGACTGTTATTATTTTCAGTCCAAGCACTCTAATGACACCCACCACCCTATGAATGACTGTTAATATATACAGTCCAAGCACTGTAATGACACCACACACCCACCACCCCATGATTAACTGTTGATATTTACAGTCCAAACAATGCATAGACACCCAAACACCCACAACCACATGAATGACTGTTAATAATTACAGTACAAGCAGTGTAATGACACCCACACACCCATAACCCTATAAATTACTTTTGATATTTAGATTCCAATCACTGTAATGCCACCCACCACCCCATGAATGACTGTTGATATTTACAGTCCAAGCAATAATGACACACACACACCCACAACTCAATGAATGACTTGATATTTACAGTCCAAGCAATGTAATGACACCCACCACTCCATGAATGGCAATTTAATTTTTAGTCCATGCACTGTAATGACATCCACACACCTACCACCCCATGAATGACTGTAAATATTTACAGTCTGAGCACTGTAATGACATCTACACACCCACCACCCAATGAATGATGGTTGATATTTATAGTCCAAGAATTGTAATAACAACCACACACTCACCACTCCATGAATGACAGATGATATTTTCAGTCCAAGCAATGTAATGACATCCACATACCCACCACCCCATTAATGACTGTTAATATTTACAGTCTGAGCACTGTAATGACACCCACAAACCCACCACCCAATAAATGATGGTTGATATTTACAGTCCAAGAACTGTAATAACCCCCACACACTCACCACCCCTTGAATGACTGTTGATATTTACAGTCCAAGCACTGTCATGACACCCACACACCCACCACCCCATGAAAAATTGTTGATATTTACAGTCCAAGCACACTAATGACAACCACCAACATATAAATGACTGTTAATATTTACAGTCAAAACACTGTTATGACACCCACACACCCACCACCCCATTATGACGGTTGATATTTACAGTCCAAGCACTGTAATGACACCCAAACACCCACCACCCCATGATTGACTGTTGATATTTACAGTCCAAGCAATGCATAGACACCCAAACACCCACAACCCCATGAATGACTGTTGATATTTACAGTCTAAGCACTGTAATGACACCAACACACACACCAATCCATGAATGACTGTTGAAATTTACAGTCCAAGCACTCTAATGACACCCACTACCCCACAAATGACTATTGATATTTACAGTCTAAGCACTGTAATGACACCCTCTCACCCACCACACTATGAATGACTGTTGATATTTACAGTCCAAGCACTGTTATGACACCCACACACCCACCACCCCTTGAATGACTGTTTATATTTACAGTCCAAGCACTGTAATTACACCCACACACCCACCACCCCATGATTTACTGTTGATATTTACAGTCCAAGCAATGCATAGACACCCAAACACCCACAACCCCATGAATTACTATTAATATTTACAGTCCAAGCACTGTAATGACACCCACACACCCATCACCCTATGAATTACTGTTGATATTTAGAGTCCAATCACTGTAATGCCACCCATTACCCCATGAATGACTGTTGATATTTACAGTCCAAGCACTAATGACGCACACACACCCACCATCCTATGAATGACTTGATATTTACAGTCCAAGCAATGTAATGACACCCACATACCCAACACCCCATGATTGACTGTTGATATTTACTGTCCAAGCAATATAATGACACCCACACACCCACCACCCCATGAATGACTGGTGATATTTACAGTCTAAGCACTGTAATGACACTCTCACACCCACCACCCCATGAATGACTGTTGATATTCACAGTTAAAGCACTGTAATGACACCCCCACACCCACCACCCCATGAATTATGGTTGATATTTACAGTCCAAGCACTGTAATGACACCCACACACCAACCACCCCATGAATGACTGTTGATAATTACAGTCCAAGCACTCTAATGACACCCACTACCCTATGAATGACTGTTAATATTTGCAATCAAAACACTGTAATGACACCCACACACCCACCACCCCATGAATGACTGTTGATATTTACAGTCTAAGCACTGTAATGACACCCTCACACCCACCATCCCATGAATGACTGTTGATATTCACAGTTAAAGCACTGTAATGACACCCCACACCCACCACCCCATGAATTATGGTTGATATTTACAGTCAAAGCACTGTAATAACACCCACACACCAACCACCCCATAAATGACTGTTGATAATTACAGTCCAAGCACTCTAATGACACCCACTACCCCATGAATGACTGTTGATATTTACAATCAAAACACTGTAATGACACCCACACACCCACCACCCCATGATTGACTGCTGATATTTACAGTCCAAGCACTGCACAGACACCCAGACACCCACAACCCCATGAATAACTGTTGATATTTACCGTCCAAGCTCTGTAATGACACAAATACAACCATCACCCCATGAATGACTGTTGATATTTGGAGGCCAAGCACTGTAATGCCACCCACCACCCCATGAATAACTGTTGATATTTACAGTCCAAGCACTAATGACACACACACACCCAACACCCCATGAATGACTTGATATTTACAGTCCAAGCAATGTTATGACACCCACACACCCACTACCCCATGAATGACTGTTGATATTAACAGTTCAAGCACTATAATGACACCCACACATCCACCTTCCCATGAATGACTGTTGATATTTACAGTCCAAGCACTGTAGTGACACCCCCACACCCACCACCCCATTAATTATGGTTGATATTTAAAGTCCAAGCACTGTAATGACACCAACACAAACACCAATCCATGAATGACTGTTGAAATTTACAGTCCAATCACTCTAATGACACCAACTACCCCACAAATGACTCAATAGTCATTTGTGGGGTAGTTGGTGTCATTAGAGTGATTGGACTGTAAATTTCAACAGTCATTCATGGATTGGTGTTTGTGTTGGTGTCATTACAGTGCTTGGACTGTAAATATCAACCATAATTAATGGGGTGGTGGGTGTGGGGGTGTCACTACAGTGCTTGGACTGTAAATATCAACAGTCATTCATGGGAAGGTGAATGACTTGATATTTACAGTCTAAGCACTGTAATGACACCAACACACCCACCACCGAAAAGAATGACTTTTGATATTTACAGTCCAAGCACTGTAATGACACATACACACCCACCACCCCATGAATGACTGTTGATATTTACAGTCCAGGCTCTGTAATGACACTCACACACCCACCACCCTATGAATGACTGTTGATTTTAACAGTCCAAGCACTGTAATGACACCCACACACCCTCCACCCCAGAAATGACGGTTGATTTTTATAGTCCAAGCACTGTAATGACACTCATACACCCACCACCCCATGAATGACTGTTGATATTTTTAGTCCAAGCACTGTAATTACATCCACACACCCACCACACCATTAATGACTGTTAATATTTACAGTCCGAGCACTTTAATGACACCCACACAACCACCACCTAATGAATGATGGTTGATATTTACAGTCCAAGAACTGTAATGACACCCACACACTCACCACCCTACGAATGACTGTTGATATTTACAGTCCAAGCACTGTCATGACACCCACACACGCACCACCCTATAAATGACTGTTGATATTTACAGTCCAAGCACTGTCATGACACCCACTACCCAATAAATGAATGTTGATATTTATAGTTAAAACACTGTAATGACACCCATACACCCACCACCCCAGAAATGACTGTTGATATTTACAGTTCAAGCACTGTAATGACACCCACACACCGACCACCCCATAATTGACTGTTGATATTTACAGTCCAAGCACTGTAATGACACCCACACACCCACCACCCAATTAATAACTGTTGACATTTACAGTCCAAGTACTGTAATGACACTCACACACTCACCACCATATGAATGACTGTTGATAATTACAGTCTAAGCACTGTAATGACACCCACACACCCACCACCCTATAAATGATGGCTGATATTTAAAGTCCAAGCTCTGTAATGACACCCACACACCTACTACCCCATGAATAACTGTTGTTATTTTCAGTCCAAGCACTTTAATGACATCAACACACCCACCACCCCATGAATGACTGTTTATATTTACAGTCCAAGCACTGTAATGTCACCCACACACCCACCACCCATGAATGACAGTTGATATTTTCAGTCCAAGCACTGTAATGACATCTACACACCTACCACACCATGAATTACTGTTAATATTTACAGTTCAAGCACTGTAATGTCACCCATATACCCACCACCCAATGAATGACGGTTGATATTTACAGTCCAAGGACTGTAATGACACCCACACACCCCTCACCCTATGAATTACTGTTGATATTTAGAGTCCAAGCACTGTAATGACACCCACCACCCCATGAATATATGTTTATATTTACAGTCCAAGTACTAATGACACACACACACACACCACATAATGAATGACTTGATATTTACAGTCCAAGCAATGTAATGACACCCACACACCCACAACCTCATGAGTGACTGTTGATATTTACAGTCCAAGCACTATAATGACACCTACACACTCACAACCCCATGAATGGCTGTTAATATTTACAGTCCTAGCACTGTAATGTCACCCACAGACCAACGACCCAATGAATGATGGTTGATATTTACTGTCCAAGAACTGTAATGAAACCCACACACCCACCACCCCATAAATGGCAGTTGATATTCTCAGTCCAAGCACTGGAATGACATCTATACACCTACCACCCCATGAATGACTGTTAATATTTACAGTCCAAGCACTGTAATGTCACCCCCACACCCACCACCCAATGAATTATGGTTGATATTTACAGTCCAAGCACTGTAATGACACCCACACACCAACCACCCCATAAATGACTGTTGATAATTACAGTCCAAGCACTCTAATGACACCCACTACCCTATGAATGACTGTTAATATTTACAATCAAAACACTGTAATGACACCCACACACCCACCACCCCATGAATGACTGTTAATATTTACAGTCCGAGCACTTTAATGACACCCACACAACCACCACCTAATGAATGATGGTTGATATTTACAGTCCAAGAACTGTAATGACACCCACACACTCACCACCCTATGAATGACTGTTGATATTTACAGTCCAAGCACTGTCATGACACCCACACACGCACCACCCTATAAATGACTGTTGATATTTACAGTCCAAGCACTGTCATGACACCCACTACCCAATAAATGAATGTTGATATTTATAGTTAAAACACTGTAATGACACCCATACACCCACCACCCCAGAAATGACTGTTGATATTTACAGTTCAAGCACTGTAATGACACCCACACACCGACCACCCCATAATTGACTGTTGATATTTACAGTCCAAGCACTGTAATGACACCCACACACCCACCACCCAATTAATAACTGTTGACATTTACAGTCCAAGTACTGTAATGACACTCACACACTCACCACCATATGAATGACTGTTGATAATTACAGTCTAAGCACTGTAATGACACCCACACACCCACCACCCTATAAATGATGGCTGATATTTAAAGTCCAAGCTCTGTAATGACACCCACACACCTACTACCCCATGAATAACTGTTGTTATTTTCAGTCCAAGCACTTTAATGACATCAACACACCCACCACCCCATGAATGACTGTTTATATTTACAGTCCAAGCACTGTAATGTCACCCACACACCCACCACCCATGAATGACAGTTGATATTTTCAGTCCAAGCACTGTAATGACATCTACACACCTACCACACCATGAATTACTGTTAATATTTACAGTTCAAGCACTGTAATGTCACCCATATACCCACCACCCAATGAATGACGGTTGATATTTACAGTCCAAGGACTGTAATGACACCCACACACCCCTCACCCTATGAATTACTGTTGATATTTAGAGTCCAAGCACTGTAATGACACCCACCACCCCATGAATATATGTTTATATTTACAGTCCAAGTACTAATGACACACACACACACACCACATAATGAATGACTTGATATTTACAGTCCAAGCAATGTAATGACACCCACACACCCACAACCTCATGAGTGACTGTTGATATTTACAGTCCAAGCACTATAATGACACCTACACACTCACAACCCCATGAATGGCTGTTAATATTTACAGTCCTAGCACTGTAATGTCACCCACAGACCAACGACCCAATGAATGATGGTTGATATTTACTGTCCAAGAACTGTAATGAAACCCACACACCCACCACCCCATAAATGGCAGTTGATATTCTCAGTCCAAGCACTGGAATGACATCTATACACCTACCACCCCATGAATGACTGTTAATATTTACAGTCCAAGCACTGTAATGTCACCCCCACACCCACCACCCAATGAATTATGGTTGATATTTACAGTCCAAGCACTGTAATGACACCCACACACCAACCACCCCATAAATGACTGTTGATAATTACAGTCCAAGCACTCTAATGACACCCACTACCCTATGAATGACTGTTAATATTTACAATCAAAACACTGTAATGACACCCACACACCCACCACCCCATGAATGACTGTTAATATTTACAGTCCGAGCACTTTAATGACACCCACACAACCACCACCTAATGAATGATGGTTGATATTTACAGTCCAAGAACTGTAATGACACCCACACACTCACCACCCTATGAATGACTGTTGATATTTACAGTCCAAGCACTGTCATGACACCCACACACGCACCACCCTATGAATGACTGTTGATATTTACAGTCCAAGCACTGTCATGACACCCACTACCCAATAAATGAATGTTGATATTTATAGTTAAAACACTGTAATGACACCCATACACCCACCACCCCAGAAATGACTGTTGATATTTACAGTTCAAGCACTGTAATGACACCCACACACCGACCACCCCATGATTGACTGTTGATATTTACAGTCCAAGCACTGTAATGACACCACACACCCACCACCCAATTAATAACTGTTGACATTTACAGTCCAAGTACTGTAATGACACTCACACACCCACCACCATATGAATGACTGTTGATATTTACAGTCTAAGCACTGTAATGACACCCACACACCCACCACCCTATAAATGATGGCTGATATTTAAAGTCCAAGCTCTGTAATGACACCCACACACCTACTACCCCATGAATAACTGTTGTTATTTTCAGTCCAAGCACTTTAATGACATCCACACACCCACCACCCCATGAATGACTGTTTATATTTACAGTCCAAGCACTGTAATGTCACCCACACACCCACCACGCATGAATGACAGTTGATATTTTCAGTCCAAGCACTGTAATGACATCTACACACCTACCACCCCATGAATGACTGTTAATATTTACAGTTCATGCATTGTAATGTCACCCATACACCCACCACCCAATGAATGATGGTTGATATTTACAGTCCAATCACTCTAATGACACTCACCACACTTTGAATGACTGTTGATATTTACAGTCCAAGCACTGTTATGACACCCACACACCCACCACCCCTTGAATGACTGTTTATATTTACAGTCCAAGCACTGTAATTACACCCACACACCCACCACCCCATGATTGACTGTTGATATTTACAGTCCAAGCAATGCATAGACACCCAAACACCCACAACCCCATGAATTACTATTAATATTTACAGTCCAAGCACTGTAATGACACCCACACACCCATCACCCTATGAATTACTGTTGATATTTAGAGTCCAATCATTGTAATGCCACCCATTACCCCATGAATGACTGTTGATATTTACAGTCCAAGCACTAATGACGCACACACACCCACCATCCAATGAATGACTTGATATTTACAGTCCAAGCAATGTAATGACACCCACATACCCAACACCCCATGATTGACTGTTGATATTTACAGTCCAAGCACTATAATGACACCCACACACCCACCACCCCATGAATGACTGTTGATATTTACAGTCTAAGCACTGTAATGACACTCTCACACCCACCACCCCATGAATGACTGTTGATATTCACAGTTAAAGCACTGTAATGACACCCCCACACCCACCACCCCATGAATTATGGTTGATATTTACAGTCCAAGCACTGTAATGACACCCACACACCAACCACCCCATGAATGACTGTTGATAATTACCGTCCAAGCACTCTAATGACACCCACTACCCTATGAATGACTGTTAATATTTGCAATCAAAACACTGTAATGACACCCACACACCCACCACCCCATGAATGACTGTTGATATTTACAGTCTAAGCACTGTAATGACACCCTCACACCCACCATCCCATGAATGACTGTTGATATTCACAGTTAAAGCACTGTAATGACACCCCCACACCCACCACCCCATGAATTATGTTTGATATTTACAGTCCAAGCACTGTAATGACACCAACACACCAACCACCCCATGAATGACTGTTGATAATTACAGTCCAAGCACTCTAATGACACCCACTACCCCATGAATGACTGTTGATATTTACAATCAAAACACTGTAATGACACCCACATACCCACCACCCCATTAATGACTGTTGATATTTACAGTCCAAGCTCTGTAATGACACCCACACACCTACCACCCCATGATTGACTGCTGATATTTACAGTCCAAGCACTGCACAGACACCCAGACACCCACAACCCCATGAATAACTGTTGATATTTACCGTCCAAGCTCTGTAATGACACAAATACACCCATCACCCCATGAATGACTGTTAAAATTTGGAGTTCAAGCACTGTAATGCCACCCACCACCCCATGAATGACTGTTGATATTTACAGTCCAAGCACTAATGACACACACACACCCAACACCCCATGAATGACTTGATATTTACAGTCCAAGCAATGTTATGACACCCACACACCCACTACCCCATGAATGACTGTTGATATTAACAGTTCAAGCACTATAATAACACCCACACATTAACCTTCCCATGAATGACTGTTGATATTTACAGTCCAAGCACTGTAGTGACACCCCCACACCCACCACCCCATTAATTATGGTTGATATTTACAGTCCAAGCACTGTAATGACACCAACACAAACACCAATCCATGAATGACTGTTGATATTTACAGTCCAAGCTCTGTAATGACACCCACACATCCACGTTCCCATGAATGACTGTTGATATTTACAGTCCAAGCACTGTAGTGACACCCCCACACCCACCACCCCATGAATGACTGTTGATATTTACAGTCCAGGCTCTGTAATGACACTCACACACCCACCACCCTATGAATGACTGTTGATATTAACAGTCCAAGCACTGTAATGACACCCACACACCCATCACCACAGAAATGACTGTTGATAATTACTGTCCAAGCACTCTAATGACACTCACACACCCACCACCCCATAAATGGCAGTTGATATTCTCAGTCCAAGCACTGTAATGACATCTATACACCTACCACCACATGAATGACTGTTAATATTTACAGTCCAAGCACTGTAATGTCACCCTCACACCCACCACCCCATGAATTATGGTTGATATTTACAGTCCAAGCACTGTAATGACACCCACACACCAACCACCCCATAAATGACTGTTGATAATTACAGTCCAAGCACTCTAATGACACCCACTACCCTATGAATGACTGTTAAAATTTACAATCAAAACACTGTAATGACACCCACACACCCACCACCCCATGAATGACTGTTGATATTTACAGTCTAAGCACTGTAATGACACCCTCACACCCACCATCCCATGTATGACTGTTGATATTCACAGTTAAAGCACTGTAATGACACCCCTACACCCGCCACCCCATGAATTATGGTTGATATTTACAGTCCAAGCACTGTAATGACACCCACACACCAACCACCCCATGAATGACTGTTGATAACTACAGTCCAAGCACTCTAATGACACCCACTACCCTATGAATGACTGTTGATATTTACAATCAAAACACTGTAATGACACCCACACACCCACTACCCCATGAATGACTGTTGATATTTACAGTCCAAGCTCTGTAATGACACCCACACACCTACCACCCCATGATTGACTGCTGATATTTACAGTCCAAGCACTGCACAGACACCCAGACACCCACAACCCCATGAATAACTGTTGATATTTACCATCCAAGCTCTGTAATGACACAAATACACCCATCACCCCATGAATGACTGTTGATATTTGGAGTTCAAGCACTGTAATGCCACCCACCACCCCATGAATGACTGTTGATATTTACAGTCCAAGCACTAATGACACACACACACCCAACACCCCATGAATGACTTGATATTTACAGTCCAAGCAATGTTATGACACCCACACACCCACCACCCCATGAATGACTGTTGATATTAACAGTTCAAGCACTATAATGACACCCACACATCCACCTTCCCATGAATGACTGTTGATATTTACAGTCCAAGCACTGTAGTGACACCCCCACACCCACCACCCCATTAATTATGGTTGATATTTACAGTCCAAGCACTGTAATGACACCAACACAAACACCAATCCATGAATGACTGTTGAAATTTACAGTCCAATCACTCTAATGACACCAACTACCCCACAAATGACTATTGATATTTAAAGTCTAAGCACTGTAATGACACCCACACACCCACCACCGAAAAGAATGACTTTTGATATTTACAGTCCAAGCACTGTAATGACACATACACACCCACCACCCCATGAATGACTGTTGATATTTACAGTCCAGGCTCTGTAATGACACTCACACACCCACCACCCTATGAATGACTGTTGATATTAACAGTCCAAGCACTGTAATGACACCCACACACCCACCACCCCAGAAATGATGGTTGATTTTTATAGTCCAAGCACTGTAATGACACCCACACACACACCACCCCATGAAAGACTTTTGATATTTTTAGTCCAAACACTGTAATTACATCCACACACCCACCATACCATGAATGACAGTTAGTATTTACAGTCTCAGCACTGTAATGACACCCACACACCCACCACCTAATGAATGAATGTTGATATTTACAGTCCAAGATCTGTAAAGACACCCACACACTCACCACCAAATGAATGACTGTTGATATTTACAGTCCAAGCACTGTCATGACACCCACACATGCACAACCCTATGAATGACTGTTGTTATTTACAGTCCAAGCACTGTCATGACACCCACCACCCAATAAATAAATGTTGATATTTATAGTTAAAACACTGTAATGACACTCATACACCCACCACCCCATGAATGACTGTTGATATTTTTAGTCCAAGCACTGTAATTACATCCACACACCCACCACACCATTAATGACTGTTAATATTTACAGTCCGAGCACTTTAATGACACCCACACAACCACCACCTAATGAATGATGGTTGATATTTACAGTCCAAGAACTGTAATGACACCCACACACTCACCACCCTATGAATGACTGTTGATATTTACAGTCCAAGCACTGTCATGACACCCACACACGCACCACTCTATGAATGACTGTTGATATTTACAGTCCAAGCACTGTCATGACACCCACTACCCAATAAATGAATGTTGATATTTATAGTTAAAACACTGTAATGACACCCATACACCCACCACCCTAGAAATGACTGTTGATATTTACAGTTCTAGCACTGTAATGACACCCACACACCGACCACCCCATGATTGACTGTTGATATTTACAGTCCAAGCACTGTAATGACCCCCACACACCCACCACCCAATTAATAACTGTTGACATTTACAGTCCAAGTACTGTAATGACACTCACACACCCACCACCATATGAATGACTGTTGATAATTACAGTCTAAGCACTGTAATGACACCCACACACCCACCACCCTATAAATGATGGCTGATATTTAAAGTCCAAGCTCTGTAATGACACCCACACACCTACTACCCCATTAATAAAACTGTTGTTATTTTCAGTCCAAGCACTTTAATGACATCCACACACCCACCACCCCATGAATGACTGTTTATATTTACAGTCCAAGCACTGTAATGTCACCCACACACCCACCACCCATGAATGACAGTTGATATTTTCATTCCAAGCACTGTAATGACATCTACACACCTACCACCCCATGAATGACTGTTAATATTTACAGTTCAAGCACTGTAATGTCACCCATACACCTACCACCCAATGAATGATGGTTGATATTTACAGTCCAAGGACTGTAATGATACCCACACACCCTCCACCCAATAAATAACTGTTGATATTTTCAGTCCAAGCACTGTAATGACACCCACACACCGCTCACCCTATGAATTACTGTTGATATTTAGAGTCCAAGCACTGTAATGACACCCACCACCCCATGAATAAATGTTTATATTTACAGTCCAAGCACTAATGACACACACACATCCACAACATAATGAATGACTTGATATTTACAGTCCAAGCAATGTAATGACACCCACACACCCACCACCCCATGAGTGACTGTTGATATTTACAGTCCAAGCACTATAATGACACCTACACACCCACCACCCCATGAATGGCTGTTAATATTTACAGTCCAAGCACTGTAATGTCACCCACACACCCACGACCAAATGAATGATGATTGATATTTACAGTCCAAGAACTGTAATGAAACCCACACATCCACCACCCCATAAATGGCAGTTGATATTTACAGTCCTAACACTGTAATGACACCCACACACCCATCACCCTATGAATTACTGTTGATATTTAGAGTCCAAGCACTGTAATGCCACCCACCACCCCATGAATGACTGTTGATATGTATATTCCAAGCACTAATGACACACCCACACCCACCACCCAATGAGTGACTTGATATTTTCAGTCCAAGCAATTTAATGACACCCACACACCCACCACCCCATAAATGACTGTTGATATTTTCAGTCCAAGCACTATAATGACACCTACACACCCACCACCCCATGAATGACTGTTAATATTTACAGTCCAAGCACTGTAATGTCACCCACACACCCACCACCCAATAAATGATGGTTGATATTTAGAGTCCAAGAACTGTAATTACACCCACACACCCACCATCCCATGAATGACAGTTGATATTTTCAGTTCAATCACTGTAATGTCATCCACACACCCACCACCCAATGTATGATGGTTGATATTTACAGTCCAAGCACTCTAATGACACAACCACCCAATAAATGTATGTTAATATTTATAGTTAAAGCACTGTAATGACACCCACACACTCCCCACCCCATGAATGACAGTTGATATTTACAGTCCAAGCACTGTAATGACACCCACACACTGACTACCCTATGATTGACAGTTAATATTTACAGTCCAAGCACTGTAATGACACCCACACACCCACCACTCCATTAATGAATGTTGATATTTACAGTCCAAGCTCTGTAATGACACTCACACACCCACCACCCTATGAATGACTGTTGATATTTACAGTCCAAACACTGTAATGACACCCACACACCCACCACCCCATAAATGATGGTTGATATTTATAGTCCAAGCACTGTAATGACACCCACACATCTACCACCCTTTGAATGACTGTTGATATTTTCAGTCCAAGCACTGTAATGACATCGACACACCCACTATCCCATGAATGACACTTAATATTTACAGTCTTAGCACTGTAATGACACCCACACACCCACCACCCATTGGATGATGATTGATATTTACAGTCCAAGAATTGTAATAACACACACACACTCACCACCCCATGAATGACAGTTGATATTTTCAGTTCATGAACTGTAATGATATCCACACACCCGCAACCCCATGAAAAACTGTTGATATTTACAGTCCAAACACTCTAATGACACCCACCACCCTATGAATGACTGTTAATATATACAGTCAAAACAGTGTAATGACACCCACACACCCACCACCCCATAAATAACTGTTGATATTTACAGTCCAAGCACTGTAATGACACCACACACCCACCACCCCATGATTAACTGTTGATATTTACAGTCCAAACAATGCATAGAAACCCAAACACCCACCACCCAATAAATGACTTGATATTTACAGTCCAAGCGATGTAATGACACCCACACACCCACCACCCCATTAATGACTGTTGATATTTACAGTCCAAGCATTGCACAGACACCCAGACACCCACAACCCCATGAATGACTGTTGATATTTACAATCCAAGCTCTGTAATGACACCTACACACCCATCACCCCATGAATGACTTAATATTTACAGTCCAAGCAATGTAATGACACCCACACACCCACCACCCCATGAATGACTGTTGATATTTTCAGTTCAAGCACTATAATGACACCCTAACACCAGCCCCCCTATTAATTATGATTGATATTTACAGTCCAAGGACTGTAATGACACCCACACACTTACCACCCGATAAATCACGGTTGATATTTACAGTCCAAGCAATGTAATGACACCCACACACCCACCACCCCATGAATGACAGTTGATATTTTCAGTCCAAGCACTGTAATGACATCGACACACCCACTATCCCATGAATGACACTTAATATTTACAGTCTGAGCACTGTAATGACACCCACACACCCACCACCCATTGAATGATGATTGATATTTACAGTCCAAGAATTGTAATAACACACACACACTCACCACCCCATGAATGACAGTTGATATTTTCACTCCAAGCACTATAATTACACCCACACACCCATCACACTATGAATTACTGTTGATATTTAGAGTCCAATCACTGTAATGCCACCCACTACCCTATGAATGACTGTTGATATTTACAGTCCAAGCACTGTAATGACACCCTCACACCCACCACCCCATGAATGACTGTTGATATTTACAGTCCAAGCAATCTAATGACACCCACCACCCTATGAATGACTGTTGATATTTACAATCAAAGCACTGTAATTACACCCACACACCCACCACCCAATAAATGACTGTTGATATTTACAGTCCAAGCTCTGTAATGACACCCACACACCCACCAACCCATGATTGACTGCTGATATTTACAGTCCAAGCACTGCACAGACACCCAGACACCCACAACCCCATGAATGACTGTTGATATTTACAGTCCAATCTCTAATGACACAAACACACCCATCACCCCATTCATGACTGTTGATATTTGGAGTCCAAGCACTGTAATGCCACCCACCACCCCATGAATGACTGTTGATATTTGGAGTCCAAGCACTGTATTGCCACCCACCACCCCATGAATGACTGTTGATATTTACAGTCCAAGCACTAATGACACACACACACACCCAACACCTAATGAATGACTTAATATTTACAGTTCAAGCAATGTAATGACACCCACACACCCACCACACCATAAATGAATGTTGATATTAACAGTTCAAGCACTATAATGACACCTACACATCCACCATCCCATGAATGACTGTTGATGTTTACAGTCCAAGCACTGTAATGACACCCCCACACCCACCATCCCATAAATAACGGTTGATTTTTATAGTCCAAGCACTGTAATG
Organism: Petrolisthes cinctipes; assembly: GCA_033782935.1. Classification (NCBI taxonomy): domain Eukaryota; kingdom Metazoa; phylum Arthropoda; class Malacostraca; order Decapoda; family Porcellanidae; genus Petrolisthes; species Petrolisthes cinctipes. Next base: position 781,056 of record JAWQEG010000251.1, on the reverse strand, counting down.
ACACCCACACACCCACCACCCCATGAATAACTGTTAATATTTTCTGTCTAAGTACTGTAATTACATCCACACACCAACCACACCATGAATGACTGTTAGTATTTACAGTCTGAGCACTGTAATGACACCCACACACCCACCACCTAATAAATGATGGTTGATATTTACAGTCCAAGAATTGTAATAACACCCACACACTCACCACCCCATGAATGACAGTTGATATTTTCAGTCCATGCACTGTAATGACATCCACACACCCACCACCCAATGAAAAACTGTTGATATTTACAGTCCAAGCACTCTAATGACAGCCACCACCCTATGAATGACTGTTAATATATACAGTCAAAACAGTGTAATGACACCCACACACCCACCACCCCATGAATGACTGTTGATATTTACAGTCCAAGCATTGCACAGACACCCAGAAACCCACAACCCCACGAATGACTGTTGATATTTACAATCCAAGCTCTGAAATGACACCCACACACCCATCACCCCATGAATGACTGTTGGTATTTAGAGTCCAAGCACTGTAATGCCACCCACCTACCAATGAATGACTGTTGTTATTTACAGTCCAAGCACAAATGACACACACAAACCCACCACCCCATGAATGACTTGATATTTACAGTCCAAGCAATGTAATGACTCCCACACACCCACCACCCCATGAATGACTGTTGATTTTTACAGTTCAAGCACTATAATGACACCCACACATCCACCACCAAATTAATGACTGTTAATATTTACACTCCAAACACTGTAATAACACACCCACACCAACCCCCCTATTAATTATGGTTGATATTTACAGTCCAAGGACTGTAATGACACCCACACACTTACCACCCCATAAATCACGGTTGATATTTACAGTCCAAGCAATGTAATGACACCCACACACCCACCAACCCATGAATGACAATTGATATTTTCAGTCCATGCACTGTAATGACATCCACACACCCACCACCCCATGAATGACTGTTGATATTTACAGTCAAAGCACTGTAATGACACCCCCACACCCACTACCCCATGAATTACTGTTAATATTTACAGTCCAAGCACTGTAATGACACCCACACACCCATCACACTATGAAATACTGTTGATATTTAGAGTCCAATCACTATAATGCCACCCACTACCCTAATGAATGACTGTTGATATTTACAATCCAAGCACTAATGACACACACACAGCCACCACCCAATGAATGACTTGATATTTACAGTCCAAGCAATGTAATGACACCTACACACCCCACACCCCATGATTGACTGTTGATATTTACAGTCCAAGCACTATAATGACACCCACACACCCACCACCCCATAAATGACTGTTGATATTTACAGTCTAAGCACTGTAATGACACCCTCACACCAACCACCCCATAAATGACTGTTGATATTTACAGTCAAAGCACTGTAATGACACCCTCACACCCTCTACCCCATGAATTATGGTTGATATTTACAGTCCAAGCACTGTAATTACACCCACACACCAACCACCCCATGAATAACTATTGATATTTACAGTCCAAGCACTCTAATGACACCCACCACCCTATGAATGACTGTTGATATTTACAATCAAAACACTGTAATGACATTCACACACCCACCACCCCATGAATGACTGTTGATATTTACAGTCCAAGCTCTGTAATGACACCCACACACCCACCACCCCATGATTGACTGCTGATATTTACAGTCCAAGCACTGCACAGACACCCAGACACCCACAACCCCATGAATGACTGTTGATATTTACAGTCCAAGCTCTGTAATGACACCCACACACCCACCACCTAATGAATGATGATTGATATATACAGTCCAAGAATTGTAATAACACCCACACACTCACCACCCCATTAAGGACAGTTGATATTTTCAGTCCATGCACTGTAATGACATCAACACACCCATCACCAAATTAATGACTGTTAATATTTACAGTCCAGGCACTCTAATGACACCCACCACCATATGAATGACTGTTAATATTTACAGTCAACACACTGTTATGACACCCACACACGAACCACTTAATGAATGATGGTTGATATATACAGTCCAAGCAATGTAATGACACCCACACACCCACCAACCCATGAATGACAATTAATATTTTCAGTCCATGCACTGTAATGACATCCACACACCCACCACCCCATGAATGACTGTTGATATTTACAGTCAAAGCACTGTAATGACACCCCCACACCTACTACCCCATGAATTACTGTTAATATTTACAGTCCAAGCACTGTAATGACACCCACACACCCATCACACTATGAATTACTGTTGATATTTAGAGTCCAATCACTGTAATGCCACCCACTACCCCATGAATGACTGTTGATATTTACAATCCAAGCACTAATGACACACACACAGCCACCACCCAATGAATGACTTGATATTTACAGTCCAAGCAATGTAATGACACCCACACACCCCACACCCAATGATTGACTGTTGATATTTACAGTCCAAGCACTATAATGACACCCACACACCCACCACCCCATAAATGACTGTTGATATTTACAGTCTAAGTACTGTAATGACACCCTCACACCCACCACCCCATAAATGACTGTTGATATTTACAGTCAAAGCACTGTAATGACACCCTCACACCCTCTACCCCATGAATTATGGTTGATATTTACAGTCCAAGCACTGTAATTACACCCACACACCAACCACCCCATGAATGACTGTTGATATTTACAGTCCAAGCACTCTAATGACACCCACCACCCTATAAATGATTGTTGATATTTACAATCAAAACACTGTAATGACACCCACACACCCACCACCCCATGAATGACTGTTGATATTTACAGTCCAAGCTCAGTAATGACACCCACACAGCCACCACCCAATGATTGACTGCTGATATTTACAGTCCAAGCACTGCACAGACACCCAGACACCCAAAACCCCATTAATGACTGTTGATATTTACAGTCCAAGCTCTGTAATGACACAAACACACCCATCACCCCATGAATGACTGTTGATATTTGGAGTCCAAGCACTGTAATGCCACCCACCACCCCATGAATGACTGTTGATATTTGGAGTCCAAGCACTGTAATGACACCCACCAGCCCATGAATGACTGTTGATATTTACAGTCCAAGCACTAATGACACACTCACACACCCAACACCCGTTGAATGACTTGATATTTACAGTTCAAGCAATGTAATGACACCCACACACCCACCACACCATGAATGACTGTTGATATTCACAGTTCAAGCACTATAATGACACCCACACATCCACCATCCCATGAATAACTGTTGATATTTACAGGCCAAGCACAGTAATGACACCCCCACACCCACCACCCCATTAATTATGGTTGATATTTACAGTCTAAGCACTGTCATGACACCCACACACCCACCACCCCATGAAAAACTGTTGATATTTACAGTCCAAGCACTCTAATGACACCCACTAACCTATATATGACTGTAAATATTTACAGTCAAAACACTGTTAAGACACCCACACACCCACCACCACTTGAATGACTGTTTATATTTACAGCCCAATCACTGTAATGACACCCACACACCCACCACCCCATGATTGACTGTTGATATTTACAGTCCAAGCAATGCATAGACACCCAAACACCCACCACCCCATAAATGACTGTTGATATTTACAATCCAAGCTCTGTAATGACACACACACATCCACCATCCCATGAATGACTGTTGATATTTACAGTCCAAGCACTAATGACACACACACACACCCAACACCCGATGAATGACTTGATATTTACAGTCCAAGCAATGTAATGACACCCACACACCCACTACACCATGAATGACTGTTGATATTAACAGTTCAAGCACTATATTGACACCCACACATCCACCATCCCATGAATGACTGTTGATATTTACAGGCCAAGCACAGTAATGACACCCCCACACCCACCACCCCATTAATTATGGTTGATATTTACAGTCCAAGCACTGTCATGACACCCACACACCCACCACCCCATGAAAAACTGTTGATATTTACAGTCCAAGCACTCTAATGACACCCACCAACCTATGAATGACTGTAAATATTTACAGTCAAAACACTGTTATGACACCCACACACCCACCACCACATGAATGACTGTTTATATTTACAGCCCAAGCACTGTAATGACACCCACACACCCACCACCCCATGATTGACTGTTGATATTTACAGTCCAAGCAATGCATAGACACACAAACACACACCACCCCATAAATGACAGTTGACATTTATAGTCCAAGCACTGTAATGACACCCACACACCTACCACCCTATGAATGACTGTTGATATTTTCAGTCCAAACACTGTCAAGACACCCACACACCCACCATCCCATAAAAAACTGTTGATATTTACAGTCCAAGCTCTCTAATGACACCCACCACCCTTTGAATGACTGTTAATATATACAGTCAAAACACTGTAATGACACCCACACACCCACCACCCCATGAATATCTGTTAATATTTACAGTCCAAGCAATGTAATGACACAACACACCCACCACACCATAATTAACTGTTGATATTTACAGTCCAAACAATGCATAGACACCCAAACACCCACAACCCCATGAATGACTGTTAATAATTACAGTCCAAGCACTGTAATGACACCCTAACACCCATCACCCTATGAATTACTTTTGATATTTAAAGTCCAATCACTGTAATGCCACCCATACCCCATTAATGACTGTTGATATTTACAGTCCAAGCAATAATGACACACACACACCCACCACCCAATGAATGACTTGCTATTTACAGTACAAGCAATGTAATGACACCCACACACCCACCACCCCATTAATGACTGTTGATATTTACAGTCCAAGCATTGCACAGACACCCAGACACCCACAACCCCATGAATGACTGTTGATATTTACAATCCAAGCTCGGTAATGACACCCACACACCCATCACCCCATCAATGACTGTTGATATTTAGAGTCCAAGCACTGTAATGCCACCCACCACCCAATGAATGACTGTTGATATATTTACAGTTTAAGCACAAATGACACACACACACCCACCACCCCATGAATGACTTGATATTTACAGTTCAAGCAATGTAATGACACCCACACACCCACCACCCCATGAATGACTGTTGATATTTACAGTTCAAGCACTATAATGACACCCACACATCCACCACCAAATTAATGACTGTTAATATTTACAGTCCAAACACTGTATAAACACACCCACACCAACCCCCCTATTAATTATGGTTGATATTTACGGTCCAAGGACTGTAATGACACCCACACACTTACCACCCCATAAATCACGGTTGATATTTACAGTCCAAGCAATGTAATGACACCCACACACCCATCACCCCATGAATGACAATTGATATTTTCAGTCCATGCACTGTAATGACATCCACACACCCACCACCCCATAAATGACTGTTGATATTTACAGTCAAAGCACTGTAATGATACCCCCACACCCACTACCCCATGAATTACTGTTAATATTTACAGTCCAAGCACTGTAATGACACCCACACACACATAACCCTATGAATTACTGTTGATTTTTAGAGTCCAATCACTGTAATGCCACCCACTACCCCATGAATGACTGTTGATATTTACAATCCAAGCACTAATGACACACACACAGCCACCACCCAATGAATGACTTGATATTTACAGTCCAAGCAATGTAATGACACCCACACACCCCACACCCCATGATTGACTGTTGATATTTACAGTCCAAGCACTATAATGACACCCACACACCCACCACCCCATAATTGACTGTTGATATTTACAGTCTAAGCACTGTAATGACACCCTCACACCCTCTACCCCATGAACTATGGTTGATATTTACAGTCCAAGCACTGTAATAACACCCACACACCAACCACCCCATGAATGACTGTTGATATTTACAATCAAAACATTGTAATGACACCCACACACCAACCACCCCATGAATGACTGTTGATATTTACAGTCCAAGCTCTGTAATGACACCCACACACCCACCACCCCATGATTGACTGCTGATAATTACAGTCCAAGCACTGCACAGACACCCAGACACCCACAACCCCATGAATGACTGTTGATATTTACAATCCAAGCTCTGTAATGACACAAACACACCCATCACCCCATGAATGACTGTTGATATTTGGAGTCCAAGCACTGTAATGCCACCCACCACCCCATGAATGACTGTTGATATTTGGAGTCCAAGCACTGTAATGCCACCCACCACCCCATGAATGACTGTTGATATTTACAGTCCAAGCACTAATGACACACACACACACCCAACACCCCATGAATGACTTGATATTTACAGTCCAAGCAATGTAATGACACACACACACCCACCACCACATGAATGACTGTTGATATTTATAGTCCAAGCACTGTAATAACACCCACACACCTACCACCCTAAGAATGACTGTTGATATTTTCAGTCCAAGCAATGTAATGACATCGACACACCCACTATCCCATAAATTACACTTAATATTTACAGTCTGAGCTTTGTAATGACACCCACACACCCACCACCCCTTAAATGACAGTTGATATTTACAGTCCATGCACTGTAATGACATCCACACACCCACCACCCCATGAATAACTGTTAATATTTACAGTCTGAACACTGTAATGACAGCCACACACCCACCACCCAATGAATAATGGTTGATATTTACAGTCGAATAACTGTAATAACCCCCACACATTCCCCACCCCATGAATGACTGTTGATATTTACAGTCCAAACACTGTCAAGACACCCACACACCCACCATCCCATAAAAAACTGTTGATATTTAGAGTCCAAGCACTCTAATGACACCCACCACCCTTTGAATGACTGTTAATATATACAGTCTATAACACCCACTCCGGGGTGTTAGGCTATGGGTATATCTTCTAGGTGGTACGCCAGGTTATTGACACGCATTCTCTTGTTGGTGCTTTACTTTGTGCATAGGCGAATGGTCCAACTGAAAAAGTTTCCACTCGGTAATAACATACAACATACTGTGTAATATAATGCATCACATCAAATATACAGTTCATTATAATGCCACAACACCTGACTGACACGAAGTAAGTTGACTTTATTCTCATTGCGATGCTCTGCATCCTGATACCTTGAATCATTAATTTTATTCAATGAAAATAGTATAGATTACAACATGTCACTACTGTAGTAATCTTATTGGAAATATGAAGCACTCGCACTGAATCCAGCCATTACCAGACAATATTATTTTTTTCATTAATAGACACATGGAGCTCATTACATGAGTAATATACTCCCATCTTAAAGCAAAATATGTCCAAAATTGTACAGTACCACATTTATGGAAACAGTCATATTTACTGGTACCGTTATCAATAAAAAATGCTACAAAAGGTACACACTAATATATGGTATCACAAAGTCATTTATAAAACATTACAAAAAATACTAGAGTTGAAAAGTTAGTTACTAGCATGTTCTAAAATTTAGTAATTCTGTATTTATAAACATATTACTCAAATCTCTTATGATATACTGAACCTGTTGTCCATGTACTTACAGTACATTGATACAGTCAAAAATAACACAGAAAACAATTATTATGCCCATGTACAGTCACAGCCAACAGTTCTGATACATAGGGGTATGACAAGTAAACACTTGACATCTTTCCTCAAGCTGGGAGTTGTATATTATACCTATAGACTACGAATTAGCTTTGTTTTCAGTAAATCATCACAATCTAATCAAAACAATGGTTGGATATCTATGAGAGTCGCCTCCACGGGTAACGAAACTTATTTCTGTGATTGTACATGATAAAAAATGGGCTTGGGGAGCCTTGATTGATGAGTTACTGCAACTGCTCTAGCAAACCAAATGTCAGAGGTTAACAGTCACTAAGAAAGTTGTATCCATTAGTGGCGTTTTGTTAAGTAAATACTGACTAACAACACATGACACTATGACAATAGGAAACACTCACCAAACTCTGGCGTTCTTACAGGTATGCAAGAAAATATCCACAGGTATGCAAGAAAATATCCACAGGTGTGCACAGAAAATATCCACAGGTGTGCACAGAAAATATCCACAGGTATACAAAAATATCCACAGGTGTGCACAGTCGGGATATCACTGACAGACTAACCCGCCAGCCGGCTCCTTGCTCCTACCAGAGCTCGGCCTACCTCCCTGCTGTTTGCCACCAGAGCGCAGCACCTGGAGGTACTGGTTTGGTGGTCATAGTTTGGTCCTACCGCATAGTTAATAATTAAGTCATAGTGACATTGACAATAATAATGGCACAATGAAAAAACAAATAAAAAGGTTAATGTAATAGTGATAAACAAATACACACAAACACCACCGCTGTACGGAACAGCAGCAGCAAACGCACAACAAACTACCACAAATAAAACAATGCAAACGAAACGAGCTACAACCATCCATCACCAAATCACCAACCATCAGCAATCACCAGGTGTTACATTCCGGCCCCAGTGCACATAATAGGGCGCTAACAACACAACAAAAAACACCTGGTTACATCACTTAATGTACAAAAACACCAATACATTCAATAATTAGGTACACAAACATCCCTTTTGCACTAGATATTCCAGCGTACATTCACATTGAATGTAATCATAGCGAGTCTTCAGAGGCAGCGATCCGCCTACACCTCCTCATCACATCCCAGTATTAAGTAGTGTCCCTTTTAATCACACAGTTTTGTAGCGGCACCTTCCAATACACATATCTTGGTAATGGGTCTCGTGTAAGTCCCCTTTGCCGTACGGATGGTTATAGAACGCACTAATCCATCAGGGCTTGTGTATGTCTCAGTCACTAATCCAAGTGGCCATTGGTTCCTAGGATAGTTGTCTTGTTTTACTAGTATCAAGTCACCCTTCATGACATTGCGTTTTGGTTTCATCCACTTCTGGCGCTCCTGCAAGGTGGGAAGGTACTCTCGCAACCATCTATGCCAAAAGATGTCTGCTAGGTACTGCACTTGCTTCCATCGACGACGATACATATCTCCGGTTTCAAATTTACCAGCTGGTAGAATCTGACCTGTCCCTAATCTCAGTATGTGATTAGGTGTTAACGGTATGTCATCTCTTGGGTCATCAGATAGTTTAGTTATGGGCATTCCATTTATTATACTTTCTACTACTGCTATGAGGGTTACCAACGATTCATCATCCAATGTTTGTTGCTTTATTACTCCTGCCAATACAGCCCTAACGGTACGGATCTGTCGCTCCCAGACCCCACCCATGTGGGAGGCTTCCGGTGGGTTAAACTTCCAGGTGATCTCTCTCTTTAATAGGTGCTCATGGATCTGATTTTGGTTCCAGTCTTTGATACTACGATGGAGTTCTCTTTGGGCCCCAACAAAGTTGGTACCATTGTCTGACCAGATTTCTTTGGGCTCACCTCGCCTGGCAATAAACCTTTCCAGGGCATTTATAAAGCTGTCAGTGTCTAGGGTGTATGACACTTCAATATGTACGGCTCGAATGGAAAGGCACGTAAAAATACAGCCGTATCTCTTAACTTTAGACCGTGCTCTCTTTACCATGAATGGACCAAAATAATCTACCCCTACCCTGGTAAATGGTGGTTCATATGGGGTAACTCTAGATGCTGGTAAGTCTGCCATCTGCTGGACTTCCGTTTTTCCCCTCAACTTCTTACAGGTAATGCACTGGTGCACTGTTTTCTTGACTAGCTTCCTTCCTTTGAGAATCCAGTAGAGTCTTCTGCTCTCTGCCAGCACACGTTCTACTCCAGCGTGACCAAGTTTTTTGTGCAAATCTTCTATTATGAGTTTAGCTGCTGGGTGTTCATGTGGAACAATGAGTTGGTGCTTGGTGTAATTTTCTTCATTTAAATTATTCAACCTTCCTCCGACCAACAACAGTCCAGTAGTAGATTTCTTAGGGCACAGCTTCTCAAGACCGGTCATTTTGTCTTGCAAATATACTGTCTGAGCATGCCTAACAATTGCTTCCTCGGCAGTTTTCATTTCTCTTGGTGATATTGGGCCTTTCGGATAGGATTGTTTACGTAGCATTTCTCGTACTCTTAGAAGCCAAGCCGTAGCCTTTTTAAGCCATGCCAGGAAGAATAATAATTCAAAAGTCTTCCCAAATGGTCTTCATCTGTCCTTGTAGTATACACTAATGGAGATTTCTTCACTTCAGCCATCTCCTCTAGCTTGGCACAGTTAAATGAAGGCTGCCTTGGCCACTTAGATCTTTCCAAGTACAGGAAAGCAGGTCCTTTACACCATCGGTGTTCAGTAATAAGTTCGTCCGCTGTCATTCCTCTAGAAGCAATGTCCCCGGTGTTCTCTGCGGTGGGTACATACCTCCATTGGCTTGATATTGTGTGTTCTAAAATCTTTGCCACTCTATTGGCTACATAAGTTTGGAATCTTTTTTCTGGACTCTGTAGATACCACAACACTATCGTACTGTCTGTCCAATAGATAGATTGCTCTAGTGGCATTTGTAACTCTTCTTGCAAGAGTTTGTCAAGTCTCACAGCCTCTAGTGCTCCAGCTAATTCGAGACGTGGTATGGTGGAACCCTTTAAAGGTGCGAGCCTAGACTTTGCCAGGAGAATATCTACAGACACAGTATCATCTACTTTGTCAGTCCGCAAGTAAGCAACGGCGCCATATCCATATTCCGATGCATCACAAAAGTAGTGCAGTTGAAGGGTTTTCGCAAGGTTTTCATCAGGTATAACACATCTGGGTACATTGAACTCCTTAATGACAGGCAGGTCGTTCAGCCACCGACCCCATTGTTCCTCCATCTCTCTGGGCAAACCTTCATCCCATCCTTTTTCTTCTTTACACAGTTGTTGAAATAGTCTTCTAGCTGATAATACAAATGGGCTTACAAGTCCTAAAGGATCATAGACTGAGCTCAATGCGCTCAAAACTCCTCTTTTGGTTCTCGGGTGGTTTCTTATCTGAACATCTATTCCAAGGTGATCAGATGCAATGTTCCACAACATGCCCAGTGCACGCTCTGTCGGTAATTCGTTTACGTCGATGTCTAGAGTAGCGAAGGATCTTCCCCACTCCCCTTTTGGTATGCTGTTCATCAACTCTGGCGAGTTTGAAACAAATTTGGTTATATGAAAACCTCTCAATGACAAAAGCTGTGTCACTTGATGTACAAGGGGTACTGCAATTCCTATGGTATTGACAGCTTTCAAACAGTCATCCACATAAAAGTTGTATAGCACAGTGTTAAGTACAATTTCAGGGTATATTTCTTTGAAGTCCTTAGTCACCTGTTGAAGTGCATAATTTGCACAGCTAGGACTCCACACTCCACCAAATAAATGAGAAGTCATCCGGTAAGTTGACAATGATTTTCTGGTATCATCATCTTTAAACCACAGGAAACGTAGCACATCCCTGTCATCTGGGGTAACTCTAATTTGGTGAAACATGGCTTCTATATCAGCCATGAATGCAATGGCTCCTTCCCTGAATCGTAATAGGACCCCTACTAACTTGTTGGCGAGATCCGGTCCTTGGCACACATGGTCATTTAATGAAAACCTTCCAAACTTGGCAGCACAATCAAAAACTATCCTGGTTTTGTCGGGTTTCTTTGGATTGTGAACAGGATGGTGTGGCAAATACCAAACCTTGCCATCAGCTCTCTTTAGGTCTTCAGGTGAAACTTCTTCAGCATAACCCTCTTTGACAAGTTTATGTATCTCCTCTGTGTACTTTTCTCCAAGATGTCTGTCTTTGTTTAACCGTTTACCGAGTATCTGTAACCGCCTTTCTGCCATACTGCGGTTATCAGGCAGGTAAGGTCCTTCGGTCTTGAATGGAATAGGCAATGTGTAGTGATTTTCTACTACTCTTTTTCCATTATTCCAGGTTTCCAGGGTTTTCAAATCACTTTGAGACATTCCGGGTACTTCTGAGTTCACTCCTTCAAGCTCCCATAACTTACTAAGGTCTCTTTCTAAAGCAGACACATTACGCACAAAGTGCGAAGTTTTGATGTTAGATTTGAAGGGGTCAATGGGACCATTGATTACCCATCCGAGTGGTGTATGAACAGCAAAGGGTTCACCAGGGCGTCCCTTCTTCACTTCCCCAGGCATCAGCAGGTCTGCACAGTCTTGTCCTATGAGTAAGTGAACTTGATCTACGTCTAGCTCAGGCAATTCCAATTGCTTTAGATGTTGCCACTTCAGAAGTTCTACACGACTGGACAAACCCGAGAGATCTATATTTAACGTTGGTCTGACAGTCACTTCCGATATGCAACAGGGCTCTTGAGAATCATAAATATCAGACACAAAGAGAGTTATCACATTGGACTCTACTGGCATCCGAGTTTGAGCAATAGTAGTGAGTTCCATACGGCGGATTACCCCTCTGGCTCCAAACTTGTGACACAACTCCTCTGTGCAGTAAGTTGCATTAGTACCTGGGTCTAACATAGCATAGGTGTCGATGATTGCATTTGTATCTATGCATCTTACTCTTGCTGGAACTATGGGTAACGCCAACTTTCCGCCCTGACTGCTGGCGTAATTGCTCACTCTTTGACTTTCAGGAGCATTTTCAGGTGGTGTAAAGGTGACTAGAGGTGCGTGCGTCACAGTAGGTACCGATGGCGGTGGAGTAGTACCTTCATCTGTTCTTCGGTTAGGAAAGTGCAGATATGTGTTGTGCTTGAGCCCACAGCCTGCCACAGCACAAACATAATTCCTAGCACAGGTCTTGCCAGTATGTCCATGTGCAAAACAATTTAGGCATAAACCTTTAGTCATCACAAAGTCTCTGCGGTCCTTGATCTTCATCGCTTTAAACTGTGTACATCTGGTTAAGTAGTGCCCTTGGCCACAACAGGGACACTTTCCAGCTGTTTGTTTTTTATTTTCAGTCACTGCTGTTAACTTGTCCTCCGTTATAGATGCCTTTGCGGTGAAGCTCCCGACTTGTCTCTTCTGGTATTTGCTTTGAGGATTCTTTCCCTTGTCCTTTTGTCCTTTGTTGACCAATGTTCCAAATACAGGATCTGATGCCTCATCAGCAGCATCACTGATAAACTTGACAAGTTCTACTATCTCCACCCCTCTCTTATACTTAGAACGTATTTCATGATTGGCCTTAATCCACCTTGTTTTAAGATAATAGGGTAACTTTTCTACAATTGCCAGCATGTCACCATTTCCCAGCCAACTGAGAGAGTTCATTGCCTTAAGGGATTCAATACAGCAATGTATTTCGTCAGCATAATCTCTAAGATCAGCAGCTGTTTTGACTTCAGGTCTATTGACAACCTTCTTCACCCATTTACATGTGATGTTATAAGGGTTTCCAAATCTCTCTTCAAGGATTTCCAATGCAGTATTGTAGCCTTCGTCTGGGTTCAAGTAGGAAGTACTTTTAAGTGCTAGTGCTGCCTTTCCTCTGCAGTACTGTTTCAAATACACTAGCTTCTGAGCTGCAGAAATCGAAAGACAGTCTATACTGTCTTTAAATGATCTAATAAATGGCCAGTATTCTAGCTCATCTCCATCAAATGTCTGGGGTTCTCCTCTGGGTACGTGTAGAGATTGCACAATAGCACGCTGCTGGTTTCTTGAAGTATCTAACACATGCCTGAGTGTATCAGCAAGGACGGAAGCTGTCGTTGCTGATTCATCTGGTGCAGGAGATTCTTGAGAAACACGAGAAGGTTCCCACGATACTCTCGTGGGTGCATTGTGCACTCTGCTTGGTGTACTTCGGGGTTGTGGTACTCCACTGGTTGAATGAGACGTTCCCTGTCCATATACATCATTTTTGTAGGAGTCAAGTTCTACTATTAATTTCTTCTCCTCTTCAATTAACTTCTGCCTCTCCTTCTTGAGCCTCAAGTTACATAATTCCAGCTGTTGTTGCTGCCTTCTCTTTGTTAGCTCCTTAAGTTCCTCTTCTAAAGCAGTGTTTTCTACTTCCAAGTCGTGTAAGGAAGTGCATGATCCCAAGCCGTCTTTCGATGCCTCTCTTGGTTCATCTTGAGTCTCGTTATCTTCATACTGAGCCAGCTCGTTATCCTCTTCATACTGAGCCAGCCAGTTATTTATTCCCTCCTTTAACTGCATCGCCCGAGATAAAACGTCAGCTGCGTATTCTGCCTCACGAACTTGTTCCTCGTCCGAGAGTAAACTTAAGAGCGCTGCCTGAGCATCCTCAAACTTTTCTATAGTTTCTGTTAAGACACTTAACTTATCTCTTACCAGCAGTACATTCCTGGATCTACCTGTTAACTTATCTATGTTATCCATCTGTCGTGTGAGTGTTCTTTTAATGGCACGGCGATTCCTCTTGGCTTCCGATATCTTATCCACAGGAACACTCTCACCTTCGCCATCACTAAACGCGGCGTCTTCTTCCTGTGTATCACTCATCGTAGCGTTGATACTTCTTGAGTTGACTCCAACAAGTTTGTTGGACTATAACACCCACTCCGGGGTGTTAGGCTATGGGTATATCTTCTAGGTGGTACGCCAGGTTATTGACACGCATTCTCTTGTTGGTGCTTTACTTTGTGCATAGGCGAATGGTCCAACTGAAAAAGTTTCCACTCGGTAATAACATACAACATACTGTGTAATATAATGCATCACATCAAATATACAGTTCATTATAATGCCACAACACCTGACTGACACGAAGTAAGTTGACTTTATTCTCATTGCGATGCTCTGCATACTGATACCTTGAATCATTAATTTTATTCAATGAAAATAGTATAGATTACAACATGTCACTACTGTAGTAATCTTATTGGAAATATGAAGCACTCGCACTGAATCCAGCCATTACCAGACAATATTATTTTTTTCATTAATAGACACATGGAGCTCATTACATGAGTAATATACTCCCATCTTAAAGCAAAATATGTCCAAAATTGTACAGTACCACATTTATGGAAACAGTCATATTTACTGGTACCGTTATCAATAAAAAATGCTACAAAAGGTACACACTAATATATGGTATCACAAAGTCATTTATAAAACATTACAAAAAATACTAGAGTTGAAAAGTTAGTGACTAGCATGTTCTAAAATTTAGTAATTCTGTATTTATAAACATATTACTCAAATCTCTTATGATATACTGAACCTGTTGTCCATGTACTTACAGTACATTGATACAGTCAAAAATAACACAGAAAACAATTATTATGCCCATGTACAGTCACAGCCAACAGTTCTGATACATAGGGGTATGACAAGTAAACACTTGACATCTTTCCTCAAGCTGGGAGTTGTATATTATACCTATAGACTACGAATTAGCTTTGTTTTCAGTAAATCATCACAATCTAATCAAAACAATGGTTGGATATCTATGAGAGTCGCCTCCACGGGTAACGAAACTTATTTCTGTGATTGTACATGATAAAAAATGGGCTTGGGGAGCCTTGATTGATGAGTTACTGCAACTGCTCTAGCAAACCAAATGTCAGAGGTTAACAGTCACTAAGAAAGTTGTATCCATTAGTGGCGTTTTGTTAAGTAAATACTGACTAACAACACATGACACTATGACAATAGGAAACACTCACCAAACTCTGGCGTTCTTACAGGTATGCAAGAAAATATCCACAGGTATGCAAGAAAATATCCACAGGTGTGCACAGAAAATATCCACAGGTGTGCACAGAAAATATCCACAGGTATACAAAAATATCCACAGGTGTGCACAGTCGGGATATCACTGACAGACTAACCCCGCCAGCCGGCTCCTTGCTCCTACCAGAGCTCGGCCTACCTCCCTGCTGTTTGCCACCAGAGCGCAGCACCTGGAGGTACTGGTTTGGTGGTCATAGTTTGGTCCTACCGCATAGTTAATAATTAAGTCATAGTGACATTGACAATAATAATGGCACAATGAAAAAACAAATAAAAAGGTTAATGTAATAGTGATAAACAAATACACACAAACACCACCGCTGTACGGAACAGCAGCAGCAAACGCACAACAAACTACCACAAATAAAACAATGCAAACGAAACGAGCTACAACCATCCATCACCAAATCACCAACCATCAGCAATCACCAGGTGTTACACAGTCAAAACACTGTAATGACACCCACACACCCACCACCCCATGAATATCTGTTAATATTTACAGTCCAAGCAATGTAATGACACAACACACCCACCACCCAATAATTAACTGTTGATATTTACAGTCCAAACAATGCATAGACACCCAAACACCCACAACCCCATAAATGACTGTTAATAATTACAGTCCAAGCACTGTAATGACTCCCTAACACCCATCACCCTATGAATTACTTTTTATATTTAGAGTCCAATCATTGTAATGCCACCCATAACCCCGTGAATGACTGTTGATATTTACAGTCCAAGCAATAATGACACACACACACCCACCACCCAATAAATGACTTGCTATTTACAGTACAAGCAATGTAATGACACCCACACACCCACCTCCACATTAATGACTGTTGATATTTACAGTCCAAGCATTGCACAGACACCCAGACACCCACAACCCCATGAATGACTGTTGATATTTACAATCCAAGCTCTGTAATGACACCCACACACCCATCACCCCATGAATGACTGTTGATATTTAGAGTCCAAGCACTGTAATGCCACCCACCACCCAATGAATGACTGTTGATATTTACAGTCCAAGCACAAATGACACACACACACCCACCACCCCATGAATGACTTGATATTTACAGTTGAAGCAATGTAATGACACCCACACACCCACCACCCCATGAATGACTGTTGATATTTACAGTTCAAGCACTATAATGACACCCACACATCCACCACCAAATTAATGACTGTTAATATTTAAAGTCCAAACACTGTAATAACACACTCACACTAACCCCCCTATTAATTATGGTTGATAATTACAGTCCAAGGACTGTAATGACACCCACACACTTACCACCCCATAAATCACGGTTGATATTTACAGTCCAAGCAATGTAATGACCCCCACACACCCATCACCCCATGAATGACAATTGATATTTTCAGTCCATGCACTGTAATGACATCCACACACCCACCACCCCATAAATGACTGTTGATATTTACAGTCAAAGCACTGTAATGACACCCCCACACCCACTACCCCATGAATTACTGTTAATATTTACAGTCCAAGCACTGTAATGACATCCACACACCCATCACCATATGAATTACTATTGATATTTAGAGTCCAATCACTGTAATGCCACCCACTACCCCATGAATGACTGTTGATATTTACAATCCAAGCACAAATGACACACACACATCCACCACCCAATGAATGACTTGATATTTACAGTCCAAGCAATGTAATGACACCCACACACCCCCCACCCCATGATTGACTGTTGATATTTACAGTCCAAGCACTATAATGACACCCACACACCCGCCACCCCATAAATGACTGTTGATATTTACAGTCTAAGCACTGTAATGACACCCTCACACCCACCACCCCATAAATGACTGTTGATATTTACAGTCAAAGCACTGTAATGACACCCTCACACCCTCAACCCCATGAATTATGGTTGATATTTACAGTCCAAGCACTGTAATAACACCCACACACCAATCACCCAATGAATGACTGTTGATATTTACAGTCCAAGCTCTCTAATGACACCCACCACCCTATAAATGACTGTTGATATTTATAATCAAAACACTGTAATGACACCCACAAACCCACCACCCCATGAATGACTGTTGATATTTACAGTCCAAGCTCAGTAATGACACCCACACACCCACCACCCCATATTTACAGTCCAAGCACCGCACAGACACCAAGACACCCACAACCCCATGAATGACTGTTGATATTTACAGTCCAAGCTCTGTAATGACACAAACACACCCATCACCCCATGAATGACTGTTGATATTTGGAGTCCAAACACTGTAATGCCACCCACCACCCCATAAATGACTGTTGATATTTGGAGTCCAAGCACTGTAATGCCAACCATCACCCCATGAATGACTGTTGATATTTACAGTCCAAGCACTAATGACACACATACACACCCAACACCCGATGAATGACTTGATATTTACAGTCCAAGCAATGTAATGACACCCACACACCCACCACACCATGAATGACTGTTGATATTAACAGTTCAAGCACTATACTGACACCCACACATCCACTATCCCATGAATGACTGTTGATATTTACAGTCCAAGCACTGTAATGACACCCCCACACCTACAACCCCATTAATTATGGTTGATATTTACAGTCCAAGCACTGTCATGACACCCACACACCCACCACCCCATGAAAAACTGTTGATATTATAGTCCAAGCACTCTAATGACACCCACCACCCTATGAATGACTGTAAATATTTACAGTAAAAACACTGTTATGACACCCACACACCCACCACCACATGAATGACTGTTTATATTTACAGTCCAAGCACTGTAATGACACCCACACTCCCACCACCCCATGATTGACTGTTGATATTTACAGTTCAAGCAATGCATAGACCCCCAAACACCCACAACTCCATGAATTACTGTTAATATTTACAGTCCAAGCACTGCAATGACACCCACACACCCATCACCATATGAATTACTGTTGATATTTAGAGTCCAATCACTGTAATGCCACCCACTACCCCATTAATGACTTGATATTTACAGTCCAAGCACTAATGACACACACACCCACCACCCAATGAATGACTTGATATTTACAGTCCAAGCAATGTAATGACACCCACACACCCAACACCCAATGATTGACTGTTGATATTTACAGTCCAAGAACTATAATGACACACACACACCCAACACCTCATGAATGACTTGATATTTACAGTCCAAGCAATGTAATGACACCAACACACCCACCACCCCATGAATGACTGTTGATATTAACAGTTCAAGCACTATAATGACAGCAACACATCCACCTTCCCATGAATGAATGTTGATATTTACAGTCCAAGCACTGTAGTGACACCCCCACACCCACCACCCCATTAATTATGGTTGATATTTACAGTCCAAGCACTGTAATGACACCAACACACACACCAATCCATGAATGACTGTTGAAATTTACAGTCCAAGCACTCTAATGACACCCACTACCCCACAAATGACTGTTGATATTTACAGTCTAAGCACTGTAATGACACCCACACACCCACCACCGAAAAGAATGACTTTTGATATTTACAGTCCAAGCACTGTAATGACACATACACACCCACCACCCCATGAATGACTGTTGATATTTACAGTCCAGGCTATGTGATGACACTCACACACCCACCACCCTATGAATGACTGTTGATATTTACAGTCCAAGCACTGTAATGACACCCAAACACCCACCACCCCATAAATGATGGTTGATTTTTATAGTCCAAGCATTGTAATGACAACCACACACCCACCACCCCATGAAATACTGTTTATATTTTTAGTCCAAACACTGTAATTACATCCACAGACCCACCACACCATTAATGACTGTTAATATTTACAGTCCGAGCACTTTAATGACACCCACACACCCACCACCTAATGATTGACTTTTGATATTTACAGTCTAAACACTGTAATGACACCCACACACCCACCACCCAATTAATAACTGTTGACATTTACAGTCCAAGTACTGTAATGACACTCACACACCCACCACCATATGAATGACTGTTGATAATTAAATTCCAAGCACTTTAATGACATTCACACACCCACCATTCCATAAATGACTGTTTATATATAGAGTCCAAGCACTGTAATGTCACCCACACACCCACCACCCATGAATGACAGTTGATATTTTCAGTCCAAGCACTGTAATGATACCCACACACCCACCACCCAATAAATGACTGTTGATATTTACAGTCCAAGCACTGTAATGACACCCACACACACATTACCCTATAAATTACTGTTGATATTTAGAGTCCAAGCACTGTAATGACACCAACCACCCCATGAATGAATGTTTATATTCAACGTCCAAGCACTAATGACACACACACACCCACCACATAATGAATGACTTGATATTTACAGTCCAAGCACTATAATGACACCTACACACCAACCACCCCATGAATGGCTGTTTATATTTACAGTCCAAGCAATGTAATGTCACCCACAAACCCACGACCCAATGAATGATGGTTGATATTTACAGTCCAAGAACTGTAATGAAACCCACACACCCACCACCCCATGAATGACAGTTGATATTTTCAGTCCAAGCAATGTAATGACATCTACACACCTACCACCCCATGAATGACTGTTAATATTTACAGTCCAAGCACTGTAATGTCACCCACATAACCACCACCCAATGAATAATGGTTGATATTTACATTCCAAGGACTGTAATGATACCCACACACCCACCACCCAAGAAATGACTGTTGATATTTACAGTCCAATCACTGTAATGACACTCACACACCCATCACCCTGTGAATTACTGTTGATATTTAGAGTCCAAGCACTGTAATGCCACCCACCACCCCATGAATGACTGTTGATATTTATATTCCAAGCACTAATGACACACCCACACCAACCACTCAATGAGTGACTTTATATTTTTAGTCCAATCAATGTAATGACACCCACACACCCACCACCCCATAAATGACTGTTGATATTTACAGTCCAAGCACTATAATAACACCTACACACCCACCACCCCATGAATGACTGTTAATATTTACAGTTCAAGCACTGTAATGTCACCCACACACCCACCACCCAATGAATGATGGTTGATATTTACAGTCCAAGAACTGTAATTAAACCCACACACCCACCATCCCATGAATGACAGTTGATATTTTCAGTCCAAGCACTGTAATGACATCTGCACACCTACCACCCCATGAATGAGTGTTAATATTTACAGTCCAAGCACTGTAATGTCATCCACACACCCACCACCCAATAAATGATGATTGATAATTACAGTCCAAGGACTGTAATGATACCCACACACCCACCTCCCAATAAATGACTGTTGATATTTACAGTCCAAACACTGTAATGACACCCACACACCCATCAACCAATGAATTACTGTTGATATTAACAGTCCAAGCACTGTAATGACACCCACACATCCACCACCCCATGAATGACTGTTGATATTTACAGTCCAAGCACTCTAATGACACTAACCACCCAATAAATGTATGTTAATATTTATGGTTAAAACACTGTAATGACACCCACACACCCCCCACCCCATGAATGACTGTTAATATTTACAGTCCAAGCACTGTAATGTCACCCACATACCCACCACCCAATGAATAATAGTTCATATTTACAGTCCAAGCACTGTAATGACACCCACACACCCACCACCCCATAAATGACTGTTGATTATATTAACAGTCCAAGCACTATAATAACACCTACACACCCACCACCCCATGAATGACTGTTAATATTTACAGTCCAAGCACTGTAATGTCACCCACACACCCACCACCCAATGAATGATGGTTGATATTTACAGTCCAAGAACTGTAATTAAACCCACACACCCACCATCCCATGAATGACAGTTGATATTTTCAGTCCAAGCGCTGTAATGACATCTACACACCTACCACCCCATGAATGACTGTTAATATTTACAGTCCAAGCACTGTAATGTCATCCACACACCCACCACCCAATAAATGATGGTTGATATTTACAGTCCAAGGACTGTAATGATACCCACACACCCACCTCTAAATAAATGACTGTTGATATTTACAGTCCAAACACTGTAATGACACCCACACACCCATCACCCTATGAATTACTGTTGATATTTACAGTCCAAGCACTGTAATGACACCCACACATCCACCACCCCATGAATGACTGTTGATATTTACAGTCCAAGCACTCTAATGACACTAACCACCCAATAAATGTATGTTAATATTTATAGTTAAAACACTGTAATGACACCCACACACCCCCCACCCCATGAATGACTGTTGATATTTACGGTCCAAGCACTGTAATGACACCCACACACCCACCACTCCATTAATGAATGTTGATATTTACAGTCCAAGCTCTGTAATGACACTCACACACACACCACCCTATGAATGACTGTTGATATTTACAGTCCAAACACTGTAATGACACCCACACACCCACCACCTCATAAATGACAGTTGATATTTATAGTCCAAGCACTGTAATGACACCCACACACCTACCACCCTATGAATGACTGTTGATATTTTCAGTCCAAGCACTGTAATGACATCGACACACCCACTATCCCATGAATGACTGTTAATATTTACAGTCCAAGCACTGTAATGTCACCCACACACCCACTACCCAATGAAAAATAGTTGATATTTACAGTCCAAGAACTGTAATAAAACCCACACACCCACCACCCTATAAACGACTGTTGATATTTACAGTCCAAGCAATGTAATGACACCCACACACCCACCACCCTATAAATGACAGTTGATATTTATAGTCCAAGCACTGTAATGACACCCACACACCCACCACCCCATGAATGACTTTTGATATTTTCAGTCCAAGCACTGTAATGACATACACACACCCACAACCCTATGAATAACTGTTAATATTTACAGTATGAGCACTGTAATAACACCCACACACCCACCACCAAATAAATAATGATTGATATTTACAGTCCAAGAACTGTAATGAAACCCACACACATACCATCCCATTAATGACTGTTGATATTTACAGTCCAAGCACTGTCATGACACCCACCACCCCATGAATGAGTGTTGATATTTACAGTCCAAGCACTCTAATGACACCCACCACCCAATAAATAACTGTTGATATTTATAGTCAAACCACTGTAATGACACCCACACACAAACCACCCCATAAATGACAGCTGTTATTTACAGTCCAAGCACTGTAATGACACCCACAGGCCCACCACCCCATAATTGACTGTTGATATTTACAGTCCAAGCACTGTAATGACACCTACACACCCACCACCCAATAAATGACTGTTTATATTTACAGTCTAAGCACTGTAATTACAAACACACACACACCACCCCATAAATGACTTTATATATTTATAGTCCAATCACTTTAATGACACCACACACCCACCACTCCATGAATGACTCTTGATATTTATAGTCCAAGCTCAGTAATGACACTCACACACCCACCACCCTATGAATGACTGTTGATATTTACAGTCCAAGAACTGTAATGACATCCACACACCTTCTACCTCATAAATGACATTTGATTTTTATAGTCCAAGCACTGTAATGACACCCACACACCTACAACCCCATGAATGACTGTTTACATTTTCAGTCAAAGCACTGTAATGACATCCACACACCTACCACCTCATGAATGACTGTTAATATTTACAGTCCAAGAACTGTAATGACACCCACACATCCACCACCCCATTAATGACTGTTGATATTTTCAGTCCAAGCACTGTAATGACGTCCACACACCCACTACCCCATAAATGACTGTTGATATTTATAGTCCAAGCACTGTCATATTTCAGTTCAAGCACTATAATGACATCCACACACCAACCACCCTATGAATGACTGTTGATATTTACAGTCCAAGCACTGTAATGACACCCTCACCCACACCACCCCATGGATGAATGATGATATTTACAGTCAAAACACTGTAATAACACCCCCACACCCACCACCCAATGAATTATGGTTGATATTTACAGTCCAAGAACTGTAATGACACCTACACACCAACCACCCCATGAATGACTATTAATATTTACACTCCAAGCACTGTAATGTCACCCACACACCCACCACCCAATGAATGATGGTTGATATTTACAGTCCAAGAACTGTAATTAAACACACACACCCACCATCCCATGAATGACAGTTGATATTTTCAGTCCAAGTACTGTAATGACATCTTCACACCTACCACCCCATGAATGACTGTTAATATTTACAGTCCAAGAACTGTAATGTCATCCACACACCGACTACCCAATAAATGATAGTTGATATTTACAGTCAAAGGACTGTAATGATACCCGCACACCCACCTCCAAATAAATGACTGTTGATATTTACAGTCAAAACACTGTAATGACACCCACACACCCATCACCCTATGAATTACTGTTGATATTTACAGTCCAAGCACTGTAATGACACCCACAAATCCACCACCCCATGAATGACTGTTGATATTTACAGTCCAAACACTCTAATGACACTAACCACCCAATAAATGTATGTTAATATTTATAGTTAAAACACTGTAATGACACCCACACACCCCCCACCCCATGAATGACTGTTGATATTTACAGTCCAAGCACTGTAATGACACCCACACACCCACCACTCCATTAATTAATGTTGATATTTACAGTCCAAGCTCCGTAATGACACTCACACACCCACCACCCTATGAATGAATGTTGATATTTACAGTCCAAACACTGTAATGACTCTCACACACCCACCACCCCATAAATGACGGTTGATATTTATAGTCCAAGCACGGTAATGAAACCCACACACCTACCACCTTATGAATGACTGTTGATATTTTCAGTCCAAGCACTGTAATGACATCGACACACTCACTATCCCATGAATGACTGTTAATATTTACAGTCCAAGCACTGTAATGTCACCCACACACCCACTACCCAATGAATAATAATTGATATTTACAGTCCAAGAACTGTAATAAAACCCACACACCCACCACCCTATAAATGACTGCTGATATTTACAGTCCAAGCAATGTAATGACACCCACACACCCACCACCCCATAAATGACAGTTGATATTTATAGTCCAAGCACTGTAATGACACCCACACAACCACCACCCCATGAATGACTTTTGATATTTTCAGTCCAAGCACTGTAATGACATCCACACACCCACCACCCGATGAATGACTGTTAATATTTACAGTATGAGCACTGTAATAACACCCACACACCCACCACCAAATGAATAATGGTTGATATTTACAGTCCAAGAACTGTAATGACACCCACACACTTACCATCCCATTAATGACTGTTGATATTTACACACCAAACACTGTCATGACACCCACCACCCCATGAATGACTGTTGATATTTACAGTCCAAGCACTCTAATGACACCCACCACCCAATAAATGACTGTTGATATTTATAGTCAAAACACTGTAATGACACCCACACACAAACCACCCCATAAATTACTGCTGTTATTTACAGTCCAAGCACTGTAATGACACCTACAGGCCCACCACCCCATAATTAACTGTTGATATTTACAGTCCAAGCACTGTAATGACACACACACACACCACCTCATGAATGACTCTATATATTTATAGTCCAATCACTTTAATGACACCACATACCCACCACTCCATGAATGACTCTTGATATTTACAGTCCAAGCACTGTAATGACATCCACACACCTTCTACCCCATAAATGACATTTGATTTTTTTAGTCCAAGCACTGTAATGACACCCACACACCTACCACCCCATAAATGACTGTTTACATTTTCAGTCAAAGCACTGTAATGACATCCACACACCTACAAACCTATGAATGACTGTTAATATTTACAGTCCAAGAACTGTAATGACACCCACACATCCACCACCCCATTAATGACTGTTGATATTTTCAGTCCAAGCACTGTAATGACATCCACACACCCACCACCCTATAAATGACTGTTGATATTTATAGTCCAAGCACTGTCATATTACAGTTCAAGCACTATAATGACATCCACACACCAACCACCCTATGAATGACTGTTGATATTTACAGTCCAAGCAATGTAATGACACCCTCACCCCCACCACCCCATGGATGACTGTTGATATTTACAGTAAAAACACTGTAATGACACCCCCACACCCACCACCCAATGAATTATGGTTGATATTTACAGTCCAAGAACTGTAATGACACCTACACACCAACCACCCCATGAATGAATGTTGATATTTACAGTCCAAGCACTGTAATGACACCCTCACCCCCTCCACCCCATGGAAGACTGTTGATATTTGCAATTAAAACACTGTAACGACACCCACACACCCACCCACCCATGAATAACTGTTGATATTTACAGTCCAAGCACTGTAATGACACCTACAGGCCCACCACCCCATAATTAACTGTTGATATTTACAGTCCAAGCACTGTAATGACACACACACACACCACCTCATGAATGACTCTATATATTTATAGTCCAATCACTTTAATGACACCACATACCCACCACTCCATGAATGACTCTTGATATTTACAGTCCAAGCACTGTAATGACATCCACACACCTTCTACCCCATAAATGACATTTGATTTTTTTAGTCCAAGCACTGTAATGACACCCACACACCTACCACCCCATAAATGACTGTTTACATTTTCAGTCAAAGCACTGTAATGACATCCACACACCTACAAACCTATGA
This sequence comes from Petrolisthes cinctipes, assembly GCA_033782935.1. Taxonomy (NCBI): domain Eukaryota; kingdom Metazoa; phylum Arthropoda; class Malacostraca; order Decapoda; family Porcellanidae; genus Petrolisthes; species Petrolisthes cinctipes. Next base: position 754,287 of record JAWQEG010000251.1, on the reverse strand, counting down.
ATGACTGTTAATATTTACAGTCCAAGAACTGTAATGACACCCACACATCCACCACCCCATTAATGACTGTTGATATTTTCAGTCCAAGCACTGTAATGACATCCACACACCCACCACCCTATAAATGACTGTTGATATTTATAGTCCAAGCACTGTCATATTACAGTTCAAGCACTATAATGACATCCACACACCAACCACCCTATGAATGACTGTTGATATTTACAGTCCAAGCAATGTAATGACACCCTCACCCCCACCACCCCATGGATGACTGTTGATATTTACAGTAAAAACACTGTAATGACACCCCCACACCCACCACCCAATGAATTATGGTTGATATTTACAGTCCAAGAACTGTAATGACACCTACACACCAACCACCCCATGAATGAATGTTGATATTTACAGTCCAAGCACTGTAATGACACCCTCACCCCCTCCACCCCATGGATGACTGTTGATATTTGCAATTAAAACACTGTAACGACACCCACACACCCACCCACCCATGAATAACTGTTGATATTTACAGTCCAAGCACTGTAATGACACCCACAAACCCACCACCCAATAATTGACTGTTGATATTTTCAGTCCAAGCACTGTAATGACACCCACACACCCACCACCCAATGAATGATAGTAGATATTTACAGTCGAAGAACTGTAATGACACCCACACACTCACCAACCCATGAATGACTGTTGATATTTACAGTCCAAGCACTGTCATGACACCCACCACCCCATGAATGACTGTTGATATTTTCAGTCCAAGCACGCTAATGACACCCACACACCCACCACCCCATAAATGACTGTTGATATTTACAGTCCAAGCTCTGTAATGACACTCACACACCAACCACCCAATAAATTATGGTTGATATTTACAGTCCAAGAACTGTAATGACACCTACACTCCAACCACCCCATGAATGACTGTTGATATTTACAGTCCAAGCACTCTAATGACACACACCAACTTATGAATGACTGTTGATATTTACAATCAAAACACTGTAATGACACCCACACACCCACCACCCCATAAATGACCGTCGATATTTACAGTCCAAGCACGGTAATAAAACCCACAAACCCACCACCCAATAATTGACTGTTGATATTTGCAATCCAAGCACTGTAATGACAGCCACACACTCACCACCCCATAAATGACTGTTGATATTTACATTTTAAGCACTGTAATGACACCCACACACCCAGCACCCCAAGAATGACTTTTGATATTTACTCTCCACGCATTGTAATGACACCCACACACCCACCACCCCATAAATGAATGTTGATATTTACAGTCCAAGTTCTGTAATGACACTCACACACCCACCACCCTATGAATGACTGTTAATATTTACAGTCCAAGCACTGTAATGACACCCACACACCCACCACCCCATAAATGACGGTTATTATTTATAGTCCAAGCACTGTAATGACACCCACACACTCACCACCCCATGAATGACTGTTGACATTTTCAGTCAAAGCACTGTAATGACATCCACACACCCACCACCCCATGAATGACTGTTAATATTTATAGTCTGAGCACTGTAATGACACCCACGCACCCACCACCCAATGGATGATGGTTGATATTTACAGTCCAAGAACTGTAATGACACCCACCACCCTATGAATGACTGTTAATATTTACCGTCAAAACACTGTAATGACACCCACACACCCACCACCCCTTGAATGACTGTTGATATTTACAGTCCAAGCACTCTAATGACACCCAAACACCCACCACCCAATGAATGACTGTTTATATTTACAGTCCAAGCACTCTAATGACACCCACACACCCACCACCTTATGACTGTTGATATTTACAATCAAAACACTGTAATGACACCCACACACCCACCATCCAATAAATGACTGTTGATATTTACAGTCCAATCACTGTAATGAAACCCACACACCCACCACCTCATGATTGACTGTTAATATTTACAGTCCAAGCTCTGTAATGACACTCACACACCCACCATCCCATAAATGACAGTAGATATTTACAGTCCAAGCACTGTAATGACAGCCACACACCCACCACCCCATAAATGACTGTTCATATTTACTGTCCAAGCACTGTAATGACATCCACACACCCACAACACTGTCAATGACTCTTAATATTTACAGTCTGATCACTGTGATGACACCCACACACCCACCACCCAATTAATGATGGATGATATTTACAGTCCAAGCACTGTAATGCCACCCACCACCTCATGAATGACTGTTGATATTTACAGTCCAAGCACTAATGACACACACACCCACCACCCCATGATTGACTTAATATTTATAGTTCAAGCACTGTAATGACACACACACACACCTACCACCGAATTATTGACTGTTGATATTTACAATCCAAGCACTGTAATAACACCCACAAACCCACCACCCCATGACTGACTGTTGATATTTACAGTCCAAGCACTGTAATGACACCCACACACCCATCACCCTATGAATGACTGTTGATATTTACAGTCCAATCAATGTAATGCAACCCACCATCCCATGAATGACTGTTGATATTTACAGTCCAAGCACTAATAACACACACATACCCACCACCCCATAAATGACTTGATATTTACAGTCTAAGCTATGTAATGACACCCACACACCAACCACCACATGAAAGACTGTAGATATTAACAGTCCAAGCACTATAATGAAACCTACCACCCCATAAATGACTGTTGATATTTACAGTTTAAGCACTGTAATGACACCTTCATACCCATCACCCCATGAATGACTGTTGATATTTACAGTCAAAGCACTGTAATGACACCCCCACACCCACCACCCTATGAATTATGGTTGATATTTACAGTCCAAGCATTCTAATGACAGCCACACACCCACCACCCCATAAATGACTGTTGATATTTACAGTCCAAGCTCTATAATGACATCCACACACAGACCACACCATGACTGACTGTTGATATTTACAGTCCAAACACTGTAATGACAGCCACACACCTACCACCCATTAATGACTGTTGATATTTACAGTCCAATCACTGTAATGACATCCACACACCCACCACCCCATGACTGACTGTTTATATTTAAAGTCCAAGCACTGCATAGACACCCAAACACCCACCACCCAATGAATGACTGTTGATATTTACAGTCAAAGCAGTGTAATGAGACCCCCACACCCACCACCCCATAAATTATGGTTGATAATTGCAGTCCAAGCATTCTAATGACAGCCACACACCCACCACCCCATAAATGACTGTTGATATTTACAGTCTAAACACTGTAATGACATCCACACACCCACAACCCCATGACTGACTGTTGATATTTACAGTCCAAACACTGTAATGAAAGCCACACACCCACCACCCCATAAATGACTGTTGATATTTACAGTTCAAGCACTGTAATGACATCCACACACCCACCACCCAATGAATGACTATTGATATTTACAGTCCAAGCTCTGTAATGACAATCACACACCAACCACCCTATGAATGACTGTTAATATTTACAGTCCAAGCACTGTAATGACACCCACAAACCCATAAATGACTGTTGATATTTACAGTCCGAGCACTAATTATACACACACACACACATCAACCCATGAATGACTTGATATTTATAGTCCAAGCACTGTAATGACCCCCACCAACCCACCACCCCATGAATGACTGTTGATATTTAAAGTCCAAGCACTGTAATGATACCCACAAACCCACCTCCCCATGAATGACTGTTGTTATTTACAGTCCAAGCACTGTAATGACACCCACACACCCACCACCCCATAAATGATGGTTGATATTTATAGTCCAAGCACTGTAATGACACACACACACCCACCACTCCTTGAATGACTGTTGATATTTACAGTCCAAGCACTGTAATGCCACTCACCACCCCATGAATAACTGTTGATATTTACAGTCCAAGCATTACTGACACACACAAACCCACCACCCCATAAATGACTTGATATTTACAGTCCAAACACTGTAATGACATCCACACACCCACAACCCCATGACTGACTGTTGATATTTACAGTCCAAACACTGTAATGAAAGCCACACACCCACCACCCCATAAATGACTGTTGATATTTACAGTCCATGCACTGTAATGACATCCACACAACCACCACCCAATGAATGACTATTGATATTTACAGTCCAAGCTCTGTAATGACACTCACACACCAACCACCCTATAAATGACTGTTAATATTTACAGTCCAATCACTGTAATGACACCCACAAACCCATAAATGACTGTTGATATTTACAGTCCGAGCACTAATTATACACACACACCCACCAACCCATGAATGACTTGATATTTATAGTCCAAGCACTGTAATGACCCCCACCAACCCACCACCCCATGAATGACAGTTGATATTTACAGTCCAAGCACTGTAATGATACCCACAAACTCACCTCCCCATGAATGACTGTTGTTATTTACAGTCCAAGCACTGTAATGACACCCACACACCCACCACCCCATAAATGATGGATGATATTTATAGTCCAAGCACTGTAATGACACTCACACACCCACCACCCCTTGAATGACTGTTGATATTTACAGTCCAAGCACTGCATAGACACCCAAACACCCACCACCCAATGAATGACTGTTGATATTTACAGTCCAATCACTGTAATGAAACCCACACACCCACCACCTCATAATTGACTGTTAATATTTACAGTCCAAGCACTGTAATGACATCCACACACCAACCACACGATAATTGACTGTTGATATTTACAGTCCAAGCACTGTAATGACACACACACACCCACCACCCAATTATTGACTGTTGATATTTACAGTCCAAGCACTGTAATAACACCCACAAACCCACCACCCCATGACTGACTGTTGATATTTACAGTCCAAACACTGTAATGACAGCCACACACCCACCACCCTGTAAATTACTGTTGATATTTACAGTCCAAGCACTGTAATAACACCCACACACCCATCACCCCATGAATGACTGTTGATATTTACAGTCCAAGAACTGTAATGCCACCCACTATCCCATGAATAAATGTTGATATTTACAGTCCAAGCACTAATGACACACACATACCCACCACCCCATAAACTACTTCATATTTACACTCCAAGCCATGTAATGACACCCACACACCAACCAACCCATGAATGACTGTTGATATTTACAGTCCAAGCACTATAAGGACACCCAAACACCTACCACCCCATGAATGACTGTTAATATTTACAGTGAAAGCCCTGTAATAACACCCCCAAACCCCCCACCACATGAATTATTGTTGATATTTACAGTCCAATCATTCTAATGACAGCCACACACCCACCACCCCATAAATGACTGTTGATATTTACAGTCCAAACACTGTAATTACATCCACACACCCACCACCCCATGACTGACTGTTGATATTTACAGTCCAAACAATGTAATGACAGCCACACACCTACCACCCCTTAAATGACTGTTGATTTTTAAAATCCAAGCACTGTAATAACATCAACACACCCACTACCCAATGAATGAATATTCATATTTACAGTCCAAGCTCTGTAATGAAACTCACACACCAACCACCCTATGAATGGCTGTTGATATTTACAGTCCAAGCACTGTAATGCCACCCACAACCCCATAAATGACTGTTTATATTTACAGTCCAAGCACTAATGACACACAAACACCCACCAACCCATGAATGACTTGATATTTACAGTCCAAGCACTGTAATGACACCCACCAACCCACCACCCCATGAATGACTGTTGATATTTACAGTCCAAGCACTGTAATGACACCCACAAACCCACCACCCCATGAATGACTGTTGATATTTACAGTCAAAGCACTGTAATGACACCCCCACACCAACCACCCCATGAATTATTGATGATATATACAGTCCAAGCATTCTAATGACAGCCAATCACCCACCACCCCATAAATGATGGTTGATATTTTTAGTCCAAGCACTGTAATGAAACCCACACACCCACCACCCCATTACTGACTGTTGATATTTACAGTTTAAGCACTGTAATGACACCTTCGTACCCACCACCCAATGAATTATGGTTGATATTTACAGTCCAAGCATTCTAATGACAGCCACACACCCACCACCCCATAAATGACTGTTGATATTTACATTCAAAGCACTAACTACACACACACACCCACCACAACATGAATGACTTGATATTTACAGTCCAAGCACTGTAATGACACCCACACACCCCCCACTCCATGAATAACTGTTGATATTTACAGTCCAAGCACTGTAATGACATTCACAAACCCACCACCCAATGATTTACTGTTAAAATTTACAGTTCAAGCACTGTAATGACAGCCACACACCCACCCCCCCATCAATGACAGTAGATATTTACAGTCCAAGCACAGTAATGACAGCCACACACCCACCCACCTCATAAATGACTGTTGATATTTACAGTCCAAGCACTGTAATGACATCCACACACCCACCACCACATGAATGACACTTAATATTTACAGTCTGAGCACTGTAAAGACACCCACACACCAACCACCCTATGAATGACTGTTGATATTTACAGTCCAAACACTGTAATGCCACCCACAACCCCATAAATGACTGTTTATATTTACAGTCCAAGCATCAATGACACACACACACCCACCAACCCATGAATGACTTGATATTTACAGTCCAAGCACTGTAATGACACCCACCAACCCACCACCCCATGAATGACTGATGATATTTTCACTCCAAGCACTGTAATGACACCCACAAGCTCACCACCCCATGAATGACGGTTGATATTTACAGTCAAAGCACTGTAATGACACCCCCACACCCACCACCCCATGAATTATATATGATATTTACATTTCAAGCATTCTAATGACAACCAAACACCCACCACCCCATGACTGACTGTTGATATTTACAGTCCAAGCACTATAATGCCACCCACCACCCAATGATTGACTGTTGATATTTACATTCCAATCACTAATGACTCACACATACCCACCACCCCATGAATGACTTGATATTTACAGATCAAGCCATTTAATGACACCCACACACCCACCACCCTATGAATGACTGTTGATATTTACAGTCCAAGCACTATAAAGACACCTAAACACATACCACCCCATGAATGACAGTTGATATTTTCAATCCAAGTACTGTAATGACACCCTCATACCCACCACCCTCTGAATGACTGTTGATATTTACAGTTAAAGCACTGTAAAGACATCCACACATCTACCACACCATGAATGACTGTTGATATTTACAGTCCAAGCTCTATAATGATACTTACACACCCATCACCCAATGAATATTCGTTGATTTTTACAGTCCAAGAAATGTAATGTCACCCACACACTCACCAATATATGAATGACTGTTGATATTTACAGTCCAAGCACTGTCATGACAACCACTCATCCACCACCTTATTAATAACTGTTGATATTTACAGTCAAAGCACTCTAATGACACCAACCACCCTCTGAATGACTGTTGATATTTACAGTCCAAGCTCTGTAATGACACTCACACACAAACCACCCTATGAATGACTGTTGATATTTACAGTAAAAGCACGGTAATAACCCCCCCCCCTAAATGACGGTTGATATTTATAGTCAAAGCACTGTAATGACACCCACACACCCACCATCCTATTAATGACTGTTGTTATTTAAATCCCAAGCACTGTAATGCCACCCACCACCCCATAAATGACTGTTGATATTTACAGTCCAAGCACTAATGACACACACACACACCCACCACCCCATGAATGAATTGATATTAACAGTCCAAGCACTGTAATGATACCCACCCACCCACCACCCCATGAATGACTTAATATTTACAGTCCAAGCACTGTAATGACACCCACAAACCCACCTCCCCATGATTGACTTTTGATATTTACAGGCTAAGCACTGTAATGACAGCCAAACACCCACCACCCCATAAATGACTGTTGATATTTACAGTCTAAACACTATAATGACACCCACACACCCAACACTCCAAGAATGACTTTTGATATTGACAGTCCAACCACTGTAATGACACCCACATTCTCACCACCCCATAAATGATAGTTGATATTTATAGTCCAAACACTGTAATGACAACCACACACCCACCACCCCATGAATGACTGTTGATATTTTCAGTCCAAGCAGTGTAATGACATCCACACACCTACCACCCCATGAATGACTGTTAATATTTACAGTTTGAGCACAGTAATGACACCCACACACCCACCCCCCCATGAATTATGGTTGATATTTACAGTCTAAACACTTTTATGACACCCACACAACAACCACCCCATGAATGACTGTTGATATTTACAGTCCAAGCACTGTAATGACACCCACCACCCTATGAATGACTTGTGATATTTACAATCAAAACAAAGTAATGACACCCACACACCCATCACCTCATGAATGACTGTTGATATTTACACTCCAAGCAATGTAATGACACCCACACACCCATCACCTCATGAATGACTGTTGATATTTACACTCCAAGCACTGTAATGTCACCCACACACCAACTACCCCATGAATGACTGTTGATATTTACAGTCCAAGAACTGTAATGACACCCACACACCCACCACCCCATAAATGACTGTTGATATTTTCAGTCCAAGCACTGTGATGACATTCACACACCCAACACCCCTTGAAAAACTGTTATTATTTACAGTCCAAGCACTCTAATGACGCCCACCACCCTCTAAATGATTGTTGATATTTACAGTCAAAGAACTTTAATGACACCCACACACCCACCACCCAATAAATGATGGTTGATATTTACGGTCTGAAAACTGTAATGACACCCACACACTCACCACCCTATGAATGACTGTTGATATTTACAGTCCAAGCACTGTCAAGACACCCACACACCCACCACCCCATAAATAACTGTTGATATTTACAGTCCAAGCACTGTAATGACACTAACCACCCTCTGAATGACTGTTGATATTTACAGTCAAAGCACTGTAATAACAACCACACACCCACCACCCCATGAATGACTATTGATATTTACAATCCAAGCTCTGTAATGACACTCACACACCCACCATCCCATAAATGACAGTAGATATTTACAGTCCAAGCACTGTAATGACAGCCACACACCCACCACCCCATAAATGACTGTTCATATTTACTGTCCAAGCACTGTAATGACATCCACACACCCACCACACTGTCAATGACTCTTAATATTTACAGTCTGATCACTGTGATGACACCCACACACCCACCACCCAATTAATGATGGATGATATTTACAGTCCAAGCACTGTAATGCCACCCACCACCTCATGAATGACTGTTGATATTTACAGTCCAAGCACTAATGACACACACACCCACCACCCCATGATTGACTTAATATTTATAGTTCAAGCACTGTAATGACACACACACACACCTACCACCGAATTATTGACTGTTGATATTTACAATCCAAGCACTGTAATAACACCCACAAACCCACCACCCCATGACTGACTGTTGATATTTACAGTCCAAGCACTGTAATGACACCCACACACCCATCACCCTATGAATGACTGTTGATATTTACAGTCCAATCAATGTAATGCAACCCACCATCCCATGAATGACTGTTGATATTTACAGTCCAAGCACTAATAACACACACATACCCACCACCCCATAAATGACTTGATATTTACAGTCTAAGCTATGTAATGACACCCACACACCAACCACCCCATGAAAGACTGTAGATATTAACAGTCCAAGCACTATAATGAAACCTACCACCCCATAAATGACTGTTGATATTTACAGTTTAAGCACTGTAATGACACCTTCATACCCATCACCCCATGAATGACTGTTGATATTTACAGTCAAAGCACTGTAATGACACCCCCACACCCACCACCCTATGAATTATGGTTGATATTTACAGTCCAAGCATTCTAATGACAGCCACACACCCACCACCCCATAAATGACTGTTGATATTTACAGTCCAAGCTCTATAATGACATCCACACACAGACCACACCATGACTGACTGTTGATATTTACAGTCCAAACACTGTAATGACAGCCACACACCTACCACCCATTAATGACTGTTGATATTTACAGTCCAATCACTGTAATGACATCCACACACCCACCACCCCATGACTGACTGTTTATATTTAAAGTCCAAGCACTGCATAGACACCCAAACACCCACCACCCAATGAATGACTGTTGATATTTACAGTCAAAGCAGTGTAATGAGACCCCCACACCCACCACCCCATAAATTATGGTTGATAATTGCAGTCCAAGCATTCTAATGACAGCCACACACCCACCACCCCATAAATGACTGTTGATATTTACAGTCTAAACACTGTAATGACATCCACACACCCACAACCCCATGACTGACTGTTGATATTTACAGTCCAAACACTGTAATGAAAGCCACACACCCACCACCCCATAAATGACTGTTGATATTTACAGTTCAAGCACTGTAATGACATCCACACACCCACCACCCAATGAATGACTATTGATATTTACAGTCCAAGCTCTGTAATGACAATCACACACCAACCACCCTATGAATGACTGTTAATATTTACAGTCCAAGCACTGTAATGACACCCACAAACCCATAAATGACTGTTGATATTTACAGTCCGAGCACTAATTATACACACACACACACATCAACCCATGAATGACTTGATATTTATAGTCCAAGCACTGTAATGACCCCCACCAACCCACCACCCCATGAATGACTGTTGATATTTACAGTCCAAGCACTGTAATGATACCCACAAACCCACCTCCCCATGAATGACTGTTGTTATTTACAGTCCAAGCACTGTAATGACACCCACACACCCACCACCCCATAAATGATGGTTGATATTTATAGTCCAAGCACTGTAATGACACACACACACCCACCACTCCTTGAATGACTGTTGATATTTACAGTCCAAGCACTGTAATGCCACTCACCACCCCATGAATAACTGTTGATATTTACAGTCCAAGCATTACTGACACACACAAACCCACCACCCCATAAATGACTTGATATTTACAGTCCAAACACTGTAATGACATCCACACACCCACAACCCCATGACTGACTGTTGATATTTACAGTCCAAACACTGTAATGAAAGCCACACACCCACCACCCCATAAATGACTGTTGATATTTACAGTCCATGCACTGTAATGACATCCACACAACCACCACCCAATGAATGACTATTGATATTTACAGTCCAAGCTCTGTAATGACACTCACACACCAACCACCCTATAAATGACTGTTAATATTTACAGTCCAATCACTGTAATGACACCCACAAACCCATAAATGACTGTTGATATTTACAGTCCGAGCACTAATTATACACACACACCCACCAACCCATGAATGACTTGATATTTATAGTCCAAGCACTGTAATGACCCCCACCAACCCACCACCCCATGAATGACAGTTGATATTTACAGTCCAAGCACTGTAATGATACCCACAAACTCACCTCCCCATGAATGACTGTTGTTATTTACAGTCCAAGCACTGTAATGACACCCACACACCCACCACCCCATAAATGATGGATGATATTTATAGTCCAAGCACTGTAATGACACTCACACACCCACCACCCCTTGAATGACTGTTGATATTTACAGTCCAAGCACTGCATAGACACCCAAACACCCACCACCCAATGAATGACTGTTGATATTTACAGTCCAATCACTGTAATGAAACCCACACACCCACCACCTCATAATTGACTGTTAATATTTACAGTCCAAGCACTGTAATGACATCCACACACCAACCACACGATAATTGACTGTTGATATTTACAGTCCAAGCACTGTAATGACACACACACACCCACCACCCAATTATTGACTGTTGATATTTACAGTCCAAGCACTGTAATAACACCCACAAACCCACCACCCCATGACTGACTGTTGATATTTACAGTCCAAACACTGTAATGACAGCCACACACCCACCACCCTGTAAATTACTGTTGATATTTACAGTCCAAGCACTGTAATAACACCCACACACCCATCACCCCATGAATGACTGTTGATATTTACAGTCCAAGAACTGTAATGCCACCCACTATCCCATGAATAAATGTTGATATTTACAGTCCAAGCACTAATGACACACACATACCCACCACCCCATAAACTACTTCATATTTACACTCCAAGCCATGTAATGACACCCACACACCAACCAACCCATGAATGACTGTTGATATTTACAGTCCAAGCACTATAAGGACACCCAAACACCTACCACCCCATGAATGACTGTTAATATTTACAGTGAAAGCCCTGTAATAACACCCCCAAACCCCCCACCACATGAATTATTGTTGATATTTACAGTCCAATCATTCTAATGACAGCCACACACCCACCACCCCATAAATGACTGTTGATATTTACAGTCCAAACACTGTAATTACATCCACACACCCACCACCCCATGACTGACTGTTGATATTTACAGTCCAAACAATGTAATGACAGCCACACACCTACCACCCCTTAAATGACTGTTGATTTTTAAAATCCAAGCACTGTAATAACATCAACACACCCACTACCCAATGAATGAATATTCATATTTACAGTCCAAGCTCTGTAATGAAACTCACACACCAACCACCCTATGAATGGCTGTTGATATTTACAGTCCAAGCACTGTAATGCCACCCACAACCCCATAAATGACTGTTTATATTTACAGTCCAAGCACTAATGACACACAAACACCCACCAACCCATGAATGACTTGATATTTACAGTCCAAGCACTGTAATGACACCCACCAACCCACCACCCCATGAATGACTGTTGATATTTACAGTCCAAGCACTGTAATGACACCCACAAACCCACCACCCCATGAATGACTGTTGATATTTACAGTCAAAGCACTGTAATGACACCCCCACACCAACCACCCCATGAATTATTGATGATATATACAGTCCAAGCATTCTAATGACAGCCAATCACCCACCACCCCATAAATGATGGTTGATATTTTTAGTCCAAGCACTGTAATGAAACCCACACACCCACCACCCCATTACTGACTGTTGATATTTACAGTTTAAGCACTGTAATGACACCTTCGTACCCACCACCCAATGAATTATGGTTGATATTTACAGTCCAAGCATTCTAATGACAGCCACACACCCACCACCCCATAAATGACTGTTGATATTTACATTCAAAGCACTAACTACACACACACACCCACCACAACATGAATGACTTGATATTTACAGTCCAAGCACTGTAATGACACCCACACACCCCCCACTCCATGAATAACTGTTGATATTTACAGTCCAAGCACTGTAATGACATTCACAAACCCACCACCCAATGATTTACTGTTGATATTTACAGTTCAAGCACTGTAATGACAGCCACACACCCACCCCCCCATCAATGACAGTAGATATTTACAGTCCAAGCACAGTAATGACAGCCACACACCCACCCACCTCATAAATGACTGTTGATATTTACAGTCCAAGCACTGTAATGACATCCACACACCCACCACCACATGAATGACACTTAATATTTACAGTCTGAGCACTGTAAAGACACCCACACACCAACCACCCTATGAATGACTGTTGATATTTACAGTCCAAACACTGTAATGCCACCCACAACCCCATAAATGACTGTTTATATTTACAGTCCAAGCATCAATGACACACACACACCCACCAACCCATGAATGACTTGATATTTACAGTCCAAGCACTGTAATGACACCCACCAACCCACCACCCCATGAATGACTGATGATATTTTCACTCCAAGCACTGTAATGACACCCACAAGCTCACCACCCCATGAATGACGGTTGATATTTACAGTCAAAGCACTGTAATGACACCCCCACACCCACCACCCCATGAATTATATATGATATTTACATTTCAAGCATTCTAATGACAACCAAACACCCACCACCCCATGACTGACTGTTGATATTTACAGTCCAAGCACTATAATGCCACCCACCACCCAATGATTGACTGTTGATATTTACATTCCAATCACTAATGACTCACACATACCCACCACCCCATGAATGACTTGATATTTACAGATCAAGCCATTTAATGACACCCACACACCCACCACCCTATGAATGACTGTTGATATTTACAGTCCAAGCACTATAAAGACACCTAAACACATACCACCCCATGAATGACAGTTGATATTTTCAATCCAAGTACTGTAATGACACCCTCATACCCACCACCCTCTGAATGACTGTTGATATTTACAGTTAAAGCACTGTAAAGACATCCACACATCTACCACACCATGAATGACTGTTGATATTTACAGTCCAAGCTCTATAATGATACTTACACACCCATCACCCAATGAATATTCGTTGATTTTTACAGTCCAAGAAATGTAATGTCACCCACACACTCACCAATATATGAATGACTGTTGATATTTACAGTCCAAGCACTGTCATGACAACCACTCATCCACCACCTTATTAATAACTGTTGATATTTACAGTCAAAGCACTCTAATGACACCAACCACCCTCTGAATGACTGTTGATATTTACAGTCCAAGCTCTGTAATGACACTCACACACAAACCACCCTATGAATGACTGTTGATATTTACAGTAAAAGCACGGTAATAACCCCCCCCCCTAAATGACGGTTGATATTTATAGTCAAAGCACTGTAATGACACCCACACACCCACCATCCTATTAATGACTGTTGTTATTTAAATCCCAAGCACTGTAATGCCACCCACCACCCCATAAATGACTGTTGATATTTACAGTCCAAGCACTAATGACACACACACACACCCACCACCCCATGAATGAATTGATATTAACAGTCCAAGCACTGTAATGATACCCACCCACCCACCACCCCATGAATGACTTAATATTTACAGTCCAAGCACTGTAATGACACCCACAAACCCACCTCCCCATGATTGACTTTTGATATTTACAGGCTAAGCACTGTAATGACAGCCAAACACCCACCACCCCATAAATGACTGTTGATATTTACAGTCTAAACACTATAATGACACCCACACACCCAACACTCCAAGAATGACTTTTGATATTGACAGTCCAACCACTGTAATGACACCCACATTCTCACCACCCCATAAATGATAGTTGATATTTATAGTCCAAACACTGTAATGACAACCACACACCCACCACCCCATGAATGACTGTTGATATTTTCAGTCCAAGCAGTGTAATGACATCCACACACCTACCACCCCATGAATGACTGTTAATATTTACAGTTTGAGCACAGTAATGACACCCACACACCCACCCACCCATGAATTATGGTTGATATTTACAGTCTAAACACTTTTATGACACCCACACAACAACCACCCCATGAATGACTGTTGATATTTACAGTCCAAGCACTGTAATGACACCCACCACCCTATGAATGACTTGTGATATTTACAATCAAAACAAAGTAATGACACCCACACACCCATCACCTCATGAATGACTGTTGATATTTACACTCCAAGCAATGTAATGACACCCACACACCCATCACCTCATGAATGACTGTTGATATTTACACTCCAAGCACTGTAATGTCACCCACACACCAACTACCCCATGAATGACTGTTGATATTTACAGTCCAAGAACTGTAATGACACCCACACACCCACCACCCCATAAATGACTGTTGATATTTTCAGTCCAAGCACTGTGATGACATTCACACACCCAACACCCCTTGAAAAACTGTTATTATTTACAGTCCAAGCACTCTAATGACGCCCACCACCCTCTAAATGATTGTTGATATTTACAGTCAAAGAACTTTAATGACACCCACACACCCACCACCCAATAAATGATGGTTGATATTTACGGTCTGAAAACTGTAATGACACCCACACACTCACCACCCTATGAATGACTGTTGATATTTACAGTCCAAGCACTGTCAAGACACCCACACACCCACCACCCCATAAATAACTGTTGATATTTACAGTCCAAGCACTGTAATGACACTAACCACCCTCTGAATGACTGTTGATATTTACAGTCAAAGCACTGTAATAACAACCACACACCCACCACCCCATGAATGACTATTGATATTTACAATCCAAGCTCTGTAATGACACTCACATACCCACCACCCTATGAATGACTGATAATATTTACAGTCCAAGAACAGTAATGACACACACAAACCCACCACCCCATGAATGACTGTTGATATTTACAGTCCAAGCACTGTAATGACACCCACCACCCATAGTTGACTGTTGATATTTACAGTCTAAGCACTAATAACACACACACCACTCCATGAATGACTTGATATTTACAGTTCAAGCAAAGTAATGGCACCAACACACCTACGACCAAAAGAATGACTGTTGATATTTACAGTCCAGGCACTATAATGGCACCTACACACCAACCACCCCATGAATGACTGTTGATATTTACAGTCTAAGCACTGTAATGACACCCTCACACCCACCACCCAATGAATGACTGTTGATATTAACAGTCAAAGCACTGTAATGACACCCCAACACCCACCACCCCATGAATTATGGATAATATTTACAGTCCAAGCACTGTTATGACTCTCACACAACTATCACCCCATGAATGACTGTTGATATTTACAGTCCAAGCACTGTAATGACACCCACCACCCTATGAATGACTGTTGATATTTACAATCAAAACAAAGTAATGACACCCACACACCCACCACCTAATAAATGACTGTTGATATTTACACTCCAAGCACTGTAATGTCACCCACACACTCACCACCCCATTAATGAATGTTGATATTTACAGTCCAAGCAAAGTCATGACACTCACAAACCCACCACCCCATAAATAACTGTTGATATTTACAGTCCAAGCACTTTAATGACACCCACCACCCTCTGAATGACTGTTGATATTTACAGTGTAATCACTGTAATAACACCTACACACCCACCACCCCACGAATGACTGTTTTTATTTACATTCCAAGCACTGTAATGACACCGACACAACCACCACCCCATGATTGACTGTTTATATTTACAGTCCAAGCAATGTGATGACACCCAAACACCCACCACCCTTTAAATGACTTTTGATATTTACAGTCCAAGCACTAATGACACACACACACCCACCACACTATGAATGACTTGATATTTTCAGTCCAAGCACTTTAATGACACCCACACACTCACCATTCCATGAATGACTGTTGATATTTACAGTCCAAGCACTATAATGACACACACACCCACAACCCCATAAATGACTGTTGATATTTACAGTCAAAGCACCGTAATGACACCCAAACACCCACCACCCCATTAGTGACATTTGATATTTACAGTCCAAACACTGTAATAACACCCACACACCAACCACCCCATGAATGACTGTTGATATTTACAGTCCAAGAACTGTAATGACACCCCCACACTCACCGCCCCATAAATGACTGTTGATATTTACAGTCAAAACACTGTAATGACACCCACACACCTCGCACCCTATAAATTTTTATTGATATTTACAGTCCAAGCACTGTAATGACACCCACAAACCCACCACCCAATGATTGTCTGTTGATGTTTACAGTCCAAGCACTGTCATGAAACCCACAAACCCACCACCCAATAAGTAACTGTTAATATTTACAGTCAAAGCACTCTAATGACACGCACCACCCTATAAATGACTGTAGATATTTACAGTCAAAACACTGTAATGACACCCACACCCACCACCCCTTAAATGATGTTGATATTTACAGTCAAAGCACTGTAATGACACCCACACACCCACCACCCCATGAAAGACTGTTGATATTTACATTCCAGGCACTGTCATGACACCCACAAACCAACCACCCTATAAATAACTGTTGATATTTATAGTCCAAGCACTCTAATGACACCCACCACCCTATGAATGACTGTTGGTATTTACAATCAAAACACTGTAATGACACCCACACACCCACCACCCCATGAATGACTGTTGCTATTTTCAGTCCAAGCACTGTCAAGACACCCACAAACCCACCACCCTATAAATAACTGTTGATATTTATAGTCCAAGCACTCTAATGACACCCATCACCCCATGAATGACTGTTGATATTTACAGTCCAAGCACTATATTGATACACACACCCACCGCCCCATAAATGACTATTGATATTTACAGTCAAAGCACTGTAAAGACACCCACACACCCACCACCACATAAATGACAGTTGATATTTACAGTCCAAGCACTGTAATGACACCAACACACCCACCACCCTGTAAATGACTCTTGATATTTACAGTCCAAGCACTCTAATGACACCCACCACCTTATGAAATACTGTTGATATTTACAATCAAAACACTGTAATGATGCCCACACATACAACACCCCATGAATGACTGTTGATATTTTCAGTCCAATCACAGTAATGACACCCACACACCCACTACCCCATGAATGACTGTTAATATTTACAGTACAAGCACTGTAATGACACCGACACACCCACCACCCAATGAATGATGGTTGATATTTACAGTCCAATAACTGTAATGACTTGATATTTACAATTAAAATGCTGTAATGACACCCACACACTAACCACCCCATGAATGACTGTTGATATATACTGTCTAAGCACTGTAATGACACCCACACTCCCACCACCCCATAATTGACTGTTGATATTTACAGTCCAAGCAATGTAATTGCATCCACACACCCACCACCCCAAGAATGACTGTTGATATTTACAGTCCAAGCAGTATAATGACATCCACTAACCACATGAATGACTGTTGATATTTACAGTCCAAGCACTGTAATAACACCCACACACCAACCACCCCAAGAATGACTGTTGGTATTTACAGTCCAATCACTATAATGACACCCACACACCCACAACCCCATGAATGACTGTTGATATTTACAGTCCGAACACAGTAATGACACCCTCACACCCACCACCCCATGAATGACTCTTGATATTTACAGTCAAAGCACTGTAATGGCACCCACACACCCACCACCCCATAAATGACTGTTGATATTTACAGTCCAAGCACTATAATGACATCCACTAACCACATGAATGACTGTTGATATTTACAGTCCAAGCACTGTAATGACACCCTCACACCCACCACCCCATGAATGACTGTTGATATTTATAGTCAAAGCACTGTAATGACACACCCACACCCACCACCCTATGAATTATGATTGATATTTACAGTCCAAGCACTGTAATGACACCCATACAACCACCACCCCATGAATGACTGTTGATATTTGCAGTCCAAGTACTGTAATGACACCCACCACCCTATGAATGACTGTTGATATTTACAATCAAAACACTGTAATGACACCCACACACCCACCACCCCATGAATGAATGTTGATATTTACAGTCCAAGCACAGTAATGACACCCACACACCCACCACCCTTTGAATAACTGTTGATATTTACAGTCCAAGCACTGTAATGACATCCACACACCCACCACCCCATAAATGACTGTTGATATTTACAGTCCAAGCTCTGTAATGACACTCACACACCCACCACCCTATAAATGACTGTTGATATTTACAGTCCAAGCACTTTCATGACACCCACAGACCCACCACCCTATAAATGACTGTTGATATTTACAGTCCAAGCACTCTAATGACACCCACCACCCTCTGAATGGCTGTTGATATTTACAATCAAAGCACTGTAATAACACCCACACACCCACCACCTTATGAATGACTGTTGATATTTACAGTCCAAGCACTGTAATGACACCAACCTCCCCATGATTGACTGTTGATATTTACAGTCCAAGCAATGTAATGACACCCACACACCCACCAACCCATTAATGACTGTTGATATTGACAGTCCAAGCACTGTAATGATACCCACACACTTATCACCCAATGAATGACTGTTGATATTTACAGTCCCAGCACTGTAATGCAACCCACCACCCCATGAATGACTGTTGATATTTACAGTTTAAGCAATAATAACAAACACACACCCACCACACCATGAATGTTTTGATATTTACAGTCCAAGCACTGTATTGACACCCACACATCCACAACCCCATGAATGACTGTTGGAATTTACTGTCCAAGCACAGTAATGACAGCCACACACCCACCACCTCATAAATAACTGTTGATATTTATAGTCTAAGCACTCTAATGACACCCACCCACCAACCAACCCATGAATGACTGTTGATATTTACAGTCCAAGCTATGTAATGACACCCTCACACACACCACCCCAAAAATGACTGTTGATATTTACAGTCAAAACACTGTAATAACACCCCAACACCCACGACCCCATGAATTATAGTTGATATTTACAGTCCAAGCACTGTAATGACACCCACACACCCCCAAACCTATGAATTATTGTTGATATTTACAGTCAAGCACTCTAATGATACCCACCACCCTATGAATGACTGTTGATATTTACAATCAAAACACTGTAATGACACCCATACACCCACCACCCCATAAATGACTGTTGATATTTACAGTCCAAGCACTGTAATGACACCCAGACACACACCACCCCATGATTAACTGCTGATATTTACAGTCCAAGCATTGTAATGACACCCCCACACCAACCACCCCATGAATTATGGTTGATATATACAGTCCAAGCACTGTAATGATACCCACACAACCACCACCCCTTAAATGACTGTTGATATTTACAGTCTAAGCACTGTAACGACACCCACCACCCTATAAATGACTGTTGATAGTTACAATCAGAACACTGTAATAACACCCACACACCCACCACCCCATGAATAACTGTTGATATTTACAATCCAACTACTGTAATGACACCCATACACCCACCACCCAAAGAATGACTGTTGATATTTAGAGTCCAAGCACTGTAATGACACCAACACACCCACCTCCCCATAAATGATGGTTGATATCTATAGTCCAAGCAATGTAATGACACTCACACACCCACCACCCCATGAATAACTGTTAATATATACAGTCCAAGCATTCTAATGACACCCACCACCCTCTGAATGACTGTTGATATTTACAGTCAAAGCACTGTAATAACACCCACACACTCACCACCCCATGAATGACTGTTGATATTCACAGTCCAAGCACTGTAATGACACCCACTCACCCAACACACAATAAATGATGGTTGATATTTAAAGTCCAAGAACTGTAATGACACACACACACTTACCATTCCATGAATGACTGTTGATATTTACAGTCCAAGCACAGTAATGACACCCACACACCCACCACCCTTTGAATAACTGTTGATATTTACAGTCCAAGCACTGTAATGACATCCACACACCCACCACCCCATGAATGACTGTTGATATTTACAGTCCAAGCACAGTAATGACACCCACACACCCACCACCCTTTGAATAACTGTTGATATTTACAGTCCAAGCACTGTAATGACATCCACACACCCACCACCCCATGAATGACTGTTGATATTTACAGTCCAAGCTATGTAATGACACTCACACACCCACCACCCTATAAATGACTGTTGATATTTACAGTCCAAGCACTGTAATGACACCCACACATCCACCACCCAATGAATGATGGTTGATATTTACTGTCCAAGCTCTGTAATGACACTCACACACCCACCACCCTATAAATGACTGTTGATATTTACAGTCCAAGCACTGTAATGACACCCACACATCCACCACCCAATGAATGATGGTTGATATTTACAGTCCAAGAACTGTAATGACACCCACACACTCACCACCTTATAAATGACTGTTGATATTTACAGTTCAAGCACTTTCATGACACCCACAGACCCACCACCCCATGAATGACTGTTGATATTTACAGTCCAAACACTTTCATGATACCCACACACCCACCACCCCATGAATAACTGTTGATATTTACAGTCCAAGCTCTGTAATGACACCCCGACCCCCACCATCCCATGATTGACTGTTGATATTTATAGTCCAAGCACTGTAATGACACCTACACACCCATCAACCCATGAATGACTGTTGATATTTATAGTCCATGCACTAATAACACACACACACACCACCCCATGAATAACTTGATATTTACAGTCCAAGCACTGTAATGAACCCACAAACCCACCACCCCATGAATGACGGTGGATATTTACAGTTCAAGCACCATAATGACACACACACCCCCACCACCCCATGAATGACTGTTGATATTTACATTAAAGGACTGTAATGACACCCCCACACCCACCACTCCATGAATTATGGTTGATATTTACAGTCCAAGAACTGTAATGACACCCACCACCCTATGAATGACTGTTGATAATTACAATCAAAACACGGTAATGACACCCACACACCAACCACCCCATGAATGACTATTGATATTTACAGTCCAAGCATTGTAATGACACCCATACACCCACCACCCCATAAATGACGGTTAATAATTATAGTCCAAGCACTGTAATGACACCCACACACCCACCACCCCATAAATGACTGTTGATATTTTTACTCCAAGCACTGTAATGACATCCACACACCCACAACCCAATGAATGACTGTTAATATTTACAGTCCAAGCACTCTAATGACACCCACCACCCTCTATATGACTGTTGATATTTACAGTCCAAGCACTGTAATATCACTCACACAACCATCACCTCAAGAATGACTGTTGATATTTACAGTCCAAGCACTGTAATGACACCCACACACCTACCACTCCATGAATGACTGTTGATAATTACAGTCTAAGCTCTGTAATAACACACACACCCACCAACCTATGAATGACTGTTGATATTTACAGTCCAAGCTCTGTAATGACACCTACACACCCACCACCCCATGATTGACTGTTGATATTTACTGTCCAAGCAATGTAATGACACCCAAACACCCACCACCCTTTAAATGACTGTTGATATTTACAGTCCAAACACTGTAATGACACCCACACACCCATCACCCTATGAATGACTCTTGATATATACAGTCCAAGCACTGTAATGACACTCCAACACCCATGACTCCATGAATTATAGTTGATATTTACAGTCCAAGCACTGTAATGACACCCACACACCCACAACCCCATGAATGACTGTTGATATTTACAGTCCAAGCAATAATGACACACACACACCCACCACCCCAATAATGACTTGATATTTACAGTCCAAGCATTGTAATGACACCCACACACCAACAACCCCATGAATGACTGTTGGTATTTACAGTCCAAGCAATATAATGACACCTCCACACCCACCACCCCATTAACGACTGTTGATATTTACAGTCCGAACACTGTAATGACACCCTCACACCCACCACCCCATGAATGACTCTTGATATTTACAGACAAAGCACTGTAATGACACCCACACACCGACAACCCCTTGAAATATGGTTCATATTTACAGTCCATGCACTATAATGACACCCTCACACATACCACTCCATGAATGACTGTTTATAATTACAGTCCAAGCTCTGTAATAACACACACACCCACCACCCTATGAATGACTGTTGATATTTACAGTCCAAGCACTGTAATGACACCCACACACCCACCACCCCATGATTGATTGTTGATATTTACAGTCCATGCAATGTAATGACACCCAAACACCCACCACCCTATAAATGACTGTTGATATTTACAGTCCAAGCACTGTAATGACACCCACACACCCATCACCCTATGAATGACTCTTGATATATACAGTCCAAGCACTGTAATGCCACCCACCACCGTATGAATGACTGTTGATATTTACAGTAAAAGCACTGTAATGACACTCCAACACCTACGACCCCATGAATTATAGTTGATATTTACAGTCCAAGCACTGTAATGACACCCACACACCCACAACCCCATAAATGACTGTTGATATTTACAGTCCAAGAACTCTAATGATACCCACCACCCTATGAATGACTGTTGATATTTACAATCAAATAACTGTAATGACACCCATACACCCACCACCATATACATGTCTTGATATTTACAGTCCAAGCTCTGTAATAACACTCACACACCCACCACCCTATGAATGACTGTTAATATTTACAGTCTAAGCACCCCACATACCCACCACCCCATGATTGACTGTTGAAATTTATAGTCCAAGCAATGTAATGACACCCCCACACCCACCACCCTATGAATTATGGTTGATATTTACAGTCCAAGCACTGTAATGACATCCAAAAACCCACCACCCCATGAATGACTGTTGATATTTACAGTCCAAGCGCTGTAATGACACCCACCACCCCATGAATGACTGTTGATATTTATAGTCCAAGCACTGTAATGAAAACCCACTCACCCAAAACCCCATAAATGATGGTTGATATTTATAGTCCAAGCACTGTAATGACACCCACACACCCACCACCCCATAAATGACTGTTGATATTATTAGTTCAAGCACTGTAATGACATCCACACACCCAACACCCCATGAATGACTGTTAATATTTACAGTCCAAGCACTCTAATGACACCCACCACCCTCTGAATGACTGTTGATATTTACAGTCAAAGCACTGTAATAATACCCACACACTCACCACCCCATGAATGACTGTTGATATTCACAGTCCAAGCACTGTAATGACTCCCACACACACACCACCCAATGAATGATGGTTGATATTTACAGTCCAAGAACTGCAATGATTCCCACACATCACCACCCCATTAATGACTGTTGATATTTATGGTTCAAGCACTTTCATGATACCCACATACCCATCACTCCATGAATAGCTGTTGATATTTACAGTCCAAACACTCTGATAACACCCACCACCCTCTTAATGACTGTTGATATTTACAGTCAAAGCACTGTAATAACACCCACACACCCACCACTGTATGAATGACTGTTGATATTTACAGTCCAAGCACTGTAATGACACCAACCACCCCATGATTAAATGTTGATATTTACAATCCAAGCAATGTAATGACACCCAAACACCCACCACCCCATGAATGACTGTTGATATTTAAAGTACAAGCACTGTAATGCCACCCCCCCCCATGAATGACTGTTGATATTTACAGTCCAAGCAATAATGACACACACACACCCACCACCCCATTAATTACTTGATATTTACAGTCCAAGCATTGTAATGACACCCACACACCAACCACTCCATGAATGACTGTTGGTATTTACAGTCCAAGCAATATAATGACACCTCCACACCCACCACCCCATGAATGACTGTTGATATTTACAGTCCGAACACTGTAATGACACCCTCACACCCACCACCCCATGAATGACTCTTGATATTTACAGACAAAGCACTGTAATGACACCCACACACCGACAACCCCATGAAATATGGTTCATATTTACAGTCCATGCACTATAATGACACCCACACACCTACCACTCCATGAATGACTGTTGATAATTACAGTCCAAGCTCTGTAATAACACACACACCCACCACCCTATGAATGACTGTTGATATTTACAGTCCAAGCACTCTAATGACACCCACACACCCACCACCCCATGATTGACTGTTGATATTTACAGTCCAAGCAATGTAATGACACCCAAACACCCACCACCCTATAAATGACTGTTGATATTTACAGTCCAAGCACTGTAATGACACCCACACACCCATCACCCTATGAATGACTCTTGATATATACAGTCCAAGCACTGTAATGCCACCCACCACCCCATGAATGACTGTTGATATTTACAGTAAAAGCACTGTAATGACACTCCAACACCCACGACCCCATGAATTATAGTTGATATTTACAGTCCAAGCATTGTAATGACACCCACACACCCGCAACACCCATAAATGACTGTTGATATTTACAGTCCAAGCACTCTAATGATACCCATCACCCTATGAATGACTGTTGATATTTACAATCAAATCACTGTAATGACACCCATACACCCACCACCATATACATGACTTGATATTTACAGTCCAAGCTCTGTAATAACACTCACACACCCACCACCCTATGAATGATTGTTAATATTTACAGTCTAAGCACTGTAATGACACCCACACACCCACCACCCCATGATTGACTGTTGAAATTTACAGTCCAAGCACTGTAATAACACCCTCACACACACCACTACATAAATGACTGTGGATATTTACAGTCAAAGCACTGTAATGAAACCCCAACACCCACGATCCCATGAATTATAGTTGATATTTACAGTCCAAGCACTGTAATGACACCCACACACCCACAACCCCATAAATGACTATTGATATTTACAGTCCAAGCACTCTAATGATACCCACCACCCTATGAATGACTGTTGATAATTACAATCAAAACACTGTAATGACACCCACATAGCCACCACCCCATGAATGACTGTTGATATTTACAGTCCAAGCACTGTAATGGCACCCACACACCCACCACCCCATGATTGACTGTTGATATTTACAGTCCAAGCACTCTAATGACATCCACACACCCACCACCCCATGAATGACTATTGATATTTACAGTCCAAGCTCTGTAATGACACTCACACACCCACCACCCTATGAATGACTGTTGATATTTACAGTCCAAGCACTGTAATGATACCCACACAACAACCACCCAGTGATTGACTGTTGATATTTACAGTCCGAGCAACATAATGACACCCAAAAACCCACCACCCTATAAATGACTGTTGATATTTACAGTCCAAGCACTGTAATGCCACCCACCACCAAATGAATGACTGTTGATATTTACAGTCAAAGCACTAATGACACCCACCACCACATGAATTACTTGATATATACAGTCCAAGCACTGTAATGACACCCAAAAACTCACAAACCCATGAATGACTGTTGATATTTACAGTCCAAGCACTATAATGACACCCACACACCCATCATCTCACGAATGACTGTTGATATTTATAGTCCAATCACTGTAATGACACCCTCACACCCACCACCCCATAAATGACAGTTGATATTTACAGTCCAAGCACTGTAATGACACACCAACACTAATGACCCCATGAATTAAAGTTGATATTTATAGGCCAAGCACTGTAATGACACCCACATACCCACAACCCCTTGAATGACTGTAGATATTTACAGTCCAAGCACTCTAATGATACCCACCACCCTATGAATGACTATTGATATTTACAATCAAAACACTGTAATGACATCCATACACCCACGACCCTATGAATGACTGTTGATATTTACAGTCCAAGCACTGTAATGACACCCACACACCCACCACCTTATGATTGACTGTTGATATTTACTGGCCAAGCACTGTAATAAAACCCCCACACCCACCATCCCATGAATTATGTTTGATATTTACAGACCAAGCAATGTAAAGACACCCACACAACCACTACCCCATGAATGACTGTTGATAATTACAGTCCAAGCACTGTGATGACACCCACTACCCTATAAATGACTGTTGATAATTACAATCAAAACACGGTAATGACACCCACACATCCACCACCCCATGAATGACTATTGATATTTACATTCCAAGCACTGTAATGACACCCACACACCCACCACCCCATAAATGACGGTTGATAATTATAGTCCAAGCACTGTAATGACCCCCACACACCCACCACCCCATAAATGACTGTTGATATTATCAGTCCAAGCACTGTAATGACATGCACACACCCACAACCCAATGAATGACTGTTAATATTTACAGTCCAAGCACTCTAATGACACCCACAACCCTCTATATGACTGTTGATATTTACAGTCAAAGCACTGTAATAACACTCACACAACCATCACCTCAAGAATGACTGTTGATATTTAAAGTCCAAGCACTGTAATGACACCCACGCATCTACCACTCCATAAATGACTGTTGATAATTACAGTCCAAGCTCTGTAATAACACACACACCCACCACCCTATGAATGACTGTTGATATTTACAGTCCAAGCACTGTAGTGACACCCACACACCCACCACGCCATGATTGACTGTTAATATTTACAGTCCATGCAATGTAATGACACCAAAACACCCACCACCCTATAAATGACTGTTGATATTTACAGTCCAAGCACTGTAATGACACCCACACACCCATCACCCTATGAATGACTCTTGATATATACAGTCCAAGCACTGTAATGCCACCCACCACCCCATGAATAACTGTTGATATTTACAGTAAAAGCACTGTAATGACACTCCAACACCTACGACCCCATGAATTATAGTTGATATTTACAGTCCAAGCACTGTAATGAAAACCCACTCACCCAAAACCCCATAAATGATGGTTGATATTTATAGTCCAAGCACTGTAATGACACCCACACACCCACCACCCCATAAATGACTGTTGATATTATTAGTTCAAGCGCTGTAATAATACCCACACACTCACCACCCCATGAGTGACTGTTGATATTCACAGTCCAAGCACTGTAATGACTCCCACACACACACCACTAAATAAATGATGGTTGATATTTACAGTCCAAGAACTGCAATGACTCCCACACATCACCACCCCATGAATGACTGTTGATATTTACGGTTTAAGCACTTTCATGATACCCACATACCCATCACTCCATGAATAGCTGTTGATATTTACTGTCCAAGCACTCTGATAACACCCACCACCTTCTGAATGACTGTTGATATTTACAGTCAAAGCACTGTAATAACACCCACACACCCACCACCGTATGAATGACTGTTGATATTTACAGTCCATGCACTGTAATGACACCAACCACCCCATGATTAAATGTTGATATTTACAATCCAAGCAATGTAATGACACCCAAACACCCACCACCCCATAAATGACTGTTAATACATACAGTCCAAGCACTGTAATGACACCCACACACCCATCACCTCATGAATGACTGTTGATATTTACAGTCCAAGCACTGTAATGCCACCCCCCTCCATGAATGACTGTTGATATTTACAGTCCAAGCAATAATGACACACACACACCAACCAACCCATTAATGACTTGATATTTACAGTCCAAGCATTGTAATGACACCCACACACCAACCACCCCATGAATGACTGTTGGTATTTACAGTCCAAGCAATATAATGACACCTCCACACCCACCACCTTATGAATGACTGTTGATATTTACAGTCCGAACACTGTAATGACACCCTCACACCCACCACCCCATGAATGACTCTTGATATTTACAGACAAAGCACTGTAATGACACCCACACACCGACAACCCCATGAAATATGGTTTATATTTACAGTCCATGCACTATAATGACACCCATACACTCACCAACTTATTAATGACTGTTGATATTTACAGTCCAAGCACTCAAATGACACCCACCAATCTATGAATGACTGTTGATATATACAGTCTAAGCACTCTAATGACACCCACACACCCACTACCTCATGATTGACTGTTAATATTTACCGTCCAAGCAATGTAATGACACTCAAACACCCACCACTCTATAAATGACTGTTGATATTTACAGTCCAAACACTGTAATGACACCCACACGCCCATCACCCTATGAATGACTGTTGATATTTACAGTCCAATTACTGTAATGCCACCCATAACACTATGATTGACTGTTGATATTTACAGTCCAAGCACTCTAATGACACCCACACACTCACTACCTCATGATTGACTGTTGATATTTACAGTCCAAGCACTGTAATGACACCAACACACCCACAACCCCATGAATGACTGTTGATATTTACAGTCCAAGCACTCTAATGATACCCACCACCCTATGAATGACTGTTGATATTTACAATCAAAACACTGTAATGACACCCACACACCCACCACCCCATGATTGACTGTTGATATTTACTGTTAAAGCACTGTAATGACACCCCCAAACCCACCATCCCATGAATTTTGTTTGATATTTACAGTCCAAGCACTGTAAAGACACCCACACAACCACCACCCTATAAATGACTGTTGATATTTACAGTCCAAACACTGTAATGACACCCACCACCCTATGACTGACTTTTGATATTTACAATCAAAACACTGTAATGACACCCACACACCCACCACCCCATGAAAGACTGTTGATATTTACAGTCCAAGCACTGTAATGACACCCACACACCCACCACCCCATGATTGACTGTTGATATTTTCAGTCCAAGCACTGTAATGACATCCAAACACCCACCACCCTAAAAATGACTGTTAATATTTGCAGTCCAAGCACTCTAATGACTCCCACCACCCTCTGAATAACTGTTGATATTTACAGTCAAAGCACTGTAATAACACCCACACAACCTTCACCCCAAGAATGACTGTTGATATTTACAGTCCAAGCACTGTAATATCACCCACACACCAACCACTCCATGAATGACTATTGATATTTACAGTCCAAGCTCTGTAATAACACTCACACACCTACCACCCTATGAGTGACTGTTGATATTTACAGTCCAAGCACTGTAATGATACCCACACACCCACCACCCCATGATTGACTTTTGATATTTCTAGTCCAAGCAATGTAATGACACCAAACACTCACCACCCTATAAATGACTGTTGATATTTACAGTCCAAGCACTGTAATGACACCCACACACTCATCACCCTATGAATGACTGTTGATATTTACAGTCCAAGCAATAATGACACACACACACCCACTACCCCATTAATGACTTGATATTTACTGTCCAAGCACTGTTATGACACCCACACACCAACCACCCCATTAATGACTGTTGATATTTACAGTCCAAGCAATAATGACACACACACACACACTACCACATTAATGACTTGATATTTACAGACAAAGCACTGTAATGACACCCACACACCGACAACCCCATAAATGACTGTTGATATTTTCAGTCCAAGCACTGTAATGACATCCAAACACCCACGACCCTAAAAATGACTGTTAATATTTACAGTCCAAGCACTCTAATGACACCCACCACCCTCTGAATAATTGTTGATATTTACAGTCAAAGCACTGTAATAACACCCACACAACCTTCACCCCAAGAATGACTGTTGATATTTACAGTCCAAGCACTGTAATGTCACCCACACACCAACCACTCCATGAATGACTGTTGATATTTACAGTCCAAGCTCTGTAATAACACTCACACACCTACCAACCTATGAATGACTGTTGATATTTACAGTCCAAGCACTGTAATGACACACACACACCCACAACTCCATGATTGACTGTTGATATATACAGTCCAAGCAATGTAATGACACCAAACACCCACCACCCTATAAATGACTGTTGATATTTACAGTCCAAGCACTGTAATGACACCCACTCACTCATCACCCTATGAATGACTGTTGATATTTAAAGTCCAAGCACTGTAATGACATCCACACACCAACCACCCCATTAATGACTCTTGATATTTACAGTCCATGCAATAATGACACACACACACCCACTACCCCATTAATGACTTGATATTTACAGACAAAGCACTGTAATGACACCCACACACCGACATCCCCATGAAATATGGTTGATATTTACAGTCCATGCACTATAATAACACCCATACACCCACTACCCCATTAATTACTGTTGATATTTACAGTCCAAGCACTCAAATGACACCCACCAATCTATGAATGACTGTTGATATTTACAGTCTAAGCACTCTAATGACACCCACACACCTACTACCTCATGATTGACTGTTGATATTTACAGTCCAAGCAATGTAATGACACCCACTCACCCACCACCCCTTAAATGATGGTTGATATTTATAGTCCAAGCACTGTAATGACACCCACACACCCACCACCCCATAAATGACTGTTGATGTTTTCACTCCAAGCACTGTAATGACATCCACACACCCACCACCCCATAAATGACTGTTGATATTTACAGTCCAAGCACTCTAATGACACCCAACAACCCTCTGAATGACTGTTGATATTTACAGTCAAAGCACTGTAATAACACCCACACAACCATCACCCCAAGAATGACTTTTGATATTTACAATCCAAGCACTGTAATGACACCCACACACCCACCACTCCATGAATGACTGTTGATATTTACAGTCCAAGCTCTGTAATAACACTCACACACATACCAACCTATGAATGACTGTTGATATTTAAAGTCCAAGCACTGTAATGATACCCACACACCCACAACTCCATGATTGACTGTTGGTATTTACAGTCCAAGCAATGTAATGACACCAAAAACCCACCACCCTATAAATGACTGTTGATATTTACAGTCCAAGCACTGTAATGACACCCACTCACTCATCACCCTATGAATGACTGTTGATATTTACAGTCCAAGCACTGTAATGCCACCCACCACCCCATGAATGACTGTTAAAATTTACAGTCAAAACACTGTAATGACACCCCAACACCCACGACCCCATGAATTATAGTTGATATTTACAGTCCAAGCACTGTAATGACACCCACACACCTACAAACCCATAAATGACTGTTGATATTTACAGTCCAAGCACTCTAATGATACCCACCACCCTATGAATGACTGTTGATATTTACAGTCCAAGCACTGTAATGACATCCACACACCCACCACCCCATGAATGACTGTTGATATTTACAGTCCAAGCACTCTAATGACACCCACCAACCTCTGAATGACTTTTTACAGTCAAATTAATGTAATGACACCCACACACCCACCACCCCATGAATGACTGTTGATATTTACAGTCCAAGCAATAATAAAACATACACACCCACCACCCCATTAATGACTTGATATTTACAGTCCAAGCACTGTAATAACACTCACACACCAACCACCCCATTAATGACAGTTGGTATTTAAAGTCTATGCACAATAATGACACCCACACACCCACCACCCCATAAATGACTGTTGATATTTACAGTCTGAACACTGTAATGACACCCTCACACCCACCACCCCTTTAATGACTCTTGATATTTACAGTCCATGCACTATAATAACACCCATACACTCACCACCCCATTAATGACTGTTGATATTTACAGTCCAAGCACTTAAATGACACCCACCAATCTATGAATGACTGTTGATATTTACAGTCTAAGCACTCTAATAACACCCACTCACCCACTACCTCATGATTGACTGTTGATATTTACAGTCCAAGCAATGTAATGACACTCAAACACCCACCACTCTATAAATGACTGTTGATATTTACAGTCCAAACACAGTAATGACACCCACACACCCATCAACCTATAAAAAACTGTTGATATTTACAGTCCAATCACTGTAATGCCACCCACCACCTTATGATTGACTGTTGATATTTACAGTCTAAGCACTCTATTGACACCCACACACCCACTACCTCATGATTGACTGTTGATATTTACAGTCCAAGCACTGTAATGACACCCACACAACTTCAACCCAATGAATGACTGTTGATATTTACAGTCCAAGCACTCTAATGATACCCATAACCCTATGAATGACTGTTGATATTTACAATCAAAACACTGTAATGACACCCATACACCCACGACCCCATTAATGACTGTTGATATTTACAGTCCAAGCACTGTAATGACACCCAAACACCCACCACCCCATAATTGACTATTGATATTTACAGTTCAAGCACTGTAATGACACCCCAACACCCACTATCCCATGAATTATGTTTGATATTTACAGTCCAAGCACTGTAAAGACACCCACACAACCACCACCCCATAAATGACTGTTGATATTTACAGTCTAAGCACTGTAATGACACCCACCAAACTATGATTGACTGTTGATAATTACAATCAAAACACTGTAATGACACCCACACACCCACTACTCCATGAAAGACTGTTGATATTTACAGTCCAAGCACTGTAATGACACACACACACCCACCACCCCATAAATAACTGTTGATATTTTCAGTCCAAGCACTGTAATGACATCCACACACACACCACCCCATGAATGACTGTTAATATTTACAGTCCAAGCACTCTAATGACACCCACCACCCTCTGAATAACTGTTGATATTTACAGTCAAAGCACTGTAATAAAACCCACACAACCATCACCCCAAGAATGACTGTTGATATTTACAGTCCAAGCACTGTAATGACACCCACACACCCACCACTCCATGAATGACTGTTGATATTTACAGTCCAAGCTCTGTAATAACATTTACACATCTACCACCCTATGAATGACTGTTGATATTTACAGTCCAAGGACTGTAATGATACCCACACACCCAACACCCCATTAATGACTATTGATATTTACTGTCCAAGCAATGTAATGACACCAAACACCCACCACCCTATAAATGACTGTTGATATTTACAGTCCAAGCACTGTAATGACACCCACACACTCATCACCCTATGAATGACTGTTGATATTTACAGTCCAAGCACGGTAATGCCACCCACCACCCCATGAAAAATTGTTGATATTTACAGTCAAAGCACTGTAATGAGACCCACACACCCACAAACCCATGAATGACTGTTGATATTTACTGTCCAAACACTCTAATGATACCCACCACCCTATAATGACTGTTGATATTTACAATCAAATCACTGTAATGACACCCATACACCCCCCACCCCATGAATGACTGTTGATATTTACAGTCCAAGCACTGTAATGACACCAACACACCCTCCAGCTCATGATTGACTGTTGATATTTACAGTCCAAGCACTGTAATGACACATACACACTCATCACCCTATGAATGACTGTTGATATTTACAGTCCAAGCACTGTAATGCCACTCACCACCCCATGAATGACTGTTAATATTTACAGTCAAAGCACTGTAATGACACCCAAACACCCACGACCCCATTAATGACTGTTGACATTTACAGTCCAAGCACTGTAATGACACCCAAACACCCACCACCCCATAATTGACTATTGATATTTACAGTCCAAGCACTGTAATGACACCCACACACTCATCACCCTATGAATGACTGTTGATATTTACAGTCCAAGCACGGTAATGCCACCCACCACCCCATGAAAAATTGTTGATATTTACAGTCAAAGCACTGTAATGAGACCCACACACCCACAAACCCATGAATGACTGTTGATATTTACTGTCCAAGCACTCTAATGATACCCACCACCCTATGAATGACTGTTGATATTTACACTCCAAACTCTGTAATGACACTCACACACCCACGACCCTATAATGACTGTTGATATTTACAGTCCAAGCACTGTCATGACACCCACACACCCACCACCCCATAAATGACTGTTGATATTTTCATTCCAAGCACTGTAATGACATCCAAACACCCAACACCAAATGAATGACTGTTAATATTTACAATCCAAGCACTCTAATGCCACCCACCACCCCATGAATGATTGTTGATATTTACACTCCAAACTCTGTAATGACACTCACACACCCACCACCCTATAATGACTGTTGATATTTACAGTCCAAGCACTGTCATGACACCCACACACCCACCACCCCATAAATGACTGTTGATATTTTCAGTCCAAGCACTGTAATGACATCCAAACACCCACCACCCCATGAATGACTGTTAATATTTACAGTCAAAGCACTGTAATAACACCCACACAACCATCACCCCAAGAATGACTGTTGATATTTACAGTCAAAGCATTGTAATGACACCCACACACCCACCACTCCATGAATGACTGTTGATATTTACAGTCCAAGCTCTGTAATAACAATACCACATCTACCACCCTATGAATGACTGTTGATATTTACAGTCCAAGCACTGTAATGATACCCACACACTCATCACCCTATGAATGACTGTTGATATTTACAGTCCAAGCACTGTAATGCCACCCACCACCCCATGAATGATTGTTGATATTTACAGTCAAAGCACTGTAATGACACCCCAACACCCACGACCCCATGAATTATAGTTGATATTTACAGTCCAAGCACTGTAATGACACCCACACACCCAAAAACCCATGAATAGCTGTTGATATTTACTGTCCAAGCACTCTAATGATACACACACACTCATCACCCTATGAATGACTGTTGATATTTACAGTCCAAGCACTGTAATGCCACCCACCACCCCATGAATGACTGTTAATATTTACAGTCCAAGCACTGTAATGACACCAACACACCCACCAGCTCATGATTGACTGTTGATATTTACAGTCCAAGCACTGTAATGACACCCACACACTCATCACCCTATGAATGACTGTTGATATTTACAGTCCAAGCACTGTAATGCCACCCACCACCCCATGAATGACTGTTAATATTTACAGTCAAAGCACTGTAATGACACCCGAACACCCACAACCCCATGAATTATAGTTGATATTTACAGTCCAAGCACTGTAATGACACCCACACACCCACAAACCCATGAATGACTGTTGATATTTACAGTCCAAGCACTCTAATGATACCCACCACACTATGAATGACTGTTGATATTTCCAATCAAATCACTGTAATGACACCCATACACACACCACCCCATGAATGACTGTTGATATTTACAGTCCAAGCACTGTAATGACACCAACACACCCACCACCCCATGATTGACTATTGATATTTACAGTCCAAGCACTGTAATGACACCCCCACATGCACCACCCCATGAATTATGGTTGATATTTACAGTCCCAGCACTCTAATGACACCCACACAACCACCACCCAATGAATGACTGTTGATACTTACAGTCCAAGCACTGTAAGGACACCTACCACCCTATGAATGACTGTTGATAATTACAATCAAACCACTTTAATGTCACCAACACACCCACCACCCTATGATTGACTGTTGATATTTACAGTCCAAGCACTGTAATGACATCCACACACCGACAACCCTATGAATGACTGTTGATATTTACAGTCCAAGCACTGTAATGACACCCACTCACCCACCACCCCTTAAATGATGGTTGATATTTATAGTCCAAGCACTGTAATGACACCCAAACACCCACCACCCCATAAATGACTGTTGATGTTTTCAGTCCAAGCACTGTAATGACAGCCACACACCCACCACCCCATGAATGACAGTTGATATTTACAGTCCAAGCACTCTAATGACACCCACCACCCTCTGAATGACAGTTGATATTTACAGTCAAAGCACTGTAATAATACCCACACACTCACCACCCCATTAATGACTGTTGATATTCACAGTTTAAGCACTGTAATGACACCCACACACACACCACCCAATGAATTATGGTTGATATTTACAGTCCAAGAACTGCAATGACACCCACACACTAACCACCCCATGAATAACTGTTGATGTTTTTAGTCCAAGCAATGTAATGACATCCACACACCCACCACCCCATAAATGACTGTTGATATTTACAGTCTGAACACTGTAATGACACCCACCAATCTATGAATGACTGTTGATATTTACAGTCCAAGCACTCTAATGACACCCACACACCCACTACCTCATGATTGACTGTTGATATTTACAGTCCAAGCAATGTAATGACACTCAAACACCCACCACTCTATAAATGACTGTTGATATTTACAGTCCAAACACAGTAATGACACCCACACACCCATCACCCTATGAATAAATGTTGATATTTACAGTCCAATCACTGTAATGCCACCCACCACCTTATGATTGACTGTTGATATTTACAGTCTATGCACTATATTGACACCCACACACCCACTACCTCATGATTGACTGTTGATATTTACAGTCCAAGCACTGTAATGACACCCACACACCTACAACCCAATGAATGACTGTTGATATTTACAGTCCAAGCACTCTAATGATACCCACCACCCTATGAATGACTGTTGATATTTACAATCAAAACACTGTAATGACACCCATACACCCACGATCCCATGAATGACAGTTGATATTTTACAGTCCAAGCACTGTAATGACACCCAAACACCAACCACCCAATAATTGACTGTTGATATTTACAGTCCAAGCAATGTAATGACACCCCCACACCTACCATCCCATGAATTATGTTTGATATTTAAAGTCTAAGCACTGTAAAGACACCCACACAACCACCACCCCAAGAATGACTGTTGATATTTACAATCCAAGCACTGTAATGACACCCACACACCCACCACCCCATGAAAGACTGTTGATATTTTCAGTCCAAGCACTGGAATGACATCGAAACTCCCACCACCCAATAAATGACTGTTAATATTTACAGTCCAAGCACTCTAATGACACCCACCACCCTCTGAATAACTGTTGATATTTACAGTCAAAGCACTGTTATAACACCCACACAACCATCACCCCAAGAATGACTGTTGATATTTACAGTCCAAGCACTGTAATGACACCCACACACCCACCACTCCATGAATGACTGTTGATATTTACAGTCCAAGCTCTGTAATAACACTCACACAACTACCACCCTATGAATGACTGTTGATATTTACAGTCCAAGCACTGTAATGATACCCACACACCCACCACCCCATGATTGACTGTTGATATTTACTGTCCAAGCAATGTAATGACACCAAACACCCACTACCCTATAAATGACTGTTGATACTTACAGTCCAAGCACTGTAATGACACCCACACACTCATCACCCTATGAATGACTGTTGATATATACAGTCCAAGCTCTGTAATGCCACCCACCACACCCATGAATGACTGTTGATATTTACAGTCAAAGCACTGGAATGACACCCCAACACCCACGACCCCATTAATTATAGTTGATATTTACAGTCCAAGCACTGTAAAGACACCCACACACCCACAAACCCATGAATGACTGTTGATATTTACAGTCCAAGCACTGTAATGACATCCACACACCCACCACCCCATGAATGACTGTTGATATTTACAGTCCAAGCACTCTAATGACACCCACCACACTCTGAATGACTGTTGATATTTACAGTCAAAGCACTGTAATAACACCCACACAACCATCACCCCAAGAATGACTGTTGATATTTACAATCCAAGCACTGTAATGACACCCAGACACCCACCACTCCATGATTAACTGTTGATATTTACAGTCCGAGCATTATAATGACATCCACACACCCACTACCCGATGAATGACTGTTGATATTTACAGTCCAAACTCTGTAATGACACTCACACACCCACCACCAAATAATGACTGTTGATATTTACAGTCCAAGCACTGTCATGACACCCACACACCCACAACCCCATAATGATGGTTGATATTTATAGTCCAAGCACTGTAATGACACCCACACACCCACCACCCCATAAATGACTGTTGATGTTTTCAGTCCAAGCACTGTAATGACATCCACACACCCACCACCCCATGAATGACTGTTGATATTTACAGTCCAAGCACTCTAATGACACCCACCACACTCTGAATGACTGTTGATATTTACAGTCAAAGCACTGTAATAACACCCACACAACCATCACCCCAAGAATGACTGTTGATATTTACAATCCAAGCACTGTAATAACACCCACACACCCACCACTCCATGAATGACTGTTGATATTTACAGTCCAAGCTCTGTAATAACACTCACACACCTACCAACCTATCAATGACAGTTGATATTTACAGTCCAAGCAATGTAATGACACCCACACACCCACAACTCCAAGATTGACTATTGATATTTACAGTCCAAGCAATGTAATGAAACCAAAAACCAACCACCCTTTAAATAACTGTTGATATTTACAGTCCAAGCACTGTAATGACACCCACACATTAATCACCCTATGAATGACTGTTGATATTTACAGTCCAAGCACTGTAATGCCACCCACCACCCCATGAATGACTGTTAAAATTTACAGACAAAGCACTGTAATGACACCCCAACACCCACGACCCCATGAATTATAGTTGATATTTACAGTCCAAGCACTGTAATGACACCCACACACCCACAAAACCATGAATGACTGTTGATATTTACAGTCCAAGCACTCTAATGATACCCACCACCCTATGAATGACTGTTGATATTTACAGTCCACGCACTGTAATCACACCAACACACCCACCACCCCATGATTGACTGTTGATATTTAAGGTCCAAGCACTGTAATGACACCCCAACACCCACCACCCCATGAATTATGGTTGATATTTACAGTCCAAGCACTGTAATGACACCCACACAACCACCTCCCAAAGAATGACTGTTAATCTTTACAGTCCAAGCACTGTAATGACACCCACTCACCCACCACCCCTTAAACGATGGTTGATATTTATAGTCCAAGCACTGTAATGATACCCACACACCCACCACCCCATAAATGACTGTTGATGTTTTCAGTCCAAGCACTGTAATGACATCCACACACCCACCACCCCATGAATGACTGTTGATATTTACAGTCAAAGCACTGTAATGACACCCACCACCCTATGAATAACTGTTGATAATTACAATCAAACCACTGTAATGACACCCACACACCCACCACCCTATGATTGACTGTTAATATTTACAGTCCAAGTACTATAATGACATCCACACACTGACCACCCTATAAATGACTGTTGATAGTTACAGTCCAAGCACTGTAATGACACCCACTCACCCACCACCCCTTAAATGATGGTTGATATTTATAGTCCAAGCACTGTAATGACACCCAAACAACAACCACCCCATAAATGACTGTTGATGTTTTCAGTCCAAGCACTGTAATAACATCCACACACCGACCACCCAATGAATGACTGTCGATATTTACAGTCCAAGCACTCTAATGACACCCACCACCCTCTGAATGACTGTTGATATTTACAGTCAAAGCACTGTAATAATACCCACACACTCACCACCCTATGAATGACTGTTGATATTCACAGTCCAAACACTGTAATGACACCCAGACACACACCACCCAATGAATTGTGGTTGATATTTACAGTCCAAGAACTGCAATGATACCCACACACTCACCACCCCATGAATGACTTTTAATATTTACAGTCCAAGCACTTTCATGATACCCACACACCCACCAACCCATAAATAACTGTTGATATTTACAGTCCAAGCACTCTATTGATACCCACCACCCTCTGAATGACGGTTGATATTTACAGTCAAAGCACTGTAATAATACCCACACACTCACCAACCCATGAATGACTGTTTATATATTTACAGTTTAAGCACTGTAATGACACCCACACACCCACCACCCCATAAATGACTGTTGATATTTTCAGTCCAAGCACTGTAATGACATCCACACACCCACCACCCAATGAATGATAGTTGATATTTACAGTCCAAGCACTGTTACAACACCCACCACCCCGTGATTGACTGTTGATATTTACAGTCCAAGCAATGTAATGACAACCAAAAACCCACAATCCCATAAATGACTGTTGATATTTACAGTCCAAGCACTGTAATGACACTCACACACCCATCACCTCATGAATTATGGCTGATATTTACAGTCCAAGCACTGTAATGACACCCACACACTCACCACCCCATGAATGACTGTTGATGTTTTTAGTCCAAGCACTTTCATGATACCCACACACCCACCACCCCATGAATAACTGTTGATATTTACAGTCCAAGCACTCTAATGACACCCACCACCCTCTGAATGACTGTTGATATTTACAGTCAAAACACTGTAATAACACCCACACACCCACCACCCTATGAATGACTGTTAATATTTACAGTCCAAGCACTGTTACGAAACCCACCACCCCATGATTGACTATTGATATTTACAGTCCAAGCAATGTAATGACACTCACACAACCACAACCCTATGAATGACTGTTGATATTTACAGTCCAAGCACTCTAATGATACCCACCACCCTATGAATGACTGTTGATATATACAGTCCAAGCACTGTAATGACACCAACACACCCACAACCCCATGATTGACTGTTGATATTTACAGTCCAAGCACTGTAATGACATCCACACACCGACCACCCTATGAATGACTGTTGATATTTACAGTCCAAACACTGTAATGACACCCACTCACCCACCACCCCTTAAATGATGGTTGATATTTATAGTCCAAGCACTGTTATGACACCCACACACCCACAATCCCATAAATGACTGTTGATGTTTTCAGTCCAAGCACTGTAATGACATCCACACACCCACCACCCCATGAATGACTGTTGATATTTATAGTCCAAGCACTCTAATGACACCCACCACCCTCTGAATGACTGTTGATATTTACAGTTAAAGCACTGTAATAACACCCACACAACCATCACCCCAAGAATGACTGTTGATATTTACAATCCAAGCACTGTAATGACACCCACACACCCACCACCCCATAAATGACTGTTGATATTTACAGTCCAAGCAATGTAATGACACCCAAACACCCACCATCCCATAAATGACTGTTGATATTTACAGTCCAAGCACTGTAATGACACCCTCACACCCATCACCTCATGAATGACTGTTGATATTTACAGTCCAAGCACTGTAATGCCACCCACCACTCCATGAATGACAGTTGATATTTACAGTTCAAGCAATAATAAAACACACACACCCACCACCCCATTAATGACTTGATATTTACAGTCCAA
This sequence comes from Petrolisthes cinctipes, assembly GCA_033782935.1. Taxonomy (NCBI): domain Eukaryota; kingdom Metazoa; phylum Arthropoda; class Malacostraca; order Decapoda; family Porcellanidae; genus Petrolisthes; species Petrolisthes cinctipes. The sequence continues at coordinate 711,149 of JAWQEG010000251.1, read as the reverse complement.
GCACTGTAATGACACCCACACACCAACCACCCTATTAATGACTGTTGGTATTTACAGTCTAAGCACAATAATGACACCCACACACCCACCACCCCATAAATGACTGTTGATATTTACAGTCTAAGCAATGTAATGACACTCAAACACCCACCACTCTATAAATGACTGTTGAGATTTACAGTCCAAACACAGTAATGACACCCACACACCCATCACCCTATGAATGACTGTTGATATTTACAGTCCAATCACTGTAATGCCACCCACCACCTTATGATTAACTGTTCATATTTACTGTCTAAGCACTCTATTGACACCCACACACCCACTACCTCATGATTGACTGTTGATATTTACAGTTCAAGCACTGTAATGACACCCACACACCTACAACCCAATGAATGACTGTTGATATTTACAGTCCAAGCACTCTTATGATACCCACCACCCTATGAATGACTGTTGATATTTACAATCAAAACACTGTAATGACACCCATACACCCACGATCCCATGAATGACTGTTGATATTTACAGTCCAAGCACTGTAATGACACCCAAACACCCACCACCCCATAATTGACTGTTGATATTTATAGTCCAAGCACTGTAATGACACCCCCACACCTACCATTCCATGAAATATGTTTGATATTTACAGTCCAAGCACTGTAAAGACACCCACACAACCACCACCCCATAAATGACTGATGATATTTACAGTCCAAGCACTGTAATGACACCCACCACCCTATGATTGACTGTTGATAATTACAATCAAAACATTGTAATGACACCCACACACCCACCAAACCCATGAAAGACTGTTGATATTTACAGTCCAAGCAATGTAATGACACCCACACACACACCTACCCATGATTAACTGTTGATATTTACAGTCCAAGCATTAGAATGACATCCACACACCCACTACCCGATGAATGACTGTTGATATTTACAGTCCAAACTCTGTAATGACACTCACACACCCACCACCAAATAATGACTGTTGATATTTACAGTCCAAGCACTGTCATGACACCCACACACCCACAACTCCATAATGATGGTTGATAATTAAAGTCCAAGAACTGTAATGACACCCACACACCCACCACCCCATAAATGACTGTTGATATTTTCAGTCCAAGCACTGTAATGACATCCAAACACCCACCACCACATGAATGACTGTTAATATTTACAGTCCAAGCACTCTAATGACACCCACCACCCTCTGAATAACTGTTGATATTTACAGTCAAAGCACTGTAATAACACCAACACAACCATCACCCCAAGAATAACTGTTGATATTTACAGTCCAAGCACTTTATGACACCCACACACCCACCACTCCATGAATGACTGTTGATATTTACAGTCCAAGCTCTGTAATAACACTCAAACACCTACCACCCTATGAATGACTGTTGATATTTACAGTCCAAGCACTGTAATGATACCCACACACCCACCACCCCATGATTGACTGTTGATATTTACTGTCCAAGCAATGTAATGACACCAAACACCCACCACCCTATAAATGACTGTTGATATTTACAGTCCAGGCACGGTAATGACACCCACAACCTCATCACCCTATGAATGACTGTTGATATTTACAGTCCAAGCACTGTAATGCCACCCACCACCCCATTAAAGACTATTGATATTTACAGTCAAAGCACTGTAATGACACCCCAACACCCACGACCCCATGAATTATAGTTGATATTTACAGTCCAAGCACTGTAATGACACCCACACACCCACAAACCCATGAATGACTGTTGATATTTACAGTCCAAGCACTCTAATGATACCCACCACCCTATGAATGACTGTTGATATTTACAATCAAATCACTGTAATGACACCCATACACCCACCACCCCATGAATGACTGTTGATATTTACAGTCCAAGCACTGTAATGACACCAACACACCCACCACCCCATGATTGACTGTTGATATTTACAGTCCACGCACTGTAATGACACCCCCACACCCACCACCCCATGATTTATGGTTGATATTTACAGTCCAAGCACTCTATTGACACCCACACAACCCCCACCCAATGAATGACTGTTGATATTTACAGTCCAAGCACTGTAAGGACACCTACCACCCTATGAATGACTGTTGATAATTACAATCAAACCACTGTAATGACACCCACACACCCACCACCCTATGATTGACTGTTGATATTTACAGTCCAAGCACTGTAATGACATCCACACCCCGACCACCCTATGAATGACTGTTGATATTTACAGTCGAAACACTGTAATGACACCCACTCACCCACCACCCCTTAAATGATGGTTGATATTTATAGTCCAAGCACTGTTATGACACCCACACACCCACAATCCCATAAATGACTGTTGATGTTTTCAGTCCAAGCACTGTAATGACATCCACACACCCACCACCCCATGAATGACTGTTGATATTTACAGTCCAAGCACTCTAATGACACCCACCACCCTCTAAATGACTGTTGATATTTACAGTCAAAGCACTGTAATAACACCCACACAACCATCACCCCAAGAATGACTGTTGATATTTACAATCCAAGCACTGTAATGACACCCACACACCCACCACTCCATAAATGCCTATTGATATTTACAGTCCAAGCTCTGTAATAACACTCACACACCTACCAACCTATGAATGACTATTGATATTTACAGTCCAAGCACTGTAATGACACCCACACACCCACAACTCCATGATTGACTGTTGATATTTACAGTCCAAGCAATGTAATGACACCAAACACCCACCACCCTATAAATGACTGTTGATATTTACAGTCCAAGCACTGTAATGACACCCACACACTCATCACCCTATGAATGACTGTTGATATTTACTGTCCAAGCACTGTAATACCACCCACCACCCAATGAATGACTGTTAAAATTTACAGTCAAAGCACTGTAATGACACCCACACACCCACCACCCCATAAATGACTGTTGATATTTTCAGTCCAAGCACTGCAATGACATCCAAACACCCACCACCCCATGAATGACTGTTAATATTTACAGTCCAAGCACTTTAATGACACCCACCACCCTCTGAATGACTGTTGATATTTACAGTCAAAGAACTGTAATAATAACACCCACACAACCATCACCCCAAGAATGACTGTTGATATTTACAGTCCAAGCACTGTAATGACACCCACACACCCACCACTCCATGAAGGACTTTTGATATTTACAGTCCAAGCTCTGTAATAACACTCACACACCTACCACCCTATGAATGACTGTTGATATTTACAGTCTAAGCACTGTAATGATACCCACACACCCACCACCCCATGACTGACTGTTGATATTTACAGTCCAAGCAATGTAATGACACCAAACACCCACCACCCTATAAATGACTGTTGTTATTTACAGTCCAAGCACTGTAATGACACCCACACACTCATCACCCTATAAATGACTGTTGATATTTACAGTCCAAAAACTGTAATGACACCCACACACTCACGACCCCATTAATGACTGTTGATATTTACAGTCCAAGCACTCTAATGACACCCACACACCCACCACCCCATGAATGACTGTTGATATTATAAGTCCAAGCTCTGTAATAACTCTCACACACCTACCAACCTATGAATGACTGTTGATATTTACAGTCCAAGCACTGTAATGACACCTACACACCCACAACTCCATGATTGACTGTTGATATTTACAGTCCAAGCAATGTAATGATACCAAACACCCACCACCCTATAAATGACTGTTGATATTTACAGTCCAAGCACTGTAATGACACCCACACACTCATCACCCTATGAATGACTGTTGATATTTACAGTCCAAGCACTGTAATGCCACCCACCACCCAATAAATAACTGTTAAAATTTACGGTCAAAGCACTGTAATGACACCCCAACACCCACGACCCCATGAATTATAGTTGATATTTACAGTCCAAACACTGTAATGACACCAACACACCAACAAACCCATGAATGACTATTGATATTTACAGTCCAAGCACTCTAATGATACCCACCACCCTATGAATGACTGTTGATATATACAGTCCAAGCACTGTAATGACACCAACACATCCACAACCCCATGATTGACTGTTGATATTTACAGTCCAAGCACTGTAATGACACCCCCACACCCACCACCCCATGAATTATAGTTGATATTTACAGTCCAAGCACTGTAATGACACCCACACAACCACCACCTAATGAATGACTGTTAATATTTACAGTCCAAGCACTGTAATGACACCCACTCACCCACCACCCCGTAAATGATGGTTGATATTTATAGTCCAAGCACTGTAATGACACTCACACACCCACCACCCCATAAATGACTGTTGATGTTTTCAGTCCAAGCACCGTAATGACATCCACACACCCACCACCCCATTAATGACTGTTGATATTTACAGTCCAAGCACTGTAATGACACCCACCACCCTATGAATGACTGTTGATAATTACAATCAAACCACTGTAATGACACCCATACACCCACCACCCTATGATTGACTGTTGATATTTACAGTCCAAGCACTATAATGACATCCACACACTGACCACCCTATGAATGACTGTTGATATTTACAGTCCAAGCACTGTAATGACACCCACTCATCCACCACCCCTTAAATTATGGTTTATATTTTAAGTCCAAGCACTGTAATGACACCCAAACACAAACCACCCCAAAAATGACTGTTAATGTTTTCAGTCCAAGCACTGTAATGACATCCACACACCCACCACCCCATGAATGACTGTTGATATTTACAGTCCAAGCACTCTAATGACACCCACCACCATCTAAATGACTGTTATTATTTACAGTCAAAGCACTGTAATAATACCCACACACTCACCACCCTATGAATGATTGTTGATATTCAGAGTCCAAGCACTGTAATGAAACCCAGACAAACACCACCCAATGAATGGTGGTTGATATTTACAGTCCAAGAACTGCAATGACACCCACACACTCACCACCCCATGAATGTCTTTTAATATTTACAGTCCAAGCACTTTCATGATACCCACACACCCACCACCCCATAAATAACTGTTGATATTTACAGTCCAAGTACTCTAATAACACCCACCACCCTCTGAATGACTGTTGATATTTACAGTCAAAGAACTGTAATAATACCCACACACTCACCAACCCATGAATGACTGTTTATATTCACAGTTTAAGCACTGTAATGACACCCACACACACACCACCCAATGAATGATAGTTGATATTTACAGTCCAAGCACTGTTACGACACCCACCACCCCATGATTGACTGTTGATATTTACAGTCCAAGCAATGTAATGACAACCAAACACCTACCATCCCATAAATGACTGTTGATATTTACAGTCCAAGCACTGTAATGACACCCACACACCCATCACCTCATGAATTATGGTTGATATTTACAGTCCAAGCACTGTAATGACACCCACACACTCACCACCCCATGAATGACTGTTGAAATTTACAGTCCAAGCACTTTAATGATACCCACACACCCACCACCCCATGAATAACTGTTGATATTTACAGTCCAAGCACTCTAATGACACCCACCACCCCATGATTGACAATTGATATTTACAGTCCAAGCAATGTAATGACACCCAAACACCCACCATCCCATAAATGACTGTTGATATTTACAGTCCAAGCACTGTAATGACACCCACACACCCATCACCTCATGAATGACTGTTGATATTTACAGTACAAGCACTGTAATGCCACCCACCACCCCATGAATAACTCTTGATATTTACAGTCCATGCACTAAAATAACACCCACACACCCACCACCCCATAAATAACTGTTGATATTTACAGTCCAAGTACTCTAATAACACCCACCACCCTCTGAATGACTGTTGATATTTACAGTCAAAGCACTGTAATAATACCCACACACTCACCAACCCATGAATTACTGTTGATATTCACAGTTTAAGCACTGTAATGACACCCACACACACACACCACCCAATGAATGATAGTTGATATTTACAGTCCAAGCACTGTTACGACACCCACCACCCCATGATTGACTGTTAATGTTTTCAGTCCAAGCAATGTAATGACACTCAAACACCCACCACACTATAAATGACTGTTGATATTTACAGTCCAAACACAGTAATGACACACACACACCCATCACCCTATGAATGACTGTTGATATTTACAGTCTAATCACTGTAATGCCACCCACCACCTTATGATTGACTGTTGATATTTTCAGTCTAAGCACTCTATTGACACCCACACACCCACTACCTCATGATTGACTGTTGATATTTACAGTCCAAGCACTGTAATGACACCCACACACCTACAACCCAATGAATGACTGTTGATATTTACAGTCCAAGCACTCTAATGATACCCACCACCCTATGAATGACTGTTGATATTTACAATCAAAACACTGAAATGACACCCATACACCCATGATCCCATGAATGACTGTTGATATTTACAGTCCAAGCACTGTAAAGACACCCACACAACCACCACCCCATAAATGACTGTTTATATTTATAGTCCAAGCACTGTAATGACACCCACCACCCTATGATTGACTGTTGATAATTACAATCAAAACACTGTAATGACACCCACACACCCACCACCCTATGAAAGACCCTTGATATTTACAGTCCAAGCACTGTAATGACACCCACACACCCACCACCCTATGATTGAATGTTGATATTTACAGTCCAAGCATTATAATGACATCCACACACCCACCACCCTATGAATGACTGTTGATATTTAAAGTACAAACTCTGTAATGACACCCACACACCAACAACCCAATAAATTATGGTTGATATTTAAAGTCCAAGCACTGTAATTACACCCACACACCCACCACCCCTTAAATGACTGTTAATATTTACAGTCCAAGCACTCTAATGACACCCACAACCCTCTGAATATCTGTTGATATTTACAGTCAAAGCACTGTAATAACACCCACACAACCATCACCCCAAGAATGACTGTTGATATTTACAGTCCAAGCACTGTAATGACACCCACACACCCACCACTCCATAAATGACTGTTGATATTTACAGTCCAAGCTCTGTAATAACACTCACACACCTACCACCCTATGAATGACTATTGATATTTACAGTCTAAGCACTGTAATGATACCCACACACCCACCACCCCATGATTGACTGTTGATATTTACAGTCCAAGCACTCTAATGTCACCCACACACCCACCACCCTATGAATGACTGTTGATATTTACAGTCCAAGGACTATAATGACACCCACACACTCACGACCCCATTAATGACTGTTGATATTTACTGTCCAAGCACTCTAATGACACCCACCACCCTATAAATGACTGTTGATATTTACAATCAAAGAACTGTATTTACACAAACACACCCACCACTCCATGAATGACTGTTGATATTTACAGTCCAAGTGCTGTAATGACAGCCACACACCCATCACACCATAAATGATTGTTGATATTTACAGTCCAAGAACTGTAATGACACCCACACACCCACCACCCCATGAATGACTGTTGATATTTACATTCCAAGCTCTGTAATGACACCCACACACCAACCACCCCATGAATGACTGTTAATATTTACAGTCCAAGCACTCTAATGACACCCACCACCCCATGGATGACTGTAAATATTTGCAGTCCAAACACTGTAATGACACCCACACACCCACAACCCAATGAATGATGGTTGAAATTTACAGACCAAGAACTGTAATGACACAGACACACTCACCACCCCATGAATGAATGTTGATATTCCTAGTCCAAGCACTGTAATGACACCCACACACCAACCACCCCATGAATGACTGTTGATATTTTCAGTCCAAGCACTGTAATGACAACTATACACCCACCACCCGATGAATGACTGTTGATATTATTAGTTCAAGTCATGTAATGACATCCACACATCCACCACCCCATATATGACTGTTAATATTTACAGTCCAAGAACTGTAATGACTCCCACACACTCACCACCCCATGAATGACTGTTGATATTTACAGTTAAAACACTGTAATGACCACCACACACCCACCACCCCATGAATGACTTTTGATAATTACAGTCCAAGCACTGTATTGACACCCCGACACCCACCACCCCTTGATTGACTGTTGATATTTATAGTCCAAGCAGTGTAATGACACCCAAACACCTACCACCCCATGAATAACTGTTGATATTTACAGTCCATGCTCTGTAATGACAACCACACACCCATCACCCCATGAATGACTGTTGATATTTATATTCAAAGCACTGTAATGACACCCATACACCCACCACTCCATGAATTATGGTTGATATATACATTTCAAGCACTGTAATGACACCCACACACCCACCACCCCATGAATGACTGTTGATATTTACAGTCCAAGCACTGAAATGATAGCCACACACCATCCACTTATTAAATGACTGTTGATATTTACAGTCTAAGCACTGTAATGACACCCACACAACCACCACCTCATGAATGACTGTTAATATTTACAGTCCAACCACTCTAATGATACCCTCCACCCTATGATTGACTGTTGATATTTACAATCAAAACACTGTAATGACAACCACACACCCACCACCCCATGAATGACTGTTGATATTTACAGTCCAAACACTGTAATGAAACCCACACACCCACCACCCCATGATTGACTGTTGATATTTACAGTCCAAGCACTGAAATGATAGCCACACACCATCCACTTAATAAATGACTGTTGATATTTACAGTCTAAGCACTGTAATGACACCCACACAACCACCACCTCATGAATGACTGTTAATATTTACAGTCCAAGCAATAATGACACACACACACACCACCCCATTAATGACTTGATATTTACAGTTCAAGCACTGTAATGATACCCACACACCAACCACCCCAAGAATGACAGTTGGTATTTACAGTCCAATCACTATAATGACACCCACACACCAACCACCCCAAGAATGACTGTTGATATTTACAGTCCAATCACTATAATGACTCCCACACAACCACAACCCCATGAATGACTGTTGATATTTACAGTCCGAACACTGTAATGAAACCCTCACACCCACCACGCCATGAAAGACTCTTGATATTTACAGTCAAAGCACTGTAATGACACCCACACACTGACCACCCCATGAATTATGGTTGATATTTACAGTCCAAGCACTCTAATGACACCAACCACCCTATGAATGACTGTTGATATTTACTGTCTAAGCACTCTAATGACACCCACACACCCACTACCTCATGATTGACTGTTGATATTTAAGTCCAAGCAATGTAATGACACCCAAACACCCACCACTCTATAAATGACTGTTGATATTTACAGTCAAAGCACTAATGACAGCTACACACCCACCACCCCATAAATGACTGTTGATATTTACAGTCCTAGAACTATAATGACACACACACCATTTTATGAATGACTGTTGTTTTTTACAGTCCAAGCAATGTAATGACACCCTCACACCCACCACCCTATGAATGACTGTTGATAATTACAGTCAAAGCACTGTAATAACACCCCCACACCCACCACCCCATGAGTTATGGTTAATATTTACAGTACAAGCACTGTAATGACACCCACACAACCACCATTCCATAAATGACTGTTGATATTTACAGTCCAAGCAATGTAATGACATCCATCACCTTATAAATGACTGTTGATATTTACAATCAAAACACTGTAATGACACCCAAACACCCACCACCCCATGAATGACTGTTGATATTTACAGTCCAAGCACTTTAATGACACCCACACACCCACCACCCCATGATTGACTGTTGATATTTACAGTACAAGCACTGTAATGACATCAACACACCCACCACCCATTAAATGACTGTTGATATTTACAGTCCAAGCTCTGTAATGACACTCACACACCCACCACCCTATGAATGACTGTTGATATTTACAAGCCAAGCACTGTAATGACACCCACACACCCACCACCCTAGAAATGACTGTTGATATTTTCACTCCAAGCACTGTAATGACATTCACACACCCACCACCCCATAAATGACTGTTAATATTTACAGTCCATGCACTCTAATGACACCCACCACCCTCTGAATGACTGTTGATATTTACAGTCCAAGCACTGTAATGACACCGACACTCTCACCACCCCATAAATGACTGTTGATATTTACAGTCGAAAAACTGTAATGACACCCACACACCCACCACCCCATGAATAACTGTTGATATTTACAGTCCAAGCACTCTAATGACACCCACCACCCTCTGAATAACTGTTGATATTTACAGTCAAAGCACTGTAATAACACACACACTCACACCACCCCATGAATGACTGTTGATATTTACAGTCCAAGCAATAATGACACTCACACACCCACCACCCCATGAATGACTTGATATTTACAGTCCAAGCACGGTAATTACACCCACACACCCACCACCCAATGAATGACTGTTGATATATACAGTCCAAGCAATAATGACACCCACATACCCACCACCCCATGAATGACTTGATATTTACAGTCCAAGCACTATAATGACATTCACACACCCACAACCCCATGAATGACTGTTAATTTTTACAGTCCATGCACTCAAATGACACCCACCACCCTCAGAATGACTGTTGATATTTACAGTCAAAGCACTGTAATAACACCCACACACCAACCACCCCATGAATGACTGTTGATATTCACAGTCCAAGCACTGTAATAACACCCACACACTCACCACTCCATAAATGACTTGATATTTACAGTCGAAACACTGTAATGACACCCACACACCCACCACCCCATGAATAACTGTTGATATTTACAGTCCAAGCAATAATGACACCCACACACCCACCACCCCATGAATGACTTGATATTTACTGTCCAAGCACTGTAATGACACCCACACACCCACCACCCCATGAATGACTGTTGATATTTACAGTCCAAGCAATAATGACACCCACACACCCACCACCCCATGAATGACTTGATATTTACTGTCCAAGCACTGTAATGACACCCACACACCCACCACCCCATAAATGACTGTTGATATTTACAGTCCAAGCACTGTAATGACACAAACACAAACTCACGACCCTATTAATGACTGTTGATATTTACAGTCCAAGCACTCTAATGACACCCACCACCCTATGAATGACTGTTGATATTTACAATCAAAGAACTGTAATAACACCAACACACCCACCACCCCATGAATGACTCTTGATATTTACAATCAAAGAACTGTAATAACACCAACACACCCACCACCCCATGAATGACTGTTGATATTTACAGTCCAAGCGCTGTAATGACAGCCACACACCCACCACCCCATAAATGAGTGTTGATATTTACAGTCTAAGCACTCTCATGACACCCACCACCCCAATAATGACTGTTGATATTTACAGTCCAAGCACTGTAATGACAACCACACACCCACCACCCCATGAATGACTGTTGATATTTACAGTCCAAGCTCTTTAATGACACCCACACACCCACCACCCTATGAATGACTATTAATATTTACAGTCCAAGCACTCTAATGACACCCACCACCCCATAAATGACTGTTAATATTTACAGTCCAAGCACTGTAATGACATCCACACATCCACCACCCCATGAATGACTGGTAATATTTACAGTCCAAGAACTGTAATGACTCCCTCACACTCACCACCCCATAAATGACTGTTGATATTTACAGTCGAAACACTGTAATGACCCCCACACACCCACCACCAAATGAATGACTGTTGATAATTACAGTCCAAGCATTGTAATGACACCCCGACACCAACCACCCCTTGATTAACTGTTGATATTTATAGTCCAAGCACTGTACTGACACCCAAACACCTACCACCCCATTAATGACTGTTGATATTTACAGTCCAAGCAATGTAATGACATCCACCACCATATAAATGACTGTTCATATTTACAATCAAAACACTGTAATAACACCCACACACCAACCACCCCATAAATGACTGTTGATATTCACAGTCCAAGCACTGTAATGACACCCACACATGCACCACCCCATGAATGACTGTTGATATTTACAGTCCAAACACTGTAATGACATTCACACACTGACCACTCCATAAATGACTGTTAATATTTATAGTCCATGCACTGTAATGACACCCACCACCCTCTGAATGACTGTTGATATTTACAGTCAAAGGACTGTAAAAACACCCACACACCAACCACCCCATGAATGACTGTTGATATTCACAGTCCAAGCACTGTAATGACACCCACACACTCACCACCCCATGAATGACTGTTGATATTTACAGTCCAAACACTGTAATGACACCCACACACCCACCACCCCATGAATAACTGTTGTTATTTACAGTCCAAGCACTCTAATGACACCCACCACCCTCTGAATAACTGTTGATATTTACAGTCAAAGCACTATAATAACACCCACACACCCACCACCCATGAATGACTGTTGATATTTACAGTCCAAGCAATAATGTCACCCACACACTCACCACCCTATAAATGACTTGATATTTACAGTCCAAACACTGTAATGACACCCACACACCCACCACACCATGAATGACTGTTGATATTTACAGTCCAAGCACTATAATGACACCCACACACCCACCACCCCATGAATGACTGTTCATATTTACAGTCCATGCACTGTAATGACACCCTCACACCCACCACCCAATGAACGACTGTTGATATTTACAGTCCAAGCACTGCAATGACACCAACACACACTCACGACCCCATTAATGACTCTTGATATTTACAGTCCAAGCACTCTAATGACACCCACCACCCTATGAATGACTGATGATATTTACAATCAAAGAACTGTAATAACACCAACACACCCACCACCCCATGAATGACTGTTGATATTTACAGTCCAAGCACTCACATGACACCCACCACCCCAATAATGACTGTTGATATTTAAAGTCCATGCACTGTAATGACACCCACACACCCACCACCCCATGAATGACTGTTGATATTTACAGTCCAAGCTCTGTAATGACACTCACACACCCACCACCCCATGAATTATGGTTGATATTTACAATCCAAGGACTCTAATGACACCCACACACCCACCATTTCATGAATGACTGTTGATATTTACAGTCACAGCACTGTAATGACACCCCCAAACCAACCACCCCATGAATGACTGTTGATATTCACAGTCCAAACACTGTAATGACACAAACACACACTCACGACCCTATTAATGACTGTTGATATTTACAGTCCAAGCACTTTAATGACACCCACCACCCTATGAATGACTGTTGATATTTACAATCAAAGAACTGTAATAACACCAACACACCCACCACCCCATGAATGACTGTTGATATTTACAATCAAAGAACTGCAATAACACCACCACACCCACCACCCCATGAATGACTGTTGATATTTACAGTCCAAGCGCTGTAATGACAGCCACACACCCACCAACCCATAAATGACTGTTGATATTTACAGTCTAAGCACTCTCATGACACCCACCACCCCAATAATGACTGTTTATATTTACAGTCCAAGCACTGTTATGACACCTTGAGACCCACCACCCCTTGATTGACTGTTGATTTTTATAGTTCAAGCACTGTAATGACACCCAAACACATACCACCCCATGAATGACTGTTGATGTTTACAGTCCAAGCTCTGTAATGACAACCACACACCTATCACCCCATGAATGACTGTTGATATTTACATTCAAAGCACTGTAATGACACACCCACACCCACCACCCTATGAATTATGGTTGATATTTAGAGTCCAAGCACTGTAATGACACCCACACACCCACCACCCCATGAATGACTGTTTATATTTAGAGTCCAAGGACTCAAATGACACCCTCCACCGTCTGAATGACTGTAATGACACCCACACACCTACCACCCCATGAATGAATGTTGATATTTACAGTTCAAGCACTGTAATGACACCCACACACCTACCACCACATGATTGACTGTTCATATTTACAGTCCAAGCACTGTAATGACAGCCACACACCCACCACTCCTTAAATGACTGTTGACATTTACAGTCTAAGCACTGTAATGACACCCACACAACCCCCACCCTATAAATGACTGTTGATATTTACAGTCCAAGCAATAATGACACACACACAACCACCACCCAATTAATGACTTGATATTTACAGTCCAAGCACTGTAATGACACCCACACACCAACAACCCCATAAATGACTGTTGGTATTTAAAGTCCAAGCACTATAATGACACCCACACACCCACAACCCCATAAATGACTGTTGATATTTACAATCCGAACACTGTAATAACACCCACACACCCACCATTTCATGAATGACTGTTGATATTTACAGTTAAAGCTCTGTAATGACACCAACACACCGACCACTCCATGAATTATTGTTGATATTTACAGTCCATGCACTATAATGACATCCATACACTCACCACCCCATTAATGACTGTTGATATTTATAGTCCAAGCACTCTAATGAAACCCACCACCCTATGAATGACTGTTGATATTTACAGTCTAAGCACTCTAATGACACCCACACACCCACTACCTCATGATTGACTGTTGATATTTACAGTCCAAGCAATGTAATGACACCCAAACACCCACCACTCTATAAATGACTATTGATATTTACAGTTCAAACACTGACATGACACCCTCACACCCACCACCCTATGAATGACTGTTGATATTTATAGTCACACCAATGTAATGACACCCCCACACCCACCACCCCATGAGTTATGGTTGATATTTACAGTCCATGCACTGTAATGACACCCTCACACCCACCACCCCATGAATGACTCTTATATTTACAGTCAAAGCACTGTAATGACACCCACACACCAACCACCCCATGAATGACAGTTGGTATTTACAGTCCAAGCACTATAATGACACCCACACACCCACCATTTCATGAATGACTGTTGATATTTACAGTCAAAGCACTGTAATGACACCCCCACACCAACCACCCCATGAGTTATGGTTGATATTAACAGTCCAAGCACTGTAATGACACCCACACAACCACCATTCCATAAATGACTGTTGATATTTACAGTCCAAGCAATGTAATGACATCCACCACCCTATAAATGACTGTTGATATTTACAATCAAAACACTGTAATGACACCCACTCACCCACCACCCTATGATTGACTGTTGATATTATTAGTCCAAGCACTATAATGACATCCACACATCCACCACCCCATAAATGACTGTTAATATTTACAGTCCAAGAACTGTAATGACTCCCACACACTCACCACCCCATGAATGACTGTTGATATTTACAGTCAAAACCCTGTAATGACCCCCACACACCCACCACCACATGAATGACTGTTGATAATTACAGTCCATGCACTGTAATGACACCTTGACACCCACCACCCCTTGATTGACTGTTGATATTTATAGTCCAAGCACTGTAATGACACCCAAACACATACCACCCCATGAATGACTGTTGATATTTACAGTCCAAGCTCTGTAATGACAACCACACACCCATCACCCCATGAATGACTGTTGATATTTACATTCAAAGCACTGTAATGACACCCCCACACCCACCACCCCATGAATTATGATTGATATTTACAGTACAAGCACTGTAATGACACCCACACACCCACCACCCTATGAATGACTGTTGATATTTACATTCCAAGGACTCTAATGACACCCTCCACTCTATGAATGACTGTTGATATTTACAATCAAAACACTGTAATGACACCCACATACCCACCACCCCATGAATGACTGTTGATATTTACAGTTCAAACACTGTAATGACACCCAGACACCACCCACCCCATGATTGACTTTTGATATTTACAGTCCAAGCACTGTAATGACACCCACACACCAACCACTTCATAAATGACTGTTGGTATTTAGAGTTCAAGCACTATAAAGACACCCACACACCCACAACCCCATAAATGACTGTTGATATTTACAATCCGAACAAGGTAATGACACCCTCACACCCACCACCCCATGAATGACTCTTGATACTTACAGTCAAAGCACTGTAATGACACCCACACACCGACTACTCCATGAATTATTGTTGATATTTAAAGTCCATGCACTATAATGACACCCATACACTCACCACCTCATTATTGACTGCTGACATCTACAGTCCAAGCACTCTAATGACACCCACCATCCTATGAATGACTGTTGATATTTACAGTCTAAGCACTCTAATGACACTAACACACCCAGTACCTCATGATTGACTGTTGATATTTACAGTCCAAGCAATGTAATGACACCCAAACACCCACCACTCTATAGATGACTATTAATATTTACAGTCCAAACACTGAAATGACACCCTCACACCCACCACCCTATGAATGACTGTTGATATTTATAGTTAAAGCACTGTAATGACACCCCCACACCCACCACCCCATGATTGACAGTTGATATTATTAGTCCAAGCACTGTAATGACATCCTCACATCCACCACCCCATAAATGACTGTTAATATTTACAGTCCAAGAACTGTAATGACTCCCACACACTCACCACCCCATGAATGACTGTTGATATTTAGTCAAAGCATTGTAATGACACCCCAACACCCACCACCCCATGAGTTATGGTTGATATTTACAGTCCAAGCACTGTAATGACACCCACACAAACACCATTCCATAAATGACTGTTGATATTTACAGTCCAAGCAATGCAATGACATCCACCACCCTATAAATGACTGTTGATATTTACAATCAAAACACTGTAATGACACCCACACACCCACCACCCCATGATTGACTGTTGATATTTACAGTCCAAGCACTGTAATAACATCCACACACCCACCACCCCATGAATGACTGTTGATATTTATAGTCCAAGCTCTATAATGACACCCACACACCCACCACCCCATAAATGACTGTTGATATTTTCAGTCCAAGCACTGTAATGACATTCACACACCAACCACCCCATGAATGACTGTTAATATTTTCAGTCCAAGAACTCTAATTACACCCACAACCCTCTGAATGACTGTTGATATTTACAGTCAAAGCACTGTAATAACACCCACACTCCAACCACCCCATGAATGATTGTTGATATTCACAGTCCAAGCAGTGTAATGACACTAGCATACTCACCACCCCATGAATGACTGTTGATATATACAGTCCAAACACTGTAATGACACCCACACACCCACCACTCCATGAATAACTGTTGATATTTACAGTCCAAGCACTCTAATGACACCAACCACCCTCTGAATGACTGTTGATATTTACAGTCAAAGCACTGTAATAACACCCACATACCCACCACCCCATGAATGACTGTTGATATTTACAGTCCAAGCAATAATGACACCCACACACCCACCACCCCATGAATGACTTGATATTTACAGTCCAAGCACTATAATGACACCCACACACCCACCACCCCATGAATGACTGTTGATATTTACAGTCAAAACACTGTAATGGCACCCACACCCTCACCACGCCATGAATGACTGTTAATATTTACATTCCAAGCACTCTAATGACACCCACCACCCTCTCAATGACTGTTGATATTTACAGTCAAAGCACTGTAATAACACCCACACACCAACCACCCCATGAATGACTGTTGATATTCACAGTCCAAACACTGTAATGACACTAACACACCCACCACCCCATAAATAACTGTTGATATTTTACAGTCCAAGCACTGTAATGACACCCACCACCCTCTGAATGACTGTTGATATTTACATTCAAAGCACTGTAATAACACCCACACACCCACCTGCCCATGAATGACTTTTGATATTTACAGTCCAAGCAATAATGACACCCACACACCAACCACTCCATGAATGACTTGATATTTACAGTCCAAGCACTGTAATGACACCCACCACCCTCTGAATGACTGTTGATATTTACATTCAAAGCACTGTAATAACACCCACACACCCACCTGCCCATGAATGACTTTTGATATTTACAGTCCAAGCAATAATGACACCCACACACCAACCACTCCATGAATGACTTGATATTTACAGTCCAAGCACTGTAATGACACCCTCACACCCACCACCCCATGAACGACAGTTGATATTAACAGTCAAAGCACTGTAATGACACCATCACACCGACCATCCCATAAATTATGGTTGATATTTACAGTCAAAACCCTGTAATGACCCCCACACACCCACCACCACATGAATGACTGTTGATAATTACAGTCCAAGCACTGTAATGACACCTTGACACCCACCACCCCTTGATTGACTGTTGATATTTATAGTCCAAGCACTGTAATGACACCCAAACACATACCACCCCATGAATGACTGTTGATATTTACAGTCCAAGCTCTGTAATGACAACCACACACCCATCAACCCATGAATGACTGTTGATATTTACATTCAAAGCACTGTAATGACACCCCCACACCCACCACCCCATGAATTATGTTTGATATTTACAGTCCAAGCACTGTAATGACACCCACACACCCACCACCCAATGAATTACTGTTAATATTTACAGTCCAAGGACTCTAATGACACCCTCCACCCTATGAATGACTGTTGATATTTACAATCAAAACACTGTAATGACACCCACACACCCACCACCCCATGAATGACTGTTGATATTTATAGTTCAAGCACTGTAATAACACCCACAGACCCACCACCCCATGATTGACTGTTGATATTTACAATCCAAGCACTGTAATGACAGCCACACACACACCACTCCATAAATTACTGTTGATATTTACAGTCTAAGCACTGTAATGACACCCACACAACCCCCACCCTATAAATGACTGTTGATATTTACAGTCCAAGCAATACTGACACACACACACCCACCACCCCATTATTGTCTTGATATTTACAGTCCAAGCACTGTAATGACACCCACACACCAACCACCCCATAAATGACTGTTGGTATTTACAGTCCAAGCACTATAAAGACACCCACACACTCACAACCCCATAAATGACTGTCGATATTTACAATCCGAACACTGTAATGACACCCTCACACCCACCACCCCATGAATGACTCTTGATACTTTCAGTCAAAGCACTGTAATGACACCCACACACCGACCACTCCATGAATTATTGTTGATATTTACAGTCCATGCACTATAATGACACCCATACACTCACCACCCCATTAATGACTGTTGATATTTACAGTCCAAGCACTCTAATGACACCCACCATCCTATGAATGACTGTTGATATTTACAGTCTAAGCACTCTAATGACACCCACACACCCACTACCTCATGATTGAATGTTGATATTTACAGTCCAAGCAATGTAATGACACCCAAACACCCACCACTCTATAGATGACTATTGATATTTACAGTCCAAACACTGAAATGACACCCTCACACCCACCACCCTATGAATGACTGTTGATATTTATAGTCAAAGCACTGTAATGACACCCCCACACCCACCACCCCATGAGTTGTGGTTGATATTTACAGTCCAAGCACTGTAATGACACCCACACACCCACAACCCCATAAATGACTGTTGATATTTACAGTCCGAACACTGTAATGAAACCCTCACACCCACCACCCCATGAATGACTCTTGATATTTACAGTCAAAGCAATGTAATGACACCCACAAACCAACCACCCCATGAATGACTGTTGGTATTTACAGTCCAAACACTATAATGACACCCACACACCCACCATTTCATGAATGACTGTTGATATTTACAGTCAAAGCACTGTAATGACACCCCAACACCTACCACCCCATGAGTTATGGTTAATATTTACAGTCCAAGCACTGTAATGACACCCACACAAACACCATTCCATAAATGACTATTGATATTTACAGTCCAAGCAATGTAATGACATCCACCACCCTATAAATGACTGTTGATATTTACAATCAAAACACTGTAATAACACCCACACACCCACCACCCCATGATTGACTGTTGATATTTACAGTCCAAGCACTGTAATAACATCCACACACCCACCACCCCATGAATGACGGTTGATATTTAAAGTCCAAGCTCTATAATGACACCCACACACCCACCACCCCATAATTAACTGTTGATATTTTCAGTCCAAGCACTGTAATGACATTCACACACCAACCACCCCATGAATGACTGTTAATATTTTCAGTCCAAGAACTCTAATTACACCCACAACCCTCTGAATGACTGTTGATATTTACAGTCAAAGCACTGTAATAACACCCACACTCCAACCACCCCATGAATGATTGTTGATATTCACAGTCCAAGCAGTGTAATGACACTAGCACACTCACCACCCCATGAATGACTGTTGATATATACAGTCCAAACACTGTAATGACACCCACACACCCACCACTCCATGAATAACTGTTGATATTTACAGTCCAAGCACTCTAATGACACCCACCACCCTATAAATGACTGTTGATATTTACAATCAAAACACTGTAATGACCACCACACACCTATCATTCCATGAATGACTGTTGATATTTACAGTCCAAGCACTGTAATGACACCCACACACCCACCACCCCATGAATGACTTGATATTTACAGTCCAAGCACTATAATGACACCCACAAACCCACCACCCCATGAATGACTGTTGATATTTACAGTCCAAGCACTGTAATGGCACCCACACACCCACCACCCCATAAATGACTGTTAATATTTACTGTCTAAGCACTGTAAAAACACCCATACACCCACCACCCTATGAATGACTGTTGATATTTACAGTCCAAGCTCTGTAATGACACTCACACACCCACCACCCTAAGAATGACTGTTGATATTTACAGTCCAAGCACTGTAATGGCACCCACACACCCACCACCCCATAAATGACTGTTGATATTTACTGTCTAAGCACTGTAAAAACACCCATACACCCACCACCCTATGAATGACTGTTGATATTTACAGTCCAAGCTCTGTAATGACACTCACACACCCACCACCCTAAGAATGACTGTTGATATTTACAGTCCAAGCACTGTAATGACACCCACACATCCACCACCCCGTAAATGATGGTTTATATTTATAGTCCAAACACTGTAATGACACCCACAAACCCACCACCTAATGAATATCTGTTGATATTTTCAGTCCAAGCACTGTAATGACATCCACACACCCACCAACACATGAATGACTGTTAATATTTACAGTCTGAGCACTGTAATGACACCCACACACCCACCACACAATGAATGATGGTTGATATTTACAGTCCAAGAACAGTAATGAAACCCACACACCCACCACCCACTGAATGACTGTTGATATTTAGAGTCCAAGAACTGTAATGACACCCTCACACCCTCCTTCCCATAAATGACTGTTGATATTTACCGTCTAAGCAATGTAATGAAACCCACACAACCACAACTCCAAGAATGACTGTTGATATTTAATGTCCAAGCAATGTAATGACACCCAAACAAAAACCACCCCATAAATAACTGTTGATATTAACAGTCCAAGCTCTGTAATGACACCCACACACACATCTCCCCATGACTTACTGTTGATATATAGAGTCCAAGCACTGTAATGCCACCCACAACCATATAAATGACTGTTGAAATTTACAGTCCAAGCACTAATGACACAAACACACCCACCACCCTATAAATGACTTAATATTTACAGTCCAAGCACTGTAATAACACCCACACACCCACCACCCCATGAATGACTGTTGATATTTACAGTCCAAAATCTATAATAACACCCATAAACCCACAACCCCATGAATGACTGTTGATATTGACAATCAAAACACTGTAATAACACCCTCACACCCACCACCCCATGAAAGACTGTTAATATTTTTTGTCCAAGCACTGTAATGACACACAAACACCCACCACTCCATAAGAGACAGTTGATATTTACAGACCAAGCACTGTAATGACACCCCAACACCCACCACCCCATGAATGGCTCTTGATATTTACAGTCCAAACACTGTAATGACACACACAACCCCTGCCATATGAATGACTGCTGATATTTACAGTCCAAGCACTGTAATGACACCCACACACCCACCAACCCATAAATTACTGTTGATATTTAAAGTCCAAGCACTGTAATGACACCTATACACCCAACACTCAATGAATGACTGTTGATATTTACTCTCCAAGCACTGTAATGACACCCACACACCCACCACTCCATGAATGACTATTGATATTTACTGTCCAAGAACTGTAATGACATCCACACACCCACCACCCATGAATGACTTGATATTTACAGTCCAAGCATTGCAATGACACTCCCCTCCCCATAAATGACTGTTGATAATTACAGTCAAAGCACTGAAATGACACCCATACACACACCACAACATAAATGACTGTTGATACATACAGTTAAAGCGCTGTAATGACACCCACACACCAATCATGCTATGAATAACTTTTGATATTTACAGTCCTAGCAGTGTAATGAAACCCACACACCCACCACCCCAAGAATGACTGTTGATATTTACAGTCCAAGCACTGTCATGACACCCACACACCCACCACACCATGAATGACTTTTGATATTTACATTCCAAGCCCTGTAATGACACCAACTCACCCATCACCCTATGAATGACTGTTTATATATACTGTCCAAGCACAGTACTGACACACATACATCCACTACCCCATGAATGACTTGATATTTACGGACTAAGATCTGTACTTACACCTACACACCCACCACCCCATGAATGATTGTTGATATTTACAGTCCAGGCACTGTAATGACACTCCCCTCCCCCAACAACCTAAGAATGACTGTTGATATTTAGAGTCCAAGCTATGTAATAGCACCAACACACACACACCATGAATGACAGTTGATATTTACAGTCCAAACATTGTATTAACACCCACACACTGACAACAACATGAATAACTGTTGATATTTACAATCCTAACACTGTAATGACACTCACACACCATCCACCCCATGAATGACTATTAATATTTACAGTCCAAGCACTATAATGCCACCCACACACCCAACACCCCATTAATGACTATTGATATTTATAATACAAGCATTATAATGACTCCCACACACCCACCACTTAATGAATGACTGTTGATATTTACAGTCCAAGCACTGTAATGACACCCACACACCCCCAACCCCATGAATGACAGTTGATATTTACAGTCCAAGCATTGTAATGACACCCACACACCCACCACCCCATGAATGATGGTTGATATTCACAGTCCAAGCTCTGTAATGACACCCCTACACCCACCACTAAATGAATAACTGTTGATATTTACAGATTAAGTACTGTAATGACACCCACACACCCACCACCCCATTAATGTCTCTTGATATTTACAGTCAAATTACTGTAATGACACCCACACACCCACCACCCCATGAATGGCTGTTGATATTTACAGTACAAGCACTGTAATGTCACCAACACACCCCATGAATGACAGTTGAAATTTACAGTCCAAGCACTGTAATGACACACACACACCAACCCATGAATGACTGTTAATATTTACAGTACAAGCACTGTAATGTCACCGACACACCCCATGAATGAAAGTTGATATTTACAGTCCAAGCACTGTAATGTCACCGACACACCCCATAAATGAAAGTTGATATTTACAGTCCAATCACTGTAATGACACCCACACACCCACCACCCAATGAATGACTGTTGATATTTACAATCAAAACACTGTAATGACACCAACAACCCACCACCCCTTGAATGACTGTTGATATTTACAGTCCAAGCATTGTAATGACAACCACACACCCACCAACCCATGAATGACTGTTGATATTTACAGCCCAAGCACTGTAATGACACCCTCACAACCACAACCCCATGAATGATGGTTAGTATTTACAGTCCAATCACTGTAATATAACCCACACACCCACCACCCCATAAAAGACTGTTAATATTTACAGTCCAAGCACTGTAATGACACCCACACACCCACCTTCCCATGAATGACTATTGATATTTACAGTCAAAGCACTGTAATATCACCCACACACCCACCACCCCATAAATGTCTGTTGATATTTACAGTCCAATCACTGTAATGATACCCACACACCCACCACCCCATAAATGGTTGTTGATATTTACACTCCAAACATTGTAATGACACCCACCATCCCATGAATGACTTGATATTTACACTCCAAGAACTGTAATTACACCTACAAACCCACCACCCCTTGAATGACTGTTGATATTTACAATCCAAGCACTGTAATGACACCCACAAATCTATTACCCCATGAATGACTGTTGATATTTACAATCCAATCACTGTATTGACACCCACACACTGACCCCCCCATAATTGACTGTTGATATTTACAGTCTAAGCACAGTAATGACACCCACACACATACCAACCCATAAATGACTGTTGATATTTACAGTCCAAGCACAGTAATGACACTCACACACCATCCCCCTCATGAATGACTGTTGATATTTACAGTCGAAGCACTCTAATGACACCCACACACCCACCACCCCATAAATGATGGTTGTTATTTATAGTCCAAGCACTGTAATGACACCCACACACCCACCACCCCATGAATGACTGTTGATATTCACAGTTCAAGCAAAGAAATGACGCCCACACAAACACAACCCCATGAATGACTGTTGATATTTACATTCCAAGCACTGTAATGACACCGACACACCCAACATTCCATGAATAACTGTTGATATTTACACTCCAAGCACTGTAATGACACCCACACACCCACCACGCTTTAAATGACTGTTGATATTTACAGTCCAAGCACTGTAATAACACCTACCAACCCCTGAATGACTGTTGATATTTAAAGTCCAAGCACTATAATGACACACACACCCACCATCCCATAAATGACTGTTGATATTCACAGTCCAAGCACTGTAATGACACCCTACACCCACCACTAAATGAATGACTGTTGGTATTTACAGACCAATCACTGTAATGACACCCACACACCCACCACCCCATGAATGTCTGTTGATATTTACAGTCCAATCACTGTAATGACATCCACACACCCACCATCCCATTAATTGCTGTTGATATTTACAGTCTAAGCACAATAATGATACCCAAACACCCACTATCCCATGAAAGATGGTTGATATTTACAGTCCAAGCACTCTAATGACACCCCCACAGCCACCACCCCATGAATGACTGTTGATATTTACAGTCCAAGTACTGTAATGACACCCAAACACCCACCACCCCATGAATGACTTGATATTTACAGTCCAAGCACTGCAATGACACTCCCCTTTCCATGAATGACTGTTGATATTTACAGTTAAAGCACTGTAATGACACCCAAACACCCACCACCCCATGAATGACTTGATATTTAAAGTCCAAGCACTGCAATGACACTCCCCTTCCCATGAATGACTGTTGATACTTACAGTTAAAGCAGTGTAATGACACCCACACACCAATCATGCCAGGAATGACTTTTGTATTTACAGTCCTAGAACTGTAATGAAACCCACACACCCACCACCCCATAAATGACTGTTGATATTTACAATCCAAGCACTTAATTAACACCCACACACTGACAACCCCATGCATAACTGTAGATATTTACAATCCAAGCACTGTATTGACACCTACACACTGACCACCTCATGAATGAATGGTGATATTTACAGTCTAAGCAATGTAATGACACTCACACACCATCCACTCCATGACTGACTGTTGATATTTACATACCAAGCATTGTAATGAGACCTAAACACCAACCACCCCATGAATGACTGTTGATATTTACAGTCCAAACACTGTAATGACACTCACACACCATCCACCCTATGAATGACTGTTAATATTTACAGTCTAAGCACTGTAATGATACTCACACACCCAACACCCTATTAATGACCATTGATATTTATAGTCCAAACAGTGTAATGACACCCACACACCCACCACCCATTGAATGACTGTTGATATTTATAGTCCAAGCACTGTAATGACACCCACACATCTCCAACCCCATCAATGACATTTGATATTTACAGTCCAAGCAATGTCATGACACCCAAACACCCACAAATCCATGAATGACTGTTGATATTAACAGTCCAAGCACAGTAATGACACCCATACACCCCCCACCCCATCAATGACTGTTGATATTTACAGTCCAAGCCCTAAAATGTCACCCACACACCCAATACTCCATGAATGACTGTTGATATATACAGTCCAAGCACTGTAATGACATTCACCACCCAATGAATAACTGTTGATATTTACTGTCCAAGCACTGTAATGACACCCACACACCTACCACCCCATAAATTACCATTAATATTTGCTGTCCAAGCACCCACTCATTCACCACCCCATTAATGACTGTTGATATTTACAGTCCAAACACTGTAATGACACCCACACACCCACCACCCCATGAATGACTGTTGATAGTTACAGTCAAAGCAATGTAATGACACCCACACACCCACCACCCCATAATTGACTGTTGATATATACAGTCCAAGCACTGTAATCACACCCACACACCCACCACCCCATGAATGACTGTTGATTTTTACAGTTCAAGCACTGTAATGACACCCTCACACCCACCAACCCATAAATGACTGTTAATATATACAGTCCAAGCACTGTAATCACATCCACAAACCCACCACCCCATCAATGACCGTTGATTTTTACAGTCCAAACATTGTAATGACACCCACACACCCACAGCCCATAAATGTCTGTTAATATTTACATTCCAATCAATGTAATGACACCCACACATCCACCACACCATGAATGACTGTTGATTTTTACAGTCCAAGTACTGTATTGACACCCACACATCAACTACCCCATGAATGACACACACCACCCCATGAATGATTTGATATTTACACTCCAAGCACTGTAATTACACCTACATACCCACCATCCCTTGAATGACTGTTGATATTTACAGTCCAAGCACTGTAATGACACACACTCAAACCAACCTATGAATGAGTGTTGATAATTACACTCCAATCTCTGTAATAGCAGCCACACACACCATGAATGACAGTTGATATTTACAGTCCAAGCACTGTAATGACACCCACACACTGACTACCCCTTGATTGACTGTTGATATTTACAGTCTAAGCAATGTAATGACACCCACACACCCACCAACCCATAAATGATGTTGATATTTACATTCCATGCAAAGTAATGAGACCCACACACCAACCACCCCATGAATGACTGTTGATATTGACAGTCCAAGCACTGTAATGACACTCACACACCATCAACCCCTTAAATTGCTTGTTGATATTTACAGTCCAGGCAATGAAATGACACCCACACACCCACCACCCCATTAATGACCATTGATATTTATAGTCCATTCACTGTAATGACACCCACACACCACCACCCAATGAATAATTGTTAATATTTCAGTCCAAGCACTGTAATAACACCCAAACACCCACCACCCCATTAATGACTGTTAATATTTACAATCCAAACACTGTAATGACACCCACACACCCACCACCCCATGAATGACTGTTGATATATACAGTCCAAGCACTGTAATGACACTCACCACACCATGAATGGCTGTTGATATTTACAGTCCAAGCACTGTAATGAAACCCACACAACCACCACCGCATTAATGACTGTTGATATTTACAGTACAAGCACTGTAACGACACCCACCACCCCATAAATGATGGTTAATATATATTTTCCAAGCATTGTAATGACACCCACACACCCACGACCCCATGAAAGACTGTTGATATTTACAGTCCAAGCACCGTAATGACACCCACCACCCCATGAATGACTGTTGATATTTTCAGTCCAAGCATTGTAATAACACCCACAGACTAACCACCCCATGAATGACTGTTGATATTTACAGTCCGAGCACTGTAATGACACCCAAAAACCCACCACCTAAAGAATGACTGTTGATATATACAGTCAAAGCACTTTAATTACACCCACACACCCACCACCTCATGAATGACTGTTGATATTTACAGTCCAAGCACTGTATTGAAACCAATCAACCCATGAATGACTGTTGATATTTACAGTCCAAGCACTGTAATGACACCCACCACCCCATGAATAACTGTTGATATATACAGTCCAAGCTCTGCAATGACACCCACACACCCACCACCCCTTGAATGACTGTTGATATTTACAGTCCAAGCACTGTAATGAAACCCACACAACAACCACCACATTATGACTCCTGATATTTACAGTACAAGCACTGTAATGACACCCACCACCCCATGAATGACGGTTGATATTTACACTCCAAGCACTGTAATGACACCCACACACCCACGACCCCATTAATGACTGTTGATATGTACAGTCCAAGCACTGTAATGACACCCACCACCCCATAAATGACTGTTGATATTTTCAGTCAAAGCATTGTAATAACATCCACAGACTAACCACCCCATGAATGACTGTTGATATTTACAGTATGAGCACTGTAATGACACCCACACACCCACCACCCATGAATGACTGTTAATATTTACAGTCCAATTACTGTAATGACACCTAAACAATCACCACCCCATGAATGACTGTTGATATATACAGTCCAAACACTTTCATGACACCCACACACCCACCACCTAATGAATGATTGTTTATATTTACAGTCCAAGCACTGTAATGACACTAACCTCCCCATGAATGACTGTTGATATTTACAGTACAAATCAATATAATGACACCCAAACACCCCATGATTGACTGTTGATATTTACTATCCACGCACTGTACTGACACCCACACACCCACCACCCCATGAATGACTTTTTGAACAACAAATTTCGATTTTTAGAATGCTTTCGGCTTATATTTTGAAAATATTCTAGCACTGAGTAGGTATGTACAGATCGCTTCAGGAACCCAAAAATATCGAATTTTCGGGTGTTTTGAGCCTGAATTTGGGATTTAAATGGGTACAGAAGATGCATGCACATATCGTATTTTTGCACCTAATAGGTCGAATTTCAGCTTGTTTTGGGCCTATATTTTGAAAATATTCTAGCACTGAGTAGGCATGTACAGATCGCTTCAGGGACCCCAAAATATCGATTTTTCGGGTGTTTTGAGCTAAATTTGAGATATAAACGGATACAGAAGATGCATGCACATATTGACTTTGGGCACCTAAAATATCGATTTTCAGCATGTTTTGGGCCTGTATTTTGAAAATACTCTAACACGGAGTAGGCATGTACAGATCGCTTCTGGGACCCCAAAATATTGAATTTTCGGGTGTTTTGCGCCTGGATTTGAGATATAAACGGGTACATAAGATGCATGCACATATCGACTTTTGGGCACCTAAAATATCGATTTTGAGCATGTTTTGGATCTGTATCTTGATAGCATTCTAACTAGGAGTAGGCATGTACAGATCACTTCTAGGACCCAAAAATGCCGAATTTTCGGGTGTTTTAAACCTGAATTTGAGATATAAACGGGTACAGAAGATCCATGCACATATCGACTTTTTGCACCTAAAATATCGATTTTCAGCATGTTTTGGGCCTGTATTTTGAAAATATTCTAGCACTAAGTAGGCATGTACAGATCGCTTCTGGGTCAAAATAAAATCGAATATTCGGGTGTTTTGAGCTTGAATTTGAGATATAAACGTGTACCGAAGATGCATGCACATATTGACTTTGGGCACCTAAAATATCGATTTTCAGCATGTTTTGGGCGTGTGTTTTAAAATATTCTATTACTGCGTAGGCATGTACAGATCGCTTCTGTGACTCAAAAATATCGAATTTTCGGGTGTTTTGAGTCTGAATTTGAGATATAAACGAGTACTGAAGATGCATGGACATATTGACTTTGGGCACCTAAAATATCGATTTTCATCATGTTTTAGGCCTGTATTTTGAAAATACTCTAACAAGGAGTAGGCATGTACAGATCGCTTCTGGGAACCAAAAATATCGAATTTTCGGGTGTTTTAAGCCTGAATTTGAGATATAAACGGGTACAGAAGATGCATTCACATATTGACTTTGGGTACCTAAAATATCGATTTTCAACATGTTTTGGGCCTGTATTTTGAAAATACTTTAACACGGAGTAGGCATGTACAGATCCCTTCTGGGACCCAAAAATATCGAGTTTTCGGGTGTTTTGAGCACGAATTTGAGATATAAACGGTTACTGAAGATGCTAGCACATATCGACTTTGGGCACCTAAAATATCGATTTTCAGCATGTTTTGGGCCTGTATTCTGAAAATATTCTAGCACTAAGTAGACATGTACAGATCGCTTCTGGGCCAAAATAAAATCGAATACTCGGGTGTTTGGAGCCTGAATTTGAGATATAAACGTGTACAGAAGATGCATGCACATATCGACTTTTGGCACCTAAAATATCGATTTTCAGCATGTTTTGGGCGTGTTTTTTTAAATATTCCATTACTGCGTAGGCATGTACAGATCGCTTCTGGGACTCAAAAATATCGAATTTTCGGGTGTTTTGAGTCTGAATTTGAGATATAAACGAGTACTGAAGATGCATGCACATATTGACTTTGGGACAAAATATATCGATTTTCAGCATGTTTGGGTCTGTATTTTGAGAAAATTCTAGCAATGATTAGGCATGTAAAGATCGCTTCTGGGACCCAAAAATATCGAATTTTCGGGAGTTTTGAGCCTGAATTTGAGATATAAACGGGTACTGCAGATGCATGCACATATCGACTTTGGGCACCTGAAATATCGATTTTCAGCATGTTTTGGGCCTGTATTTTGAAAATACTCTAACACGGAGTAGGCATGTACAGATTGCTTCTGGGAACAAAAAATATCGAATTTTCGGGTGTTTTAAGCCTGAATTTGAGATATAAACGGGTACAGAAGATACATTCACATATTGACTTTGGGTACCTAAAATATCGATTTTCAACATGTTTTGGGCCTGTATTTTGAAAATACTTTACCACGGAGTAGGCATGTACAGATCCCTTCTAAGACCCAAAAATATCGAATTTTCGGGTGTTTTGAGCCAGAATTTGAGATATAAACGGGTACTGAAGATGCATGCACATATCGATTTTGGGCACCTAAAATATCGATTTTCAACTTGTTTTTGCGCCTGTGTTTTGAAAATATTCTAACATTGAGTATGCATGTACACATCGCTTCCGGGACCCAAAAATATCGAATTTTCGGGTGATTTAAGCCTGAATTTGAGATATAAACGGGTACAGAAGATGCATGCACATATCGATTTTGGGCACCTAAAATATCGATTTTCAGCATGTTTTGGGCCTATATTTTGAAAATATTTAAGAACTGCGTAGGCTTGTACAGATTGCTTTTTGAACACAAAAATGTCGAATTTTCGAGTGTTTTGAGCCTGAATTTGGGATATAAACGGGTACAGAAGACGCATGCAGATATCGACTTTGGGCACCTAAAATATGGATTTTCAGCATGTTTTCGGCCTGAATCTTGAAAATATCCTATTACTGAGTAGGCATGTACAGATCGCTTCTGGGACCCAAAAAAATGGAATTTTCGGGTGTTTTGAGCCTGAATTTGAGATATAAACGGGTACAGAAGATGCATGCACATATCGATTTTGTACACCTAAAATATTGATTTTCAACTTGTTTTTCTGCCTGTGTTTTGAAATTATTCTAACATTGAGTAGGCATGTACAGATCGCTTCTGGGACCCAAAAAAATGGAATTTTCGGGTGTTTTGAGCCTGAATTTGAGATATAAACGGGTACAGAAGATGCATGCACATATCGACTTTGGGCACCTAAAATATCGTTTTTCAGCATATTTTGACTTGTATTTTGAAAATATTCTGTTACTGAGTAGGCATGTACAGATCGCTTCAAGGACCCAAAAATATAGTATTTTTGGGTGTTTTGATCCTGAATTTGAGATATAAACGGGTACTGAAGATACATACATATATTGACTTTGGGCACCTAAAATATCGATTTTCAGCATGTTTTGGGCCTGTATTACAAAAATATTCTAACACGGAGTAGGCATGTACAGATCGCTTCTGGGACCCAAAAATATCGAATTTTCAGGTGTTTTGAGCCTGAATTTGAGATATAAACGGGTACTGAAGATGAATGCACATATCGACTTTGGGCACCTAAAATATCAATTTTCAGCATTTTTTGGGCCTGTATTTTGAAAATACTTTACCACGGAATAGGCATGTACAGATCCCTTCTGGGACCCAAAAATATCGAATTTTCGAGTGTTTTGAGCCAGAATTTGAGATATAAACGGGTACTAAAGATGCATGCACATATCGATTTTGGGCACCTAAAACATCTATATTCAACTTGTTTTTGTGCCTGTATTTTGAAAATATTCTAACATTGAGTAGGCATGTACAGATCGCTTCTGGGTCCTAAAAATATCTAATTTTCTGGTGTTTTAAGCCTGAATTTGGGACATAAACGGGTACAGAAGATCCATGCACATATCAATTTTGGGCACATAAAATATCTATTTTCAACTTGTTTTTGTGCCTGTGTTTTGAAAATATTCTAACATTGAGTAGGCATGTACAGATCGCATCTGGGACCCAAAAATATCGAGTTTTCGGGTGTTTTGAGCCTGAATTTGAGATATAAACGGGTACTGAAGATGCATACACATATTGACTTTGGGCACCTAAAATATCGATTTTTAGCATGTTTTGGGCCTGTATTATGAAAATACTCTAATACGGAGTAGGCATGTACAGATCGCTTCTGGGACCCAAAAATATCGAAGTTTCGGCTGTTTTGAGTCTGAATTTGGGATATAAACGTGTACAGAAGATGCATACACATATTGACTTTGGTCACCTAAAATATCGATTTTCAGCATGTTTTGGGCCTGTATTATGAAAATACTCTAACACGGAGTAGGCATGTACATATCGCTTCTGGGACCCAAAAACATCGAATTTTCGGGTGTTTTAAGCCTGAATTTGGGATGTAAATGGGTACAGAAAATGCAAGCACATATTAACTTGGGCACCTAAAATATCGATATTAACTTGTTTTTCTGCCTGTATTTTGAAAATATTTTAACATTGAGTAGGCATGTACAGATCGCTTCTGGGACCCAAAAATATCAAATTTTTGGGTGTTTTGAGCTTGAATTTGAGATATAAACAGCTACAAAAGATGCATGCATATATAGACTTTGTGCACCAAAAATATCCATATTTAGCATGTTTTGGGCCTATATTTTGAAAATATTCTAGCACTGAGTAGGCATGTACAGATCGCTTTTTGGACCCAAAAATATCGAATTTTAGGGGGTTTTGAGCCTGAATTTGGGACATAAACGGGTACAGAAGATGCATGCACATATCGATTTTGGGCACCTAAAATATCGATTTTCAGCATGTTTTAGGCCTGAATCTTAAAAATATTCTATTCCTGAGTAGGCATGTACAAATCGCTTCTTGGACCCAAAAATATCGGTTTTTTGGATGTTTTGAGCCTGAATTTGAGATATAAACGTGTACTGAAGATGCATGCACAAATCGACTTTGGGCACCTAAAATATCGATTTTCAGCATGTTTTTGGTCTGTAATTTGAAAATATTCTGTCACTGAGTAGGCATGTACAGATCGCTTCCGGAAACCAAAAATATCAAGTTTTCGGGTGTTTTGAGCCTGAATTTGAGATATAAACGGGTAGAGAAGATGCATACACATATTGCTTTTGGCACCTAAAATATCGAATTTAAGCATGTTTTGAGGTCTGTATTTTGAAAATACTCTAAAACGGAGTAGGCATGTACAGACTGCTTCTGGGAACCAAAAAATTTGAATTTTCGGGTGTTTTCAGCCTGAATTTGAGATATACACGGGTACAGAAGATGCATACACATATTGACTTTGGGCACCTAAAATATCGATTTTCAGCATGTTTTAGGCCTGTATTTTGAAAATACTCTAACACGGAGTAGGCATGTACAGATCGCTTTTGGGAACCAAAAATATGGAATTTTCGGGTGTTTTGAGCCAGAATTTGAGATATAAACGGGTACTGAAGATGCATGCACATATCGATTTTGGGCACCTAAAATATCGATTTTCAACTTGTTTTTGTGCCTGTATTTTGAAAATATTCTAACATTGAGTAGGCATGTACACATCGCTTCTGGGAACCAAAAATATCGAATTTTCGGGTGTTTTGAGCCTGAATTTGAGATATACACGGGTACAGAAGATGCATACACATATCGACTTTGGGCACCTAAAATATCGATTTTCAGCATGTTTTGGGCTTATATTTTGAAAATATTCTAGCACTGAGTAGGCATGTACAGATCACTTCTGGGCCAAAATAAAATCGAATATTCGGGTGTTTTGAGCCTGAATTTGAGATATAAACGGGTACTGAAGATGCATGCACATATCGACTTTGGACACCTAAAATATCGATTTTCAGCATGTTTTCGGCCTAAAATTTGAAAATAATCTAGCATTGAGTAGGCATGGAGAGATCGCTTCTGGAACCCAAAAATATCCAATTTTCGGGTATTTTGATCCTGAATTTAAATATAAAAGGGTACAGAAAATGCATGCACATATCGACTTTGGGCACCTAATATATCGATTTTCAGCATGTTTTTGGCCTTTATTTTGAAAAAACTCTAACACGGAATAGGCATGTACAGATAGCTTCTGGGACCCAAAAAATATCGATTTTTCGGGTGTTTTGAGCCTGAATTTGAGATATAAACGGGTAAAGAAGATGCATACACATATTGACTTTGGTCACCTAATATATCGATTTTCAGCATATTTTGGGCCTGTATTATGAAAATACTCTAACACGGAGTAGGCATGTACAGATCGCTTCTGGGATCCAAAAATATTGAATTTTCGGGTGTTTTGTGATTGAATTTGAGATATCAACGGGTACTGAAGATGCATGCACATATCGACTTTGGGCACCTGAAATATCAATTTTCATCATGTTTTGCGTCTGTATTTTGAAAATATTCTGTCACTGAGTAGGCATGTACAGATCGTTTCTGGGCAAAAATAAAATCAAATATTCGGGTGTTTTAAGCCTGAATTTGAGATATAAACGGGTACAGAAGATGCATGCACGTATCGATTTTGGACACCTAAAATATTGATTTTCAACTTGTTTTTGTGCCTGTGTTTTGAAAGTATTCTAACATTGAGTAGGCATGTACAGATCACTTCTGGGACCCAAAAATATCGAATTTTTGGGTGTTTTGATCCTAAATTTGAGATATAAACGGGTACTGAAGATGCATGCACATATCGACTTTTGGGCACCTGAAATATCAATTTTCAGCATGTTTTAGGCCTGTATTTTGAAAATACTCTTACACGGAGTAGGCATGTACAGATCGCTTCCGGAAACCAAAAATATCGAATTTTCAGGTGTTTTAAGCCTGAATTTGAGATATAAACGGGTACAGAAGATGCATTCACATATTGACTTTTGGCACCTATAATATCGATTTTCAGCATGTTTTGGGCCTGTATTTTGAAAATACTTTACCACGGAATAGGCATGTACAGATCCCTTCTGAGACCCAAAAATATCGAATTTTCGAGTGTTTTAAGCCTGAATTTGAGATATAAAAAGGTACTAAAGATGCATGCACATATCGATTTTGGGCACCTAAAACATCGATATTCAATTTGTTTTTGTGCCTGTATTTTGAAAATATTCTACCATTGAGTAGGCATGTACAGATCGCTTCTGGGTCCCAAAAATATCTAATTTTCTGGTGTTTTAAGCCTGAATTTGGGACATAAACGGGTACAGAAGATCCATGCACATATCAATTTTGGGCACATAAAATATCTATTTTCAACTTGATTTTGTGCCTGTGTTTTGAAAATATTCTAACATTGAGTAGGCATGTACAGATCGCATCTGGGACCCAAAAATATCGAATTTTAGGGTGTTTTGAGCCTGAATTTGAGATATAAACGGGTACTGAAGATGCATACACATATTGACTTTGGGCACCTAAAATATCGATTTTTAGCATGTTTTGGGCCTGTATTATGAAAATACTCTAATACGGAGTAGGCATGTACAGATCGCTTCTGGGACCCAAAAATATCGAAGTTTCGGCTGTTTTGAGTCTGAATTTGGGATATAAACGTGTACAGAAGATGCATACACATATTGACTTTGGTCACATAAAATATCGATTTTCAGCATGTTTTGGGCCTGTATTATGAAAATACTCTAACACGGAGTAGGCATGTACATATCGCTTCTGGGACCCAAAAACATCGAATTTTCGGGTGTTTTAGGCCTGAATTTGGGATGTAAATGGGTACAGAAAATGCAAGCACATATTAACTTGGGCACCTAAAATATCGATATTAACTTGTTTTTCTGCCTGTATTTTGAAAATATTTTAACATTGAGTAGGCATGTACAGATCGCTTCTGGGACCCAAAAATATCAAATTTTTGGGTGTTTTGAGCCTGAATTTGAGATTTAAACAGCTACAAAAGATGCATGCATATATAGACTTTGTGCACCAAAAATATCCATATTTAGCATGTTTTGGGCCTATATTTTGAAAATATTCTAGCACTGAGTAGGCATGTACAGATCGCTTTTTGGACCCAAAAATATCGAATTTTAGGGGGTTTTGAGCCTGAATTTGGGACATAAACGGGTACAGAAGATGCATGCACATATCGATTTTGGGCACCTAAAATATCGATTTTCAGCATGTTTTAGGCCTGAATCTTAAAAATATTCTATTACTGAGTAGGCATGTACAAATCGCTTCTTGGACCCAAAAATATCGGATTTTTGAATGTTTTGAGCCTGAATTTGAGATATAAACGTGTACTGAAGATGCATGCACAAATCGACTTTGGGCACCTAAAATATCGATTTTCAGCATGTTTTTGGTCTGTAATTTGAAAATATTCTGTCACTGAGTAGGCATGTACAGATCGCTTCCGGAAACCAAAAATATCGAGTTTTCGGGTGTTTTGAGCCTGAATTTGAGATATAAACGGGTTGAGAAGATGCATACACATATTGCTTTTGGCACCTAAAATATCGAATTTCAGCATGTTTTGAGGTCTGTATTTTGAAAATACTCTAAAACGGAGTAGGCATGTACAGATCGCTTCTGGGAACCAAAAAATTTGAATTTTCGGGTGTTTTCAGCCTGAATTTGAGATATACACGGGTACAGAAGATGCATACACATATTGACTTTGGGCACCTAAAATATCGATTTTCAGCATGTTTTAGGGCTGTATTTTGAAAATACTCTGACACGGAGTAGGCATGTACAGATCGCTTCTGGGAACCAAAAATATCGAATTTTCGGGTGTTTTGAGCCAGAATTTGAGATATAAACGGGTACTGAAGATGCATGCACATATCGATTTTGGGCACCTAAAATATCGATTTTCAACTTGTTTTTGTGCCTGTATTTTGAAAATATTCTAACATTGAGTAGGCATGTACACATCGCTTCTGGGAACCAAAAATATCGAATTTTCGGGTGTTTTCAGCCTGAATTTGAGATATACACGGGTACAGAAGATGCATACACATATCGACTTTGGGCACCTAAAATATCGATTTTCAGCATGTTTTGGGCTTATATTTTGAAAATATTCTAGCACTGAGTAGGCATGTACAGATCACTTCTGGGCCAAAATAAAATCGAATATTCGGGTGTTTTGAGCCTGAATTTGAGATATAAACGGGTACTGAAGATGCATGCACATATCGACTTTGGACACCTAAAATATCGATTTTCAGCATGTTTTCGGCCTAAAATTTGAAAATAATCTAGCATTGAGTAGGCATGGAGAGATCGCTTCTGGAACCCAAAAATATCCAATTTTCGGGTATTTTGATCCTGAATTTAAATATGAAAGGGTACAGAAAATGCATGCACATATCGACTTTGGGCACCTAATATATCGATTTTCAGCATGTTTTTGGCCTTTATTTTGAAAAAACTCTAACACGGAATAGGCATGTACAGATAGCTTCTGGGACCCAAAAAATATCGATTTTTCGGGTGTTTTGAGCCTGAATTTGAGATATAAACGGGTACAGAAGATGCATACACATATTGACTTTGGGCACCTAAAATATCGATTTTCAGCATATTTTGGGCCTGTATTATGAAAATACTCTAACACGGAGTAGGCATGTACAGATCGCTTCTGGGACCCAAAAATATTGAATTTTCGGGTGTTTTGAGATTGAATTTGAGATATCAACGGGTACAGATGATGAATGCACATATCAACTTTGGACACCTAAAATATCGATTTTTAGCATGCTTTGAGCCTATATTTTGAAAACATTCCATTACTGAATAGGCATGTACAGATCGCTTCTGGGACGCAAAATATCGAATTTTCAGGTGTTTTGAACCTGAATTTGAGATATAAACGGGTACTGAAGATGCATGCACATATCGACTTTTGGCACCTGAAATATCAATTTTCAGCATGTTTTGGGTCTGTATTTTGAAAATATTCTGTCACTGAGTAGGCATGTACGGATCGCTTCTGGGACCCAAAAATATCAAATTTTAGGGTGTTTTAAGCCTGAATTTGGGACATAAACGGGTACAGAAGATCCTTGCACAAATCAATTTTGGGCACATAAAATATTGATTTTCAACTTGTTTTTGTGCCTGTGTTTTGAAAGTATTCTAACATTGAGTAGGCATGTACAGATCGCTTCTGGGACCCAAAAATATCGAATTTTTGGGTGTTTTGATCCTGAATTTGAAATATAAACGGGTACTGAATATACATACATATATTGACTTTGGGCACCTAAAATAACGATTTTCAGCATGTTTTGGGCCTGTATTATAAAAATATTCTAACACGGAGTAGGCATGTACAGATCGCTTCTAGGACCCAAAAATATCGAATTTTCAGGTGTTTTGAGCCTGAATTTGGGACATAAACGGGTACAGAAGATGCATGCACATATCGATTTTGGGCACCTAAAATATCGATTTTCAGCATGTTTTCGGCCTGAATCTTAAAAATATTCTATTACTGAGTAGGCATGTACAAATCGCTTCTTGGACCCAAAAATATCGGTTTTTTTGGATGTTTTGAGCCTGAATTTGAGATATAAACGTGTACTGAAGATGCATGCACATATCGACTTTGGGCACCTAAAATATCGATTTTCAGCATGTTTTTGGTCTGTAATCTGAAAATATTCTGTCACTGAGTAGGCATGTACAGATTGCTTATTGGACCCAAAAATATCGAGTTTTCGGGTGTTTTGAGCCTGAATTTGAGATATAAACGGGTAGAGAAGATGCATACCCTTATTGCTTTTGGCACCTAAAATATCGAATTTCAGCATGTTTTTATGCCTGTATTTTGAAAATACTCTAAAACGGAGTAGGCATGTACAGATCGCTTCTGGGAACCAAAAAATTTGAATTTTCGGGTGTTTTCAGCCTGAATTTGAGATATACACGGGTACAGAAGATGCATACACATATTGACTTTGGGCACCTAAAATATCGATTTTCAGCATGTTTTAGGCCTGTATTTTGAAAATACTCTAACACGGAGTAGGCATGTACAGATCGCTTCTGGGAACCAATAATATCGAATTTTCGGGTCTTTTGAGCCAGAATTTGAGATATAAACGAGTACTGAAGATGCATTCACATATCGATTTTGGGCACCTAAAATATCGATTTTCAACTTGTTTTTGTGCCTGTGTTTTGAAAATATTCTAACATTGAGAAGGCATGTACACATCGCTTCTGGGACCCAAAAATATCGAATTTTTGGGTGTTTTGAGCCTGAATTTGAGATATAAACGGGTACAGAAGATGCATGCACATATCGACTTTGGGCACCTAAAATATCGATTTTCAGCATATTTTGGGCTTATATTTTGAAAATATTCTAGCACTGAGTAGGCATGTACAGATCACTTCTGGGCCAAAATAAAATCGAATATTCGGGTGTTTTGAGCCTGAATTTGAGATATAAACGGGTACTGAAGATGCATGCACATATCGACTTTGGACACCTAAAATATCGATTTTCAGCATGTTTTCGGCCTAAAATTTGAAAAAAATCTAGCATTGAGTAGGCATGGAGAGATCACTTCTGGAACCCAAAAATATCCAATTTTCGGGTATTTTGATCCTGAATTTAAATATGAAAGGGTACAGAAAATGCATGCACATATCGACTTTGGGCACCTAATATATCGATTTTCAGCATGTTTTTGGCCTTTATTTTGAAAAAACTCTAACACGGAATAGGCATGTACAGATAGCTTCTGGGACCCAAAAAATATCGATTTTTCGGGTGTTTTGAGCCTGAATTTGAGATATAAACGGGTACAGAAGATGCATACACATATTGACTTTGGGCACCTAAAATATCGATTTTCAGCATATTTTGGGCCTGTATTATGAAAATACTCTAACACGGAGTAGGCATGTACAGATCGCTTCTGGGACCCAAAAATATTGAATTTTCGGGTGTTTTGAGATTGAATTTGAGATATCAACGGGTACAGATGATGAATGCACATATCAACTTTGGACACCTAAAATATCGATTTTTAGCATGCTTTGAGCCTATATTTTGAAAACATTCCATTACTGAATAGGCATGTACAGATCGCTTCTGGGACGCGAAATATCGAATTTTCAGGTGTTTTGAACCTGAATTTGAGATATAAACGGGTACTGAAGATTCATGCACATATCGACTTTGGGCACCTGAAATATCAATTTTCAGCATGTTTTGGGTCTGTATTTTGAAAATATTCTGTCACTGAGTAGGCATGTACGGATCGCTTCTGGGACCCAAAAATATCGAATTTTAGGGTGTTTTAAGCCTGAATTTGGGACATAAACGGGTACAGAAGATCCTTGCACAAATCAATTTTGGGCACATAAAATATTGATTTTCAACTTGTTTTTGTGCCTGTGTTTTGAAAGTATTCTAACATTGAGTAGGCATGTACAGATCGCTTCTGGGACCCAAAAATATCGAATTTTTGGGTGTTTTGATCCTGAATTTGAAATATAAACGGGTACTGAATATACATTCATATATTGACTTTGGGCACCTAAAATAACGATTTTCAGCATGTTTTGGGCCTGTATTATAAAAATATTCTAACACGGAGTAGGCATGTACAGATCGCTTCTAGGACCCAAAAATATCGAATTTTCAGGTGTTTTGAGCCTGAATTTGGGACATAAACGGGTACAGAAGATGCATGCACATATCGATTTTGGGCACCTAAAATATCGATTTTCAGCATGTTTTCGGCCTGAATCTTAAAAATATTCTATTACTGAGTAGGCATGTACAAATCGCTTCTTGGACCCAAAAATATCGGTTTTTTTGGATGTTTTGAGCCTGAATTTGAGATATAAACGTGTACTGAAGATGCATGCACATATCGACTTTGGGCACCTAAAATATCGATTTTCAGCATGTTTTTGGTCTGTAATCTGAAAATATTCTGTCACTGAGTAGGCATGTACAGATTGCTTATTGGACCCAAAAATATCGAGTTTTCGGGTGTTTTGAGCCTGAATTTGAGATATAAACGGGTAGAGAAGATGCATACCCTTATTGCTTTTGGCACCTAAAATATCGAATTTCAGCATGTTTTTATGCCTGTATTTTGAAAATACTCTAAAACGGAGTAGGCATGTACAGATCGCTTCTGGGAACCAAAAAATTTGAATTTTCGGGTGTTTTCAGCCTGAATTTGAGATATACACGGGTACAGAAGATGCATACACATATTGACTTTGGGCACCTAAAATATCGATTTTCAGCATGTTTTAGGCCTGTATTTTGAAAATACTCTAACACGGAGTAGGCATGTACAGATCGCTTCTGGGAACCAAAAATATCGAATTTTCGGGTCTTTTGAGCCAGAATTTGAGATATAAACGAGTACTGAAGATGCATTCACATATCGATTTTGGGCACCTAAAATATCGATTTTCAACTTGTTTTTGTGCCTGTGTTTTGAAAATATTCTAACATTGAGAAGGCATGTACACATCGCTTCTGGGACCCAAAAATATCGAATTTTAGGGTGTTTTGAGCCTGAATTTGAGATATAAAC
The DNA here is from genome assembly GCA_033782935.1 of Petrolisthes cinctipes. NCBI lineage: Eukaryota > Metazoa > Arthropoda > Malacostraca > Decapoda > Porcellanidae > Petrolisthes > Petrolisthes cinctipes. The sequence continues at coordinate 668,533 of JAWQEG010000251.1, read as the reverse complement.
GGGTACAGAAGATGCATGCACATATCGACTTTGGGAACCTAAAATATCGATTTTCAGCATGTTTTGGGCCTATATTTTGAAAACATTCTAGGAAGGAGTAGGCATGTACAGATTGCTTCTGGGACATAAAAATATCGAATTTTCGGGTGTTTTGAGCCTGAATTTGAAATATAAAACGGTACTGAAGATGCATACACATATCGACTTTGGACACCTAAAATATCGATTTTAGCATGTTTTGGGACTATATTTTGAAAATATTCTAACATTGATTAGGCATGTACAGATCGCTTCTGGGACCCAAAAATATCGAATTTTCTGGTGTGTTGAGCCTGAATTTGAAATATAAAAGGGTACAGAAGATGCATACACATATTGACTTTGGGCACCTAAAATATCGATTTTTAGCATGTTTTGAGCTTATATTCTGAAAATATTTTAGCACTGAGTATGCATGTACAGATCGCTTCTTGGACCAAAACATATCGAATTTTCGGGTGTTTTGACCCTGAATTTGAGATATAAACGGGTACAGATGATGCATACTCATATTGACTTTGGGCACCTAAAATATCGATTTTCAGCATGTTTTGGGCCTTTATCTTGAAAATACTCTAACACGGAGTAGGCATGTACAGATAACTTCTGGGGCCCAAAAATATCGATTTTTTGGATGTTTTGTGCACGAATATGGGATAGAAATGGGTACAGAAAATGCATGCACATATTAACTTTGGGAACCTAAAATATTGATTTCCAGAATGTTTTTGGCGTGTATTATGAAAATATTCTAACACTGAGTAGGCGTGTACATATAGCTTCTGGGGCCCAAAAATAACGAATTTTCGGGTGTTTTGAGTCTGAATTTGAGATATAAACGGGTAATGAAGATACATACACATATTGACATTGGGCACCTAAAATATCGATTTTAGCATGTTTTAAGCCTGTATTATGAAAATACTCTAAAACGGAGTAGGCATGTACAGATCGCTTCTGGGATCCAAAAATATCGAATTTTCGGGTGTTTTGAGCCTGAATTTGAGATATCAACGGGTACAGAAGATGCATGCACTTATCGACTTTGGACCCCTAAAATATCGATTTTTAGCATGCCTTGAGCCTATATTATGAAAACATTCTATTTTCTAGTAGGCATGTACAGATCGCTTCTGGGACGTAAAAATATTGAATTTTCAGGGGTTTTGAGCATAAATTTGAGATATAAACGGCTACAGAAGATGCATGCACATATCGACTTTGGCACCCAAAATATCGATATTTAGCATGTTTTGGGCCTATATTTTGAAAATATTCTAGCACTGAGTAGGCATGTACAGATCGCTTCTGGGACCCAAAAATATCGAATTTTCGGGTGTTTTGAGCCTGAATTTGAGATATAAAACGGTACTAAAGATGCATACACATATCGACTTTAGGCACCTAAAATATCGATTTTTAACATGTTTTGGGCCTATATTTTGAAAATATTCTAACATTGATTAGGCATGTACAGATCGCTTCTGGGACCCAAAAATATCGAATTTCTGGGTGTTTTGAGCCTGAATTTGAGATATAAAAGGGTACAGAAGATGCATGCACATATCGACTTTGGGCACATAAAATATAGATTTTCAGCATGTTTTGGGCTTTTATTTTGAGAACATTCTTTTTCTGAGTAGGCATGTACAGATCGCTTCCGGGACCCAAAAATATCGTATTTTAGGGTGTTTTAAGCCTGAATTTGGGACATAAACGGATACAGAAGATGCATGCACATATCGATTTTGGGCACCTAAAACATCGATTTTCAACTTGTTTTTGTGCCTGTGTTTTGAAAATATTTTAACATTGAGTAGGCATGTACAGATCGCTTATGGGACCCATAAATATCGAATTTTCGGGTGTTTTGATCCTGAATTTGAGATATAAACGGGTACAGAAGATACATGCACATATCAACTTTGGGCACCTAAAATATCGATTTTAAACATGTTTTGGGCCTGTATTTTGAAATAATTCTATTAGTGAGTAGGCATGTACAGAACTCTCCTGGGACCCAAAAATATCGAATTTTCGGGTGTTTTGAGCCTGAATTTGAGATATTAACGGGTATTGAAGATGCATTCACATATCGACTTTGGACACATAAAATATCGATTTTCAGCATGTTTTGGGCCTAAATTTTGAAAATACTCAAACACGGAGTAGGCATGTACCGATCGCTTCTTGGACCCAAAAATATCGAGTTTTCGGGTGTTTTGAGCCTGAATTTGGGACATAAACGGGTACAGAAGATGCATGCACATATCGATTTTTGGCACCTAAAATAACGATTTTCAATTTGTTTTTGTGCCTGTGTTTTGAAAATACTCTAACATTGAGTAGGCATGTACAGATCGCTTCTGGGACCTAAAAATATCGAATTTCTGGGTGTTTTGAGCCTGAATTTGAGATATAAACGGGTACTGAAGTTGCATGCACATATCGACTTTGGGCACCTAAAATATCGATTTTCAGCATGTTTTGGGCCTATATATTGAAAAAATTCTTGCACTGAGTAGGCATGTACAGATCGCTTCTGGGACCCAAAAATATCGAATTTTTGGGTATTTTAAGTCTGAATTTGAGATATAAACGGGTACTGAAGATGCATGCACATATCGACTTTTTGCACCTAAAATATCGATTTTGAGCATGTTGGGTCTGTATCTTGAAAACATTCTAGGAAGGAGTAGGCATGTACAGATTGCTTCTGGGACATAAAAATATCGAATTTTCGGGTATTTTGAGCCTGAATTTGAGATATAAAACGGTACTGAAGATGCATACACATATCGACTTTGGACACCTAAAATATCGATTTTTAGCATGTTTTGGGCCTATATTTTGAAAATATTCTAACATTGATTAGGCATGTACAGATCGCTTATGGGACCCAAAAATATCGAATTTTCTGGTGTTTTGAGCCAGAATTTGAGATATAAAAGGGTACAGAAGATGCATACACATATTGACTTTGGGCACCTAAAATATCGATTTTTAGCATGTTTTGAGCTTATATTCTGAAAATATTTTAGCACTGAGTAGGCATGTACAGATCGCTTCTTGGACCAAAACATATCGAATTTTAGGGTGTTTTGAGCCTGAATTTGAGATATAAACGGGTACAGATGATGCATACACATATTGACTTTGGGCACCTAAAATATCGATTTTCAGCATGTTTTGGGCCTGTATCTTGAAAATACTCTAACACGCAGTAGGCATGTACAGATAGCTTCTGGGGCCCAAAAATATCGATTTTTTGGATGTTTTGTGCACGAATATGGGATAGAAATGGGTACAGAAAATGCATGCACATATTAACTTTGGGAACCTAAAATATTGATTTCCAGAATGTTTTTGGCGTGTATTATGAAAATATTCTAACACTGAGTAGGCGTGTACAGATAGCTTCTGAGGCCCAAAAATATCGAATTTTTTGGTGTTTTAAGCATGAATATGGGATAGAAATGGGTACAGAAGATGCAAGCACATATCGACTTTGGGCACATAAAATATCGATTTTTAGCATGTTTTGGACTTGTATTTTGAAAATATTCTGTTACTGATTAGGCATGTACAGATCGCGTCTTGGACCCAAAAATATCGAGTTTTCGGGTGTTTTGAGTCTGAATTTGAGATATAAACGGGTAATGAAGATACATACACATATTGACTTTGGGCACCTAAAATATCAATTTTAGCATGTTATGGGCCTGTATTATGAAAAGTCTCTAAAACGGAGTAGGCATGTACAGATCGCTTCTGGGACCCAAAAATATCGAATTTTCGGGTGTTTTGAGCCTGAATTTGAGATATCAACGGGTACAGAAGATGCATGCACTTATCGACTTTGGACCCCTAAAATATCGATTTTTAGCATGCTTTGAGCCTATATTATGAAAACATTCTATTTTCTAGTAGGCATGTACAGATCGCTTCTGGGACGTAGAAATATTGAATTTTCAGGGGTTTTGAGCCTAAATTTGAGATATAAACGGCTACAGAAGATGCATGCACATATCGACTTTAGCACCCAAAATATCGATATTTAGCATGTTTTGGGCCTATATTTTGAAAATATTCTAGCACTGAGTAGGCATGTACAGATCGCTTCTGGGACCCAAAAATAACGAATTTTACGGTGTTTTGAGCCTGAATTTGGGACATAAACGGGTACAGAAGATGCATGCACATATCGATTTTGTGCACCTAAAATATCGATTTTCAACTTGTTTTTCTGCCTATGTTTCAAAAATATTCTTACATTGAGTAGGCATGTACAGATCGCTTCTGGGACCATAAAATATCGAATTTTCGGGTGTTTTTAGCCTGAGTATGAGATATAAACGGGTACAGAAGATGCATGCACATATCGACTTTGGGCACTTAAAATATAGATTTTCAGCATGTTTTTGGACTTGTATTTTGAAAATATTCTGTTACTGAGTAGGCATGTAAAGATCGCTTCTGGGACCCAAAAATATCGAATTTTCGGGTGTTTTGAGCCTGAATTTGAGATATAAACGTGTACTGAAGAAGCATACACATATTGACTTTGGGAACCTAAAATATCGATTTTCAGCCTGTTTTGGGCCTGTATTATGAAAATACTCAAATACCGAGTAGGCATGTACAGATCGCTTCTGGGACCCAAAAATATCGAATTTTCGGGTGTTTTAAACTTGAATTTGAGATATAAACGGATACAGAAGATGCATGCACATATTGACTTTTTGCACCTAAAATATCGATTTTCAGCATGTTTTGGCCCTATATTTTGAAAATATTCAAGCACTGAGTAGGCATGTACAGATCGCTTCTGGGACACAAATATTTCGCATTTCCGGGTGTTTTAAACTTGAATTTGAGATATAAACGGATACAGAAGATGCATGCACATATTGACTTTTTGCACCAAAAATATCGATTTTCAGCATGTTTTGGGCCTGTATATTGAAAATATTCTAACACGGAGTAGGTATATACAGATGGCTTCTGAGGCCCAAAAATATCGAATTTTTGGGTGTTTTGAGCACAAATATGGGAAAGAAATGGGTACAGAAGATGCATGCACATATCGACTTTGGGCACCTAAAATATCGATTTTAGCATGTTTTGGTCCTGTATTATGAAAATACTCTAACACGGAGTAGGCATGTACAGATCGCTTCTGGGACCCAAATATATCGCATTTTCGTGTGTTTTGAGGTTGAATTTGGGATATAAACGGGTGCAGAAGATGCATACACATATTGACTTTGGGAACCTAAAATATCGATTTTCAGCCTGTTTTGGGCCTGTATTATGAAAATACTCAAACACCGAGTAGGCATGTACAGATCGCTTCTGGGACCCAAAAATATCGAATTTTCAGGTGTTTTAAACTTGAATTTGAGATATAAACGGATACAGAAGATGCATGCACATATTGACATTTTGCACCTAAAATATCGATTTTCAGCATGTTTTGGCCCTATATTTTGAAAATATTCAAGCACTGAGTAGGCACTTACAGATTGCTTCTGGGACCCAAATATATCGCATTTTTGTGTGTTTTGAGGTTGAATTTGGGATATAAACGGGTGCAGAAGATGCATACACATATTGACTTTGGGCACCTAAAATATCGATTTTCAGCATGTTTTGGGCCTGTATATTGAAAATACTCTAACACGGAGTAGGTATATACAGATAGCTTCTGAGGCCAAAAAATATCGAATTTTTGGGTGTTTTGAGCACAAATATGGGAAAGAAATGGGTACAGAAGATGCATGCACATATCGACTTTGGGCACCTAAAATATCGATTTATAGCATGTTTTGGACTTGTATTTTGAAAATATTCTGTTACTGATTAGGCATGTACAGATCGCATCTTGGACCCAAAAATATCGAGTTTTCGGGTGTTTTGAGCCTGAATTTGAGATATAAACGGGTAATGAAGATACATACACATATTGACTTTGTGCACCTAAAATATCGATTTTAGCATGTTTTTGGCCTGTATTATGAAAATACTCTAACACGGAGTAGGCATGTACAGATCGCTCTTGGGACCCAAAAATATCGAATTTTCGGGTGTTTTGAGCCTGAATTTGAGATATCAACGGGTACAGAAGATGCATGCACATATCGACTTTGGACCCTTCAAATATCGATTTTTAGCATGCTTTGAGCCTTTATTATGAAAACATTCTATTTTCTAGTAGACATGTACATATCGCTTCTGGGACGTAAAAATATTGAATTTTCAGGGGTTTTGAGCCTAAATTTGAGATATAAACGGCTACAGAAGATGCATGCACATATCGACTTTGGCACCCAAAATATCGATATTTAGCATGTTTTGGGCCTATATTTTGAAAATATTCTAGCACTGAGTAGGCATGAACAGATCGCTTCTGGGACCCCAAAATATCGAATTTTCGTGTGTTTTGATGTTGAATTTGAGATATAAACGGGTAAAGAAGATGCATGCACATATTGACTTTGGGCACCTAAAATATCGATTTTCAGCATGTTTTGGGCCTGTATATTGAAAATACTCTAACACGGAGTAGGTATATACAGATAGCTTCTGAGGCTCAAAAATAACGAATTTTTGGGTGTTTTGAGCACAAATATGGGAAAGAAATGGGTACAGAAGATGCATGCACATATCGACTTTGGGCACCTAAAATATCGATTTTTAGCATGTTTTGGACTTGTATTTTGAAAATATTCAGTTACTGATTAGGCATGTACAGATCGCTTCTTGGACCCAAAAATATCGAGTTTTCGGGAGTTTTGAGCCTGAATTTGAGATATAAACGGGTAATGAAGATACATACACATAATGACTTTGTGCACCTAAAATATCGATTTTAGCATGTTTTTGGCCTGTATTATGAAAATACTCTAACACGGAGTAGGCATGTACAGATCGCTCCTGGGACCCAAAAATATCGAATTTTCCGGTGTTTTGAGCCTGAATTTGAGATATAAACGGGTACTGAAGATGCATACACATATTGACTTTGGGCACCTAAAATATCGATTTTTAGCATGTTTTGGGCCTGTATTATGAAAATACTCTAATACGGAGTAGGCATGTACAGATCGCTTCTGGGACCCAAAAATATCGAAGTTTCGGCTGTTTTGAGTCTGAATTTGGGATATAAACGTGTACAGAAGATGCATACACATATTGACTTTGGTCACCTAAAATATCGATTTTCAGCATGTTTTGGGTCTGTATTATGAAAATACTCTAACACGGAGTAGGCATGTACATATCGCTTCTGGGACCCAAAAACATCGAATTTTCGGGTGTTTTAAGCCTGAATTTGGGATGTAAATGGGTACAGAAAATGCAAGCACATATTAACTTGGGCACCTAAAATATCGATATTAACTTGTTTTTCTGCCTGTATTTTGAAAATATTTTAACATTGAGTAGGCATGTACAGATCGCTTCTGGCACCCAAAAATATCGAATTTTTGGGTGTTTTGAGCATGAATTTGAGATATAAACAGCTACAAAAGATGCATGCATATATAGACTTTGTGCACCAAAAATATCCATATTTAGCATGTTTTGGGCCTATATTTTGAAAATATTCTAGCACTGAGTAGGCATGTACAGATCGCTTTTTGGACCCAAAAATATCGAATTTTAGGGGGTTTTGAGCCTGAATTTGGGACATAAACGTGTACTGAAGATGAATGGCACAAATCGACTTTGGGCACCTAAAATATCGATTTTCAGCATGTTTTTGGTCTGTAATTTGAAAATATTCTGTCACTGAGTAGGCATGTACAGATCGCTTCCGGAAACCAAAAATATCGAGTTTTCGGGTGTTTTGAGCCTGAATTTGAGATATAAACGGGTTGAGAAGATGCATACACATATTGCTTTTGGCACCTAAAATATCGAATTTCAGCATGTTTTGAGGTCTGTATTTTGAAAATACTCTAAAACGGAGTAGGCATGTACAGATCGCTTCTGGGAACCAAAAAATTTGAATTTTCGGGTGTTTTCAGCCTGAATTTGAGATATACACGGGTACAGAAGATGCATACACATATTGACTATGGGCACCTAAAATATCGATTTTCAGCATGTTTTAGGCCTGTATTTTGAAAATACTCTAACACGGAGTAGGCATGTACAGATCGCTTCTGGGAACCAAAAATATCGAATTTTCGGGTTTTTTGAGCCAGAATTTGAGATATAAACGGGTACTGAAGATGCATGCACATATCGATTTTGGGCACCTAAAATATCGATTTTCAACTTGTTTTTGTGCCTGTGTTTTGAAAATATTCTAACATTGAGTAGGCATGTACACATCGCTTCTGGGAACCAAAAATATCGAATTTTCGGGTGTTTTCAGCCTGAATTTGAGATATACACGGGTACAGAAGATGCATACACATATCGACTTTGGGCACCTAAAATATCGATTTTCAGCATGTTTTGGGCCTGTATTATAAAAATATTCTAACACGGAGTAGGCATGTACAGATCGCTTCTGGGACCCAAAAATATCGAATTTTCAGGTGTTTTGAGCCTGAATATGAGATATAAACGGGTACTGTAGATGAATGCACATATCGACTTTGGGCACCTGAAATATCAATTTTTAGCATGTTTTAGGCCTGTATTTTGAAAATACTCTTACACGGAGTAAGCATGTACAGATCGCTTCCGGAAACCAAAAATATCGAATTTTCAGGTGTTTTAAGCCTGAATTTGAGATATAAACGGGTACAGAAGATGCATTCACATATTGACTTTGGGCATCTAAAATATCGATTTTCAGCATGTTTTGGGCCTGTATTTTGAAAATACTTTAACACGGAATAGGCATGTACAGATCTCTTCTGGGACCCAAAAATATCGAATTTTCGGGTGTTTGAGCCAGAATTTGAGATATAAACGGATACTGAAGATGCATGCACATATCGATTTTGGGCTCCTAAAACATCGATATTCAACTTGTTTTTGTGCCTGTATTTTGAAAATATTCTAACATTGAGTAGGCATGTACGGATCGCTTCTGGGTCCCAAAAATATCGAATTTTAGGGTGTTTTAAGCCTGAATTTGGGACATAAACGGGTACAGAAGATCCATGCACAAATCAATTTTGGACACATAAAATATCCATTTTCAACTTGTTTTTGTGCCTGTGTTTTGAAAATATTCTAACATTGAGTAAGCATGTACAGATCGCTTCTGGGACCCAAAAATATCGAATTTTCAGGTGTTTTGAGCCTGAATTTGGGACATAAACGGGTACAGAAGATGCATGCACATATCGATTTTGGGCACCTAAAATATCGATTTTCAGCATGTTTTCGGCCTGTATTATAAAAATATTCTAACACGGAATAGGCATGTACAGATCTCTTTTGGGACCCAAAAATATTGAATTTTGGGTGTTTTGAGCCAGAATTTGAGATATAAACGGATACTTAAGATGCATGCACATATCGATTTTGGCCTCCTAAAACATCGATATTCAACTTGTTTTTGTGCCTGTATTTTGAAAATATTCTAACATTGAGTAGGCATGTACGGATCGCTTCTGGGTCCCAAAAATATCGAATTTTAGGGTGTTTTAAGCCTGAATTTGGGACATAAACGGGTACAGAAGATCCATGCACAAATCAATTTTGGGCACATAAAATATCCATTTTCAACTTGTTTTTGTGCCTGTGTTTTGAAAATATTCTAACATTGAGTAGGCATGTACAGATCGCTTCTGGGACCCAAAAATATCGAATTTTTGGTTGTTTTGAGCCTGAATTTGAGATATAAACGGCTACAAAAGATGCATGCATATATAGACTTTGTGCACCAAAAATATCCATATTTAGCATGTTTTGGGCCTATATTTTGAAAATATTCTAGCTCTGAGTAGGCATGTACAGATCGCTTTTTGGACCCAAAAATATCGAATTTTAGGGTGTTTTGAGCCTGAATTTGGGACATAAACGGGTACAGAAGATGCATGCACATATCGATTTTGGGCACCTAAAATATCGATTTTCAGCATGTTTTAGGCCTGAATCTTAAAAATATTCTATTACTGAGTAGGCATGTACAAATCGCTTCTTGGACCCAAAAATATCGGTTTTTTTGGATGTTTTGAGCCTGAATTTGAGATATAAACGTGTACTGAAGATGCATGCACATATCGACTTTGGGCACCTAAAATATCGATTTTCAGCATGTTTTTGGTCTGTAATTTGAAAATATTCTGTCACTGAGTAGCCATGGACAGATTGCTTATTGGACCCAAAAATATCGAGTTTTCGGGTGTTTTGAGCCTGAATTTGAGATATAAACGGGTAGAGATGATGCATACCCTTATTGCTTTTGGCACCTAAAATATCGAATTTCAGCATGTTTTTATGCCTGTATTTTGAAAATACTCTAAAACGGAGTAGGCATGTACAGATCGCTTCTGGGAACCAAAAAATTTGAATTTTCGGGTGTTTTCAGCCTGAATTTGAGATATACACGGGTACAGAAGATGCATACACATATTGACTTTGGGCACCTAAAATATCGATTTTCAACTTGTTTTTGTGCCTGTGTTTTGAAAATATTCTAACATTGAGAAGGCATGTACACATCGCTTCTGGGACCCAAAAATATCGAATTTTAGGGTGTTTTGAGCCTGAATTTGAGATATAAACGGGTATAGAAGATGCATGCACATATCGACTTTGGGCACCTAAAATATCGATTTTCAGCATGTTTTGGGCCTATATTTTGAAAATATTCAAGCACTGAGTAGGTATGTACAGATCGCTCCTGGGACCCAAAAATATCGAATTTTCGGGTGTTTTGAGCCTGAATCTGAGATATTAACGGGTACTGAAGATACATACACATATCGACTTTGGGCACCTAAAATATCGATTTTCAGCATGTTTTGGGTCTGTTATTTGAAAATTTTCTGTCACTGAGTAGGCATGTACAGATCGCTTCTGGACGCCAATAAAATCGAATATTCGGGTGTTTTGAGCCTGAATTTGAGATATAAACAAGTACAGAAAATGCATGCACATATTGACTTTGGGCACCTAATATATCGATTTTCAGCATGTTTTGGGCTTATATTTTGAAAATATTTTAGCACTGAGTAGGCATGTACAGATCACTTCTGGGCCAAAATGAAATCGAATATTCGGGTGTTTTGAGCCTGAATTTGAGATATAAACGGGTACTGAAGATGCATGCACATATCGACTTTGGGCACCTGAAATATCAATTTTCAGCATGTTTTGGGTCTGTATTTTGAAAATATTCTGTCAATGAGTAGGCATGTACAGATCGTGTCTGGGAAAAAAATAAAATCAAATATTCGGGTGTTTTGAGCCTGAATTTGAGATATAAACGGGTACAGAAGATGCATGCACATATCGACTTTGGGCACCTAAAATTTCGATTTTCAGCATGTTTTGGGCCTATATATTGAAAAAATTCTTGCACTGTGTAGGCATGTATAGATCGCTTCTGGGACCCAAAAATATCGAATTTTCGGGTGTTTTAAGCCTGAATTTGAGATATAAACGGCTACAGAAGATGCATGCACATATCGATTTTTTGCACCTAAAATATCGATTTTGAGCATGTTGGGTCTGTATCTTGAAAACATTCTAGGAAGGAGTAGGCATGTACAGATTGCTTCTGGGACATAAAAATATAGAATTTTCGGGTGTTTTGAGCCTGAATTTCTGATATAAAACGGTACTAAAGATGCATACACATATCGACTTTGGGCACCTAAAATATCGATTTTTAACATGTTTTGGGCCTATATTTTGAAAATATTCTAACATTGATTAGGCATGTACAGATCGCTTCTGGGACCCAAAAATATCGAATTTTAGGGTGTTTTAAGCCTGAATTTGGGACATAAACGGATACAGAAGATGCATGCACATATCGATTTTGGGCACCTAAAACATCGATTTTCAACTTGTTTTTGTGCCTGTGTTTTGAAAATATTTTAACATTGAGTAGGCATGTACAGATCGCTTATGGGACCCATAAATATCGAATTTTCGGGTGTTTTGATCCTGAATTTGAGATATAAACGGGTACAGAAGATACATGCACATATCAACTTTGGGCACCTAAAATATCGATTTTAAACATGTTTTGGGCCTGTATTTTGAAATAATTCTACTAGTGAGTAGGCATGTACAGAACTCTCCTGGGACCCAAAAATATCGAATTTTCGGGTGTTTTGAGCCTGAATTTGAGATATTAACGGGTACTGAAGATGCATTCACATATCGACTTTGGGCACATAAAATATCGATTTTCAGCATGTTTTAGGCCTAAATTTTGAAAATACTCAAACACGGAGTAGGCATGTACAGATCGCTTCTTGGACCCAAAAATATATAGTTTTCGGGTGTTTTGAGCCTGAATTTGGGACATAAACGGGTACAGAAGATGCATGCACATATCGATTTTTGGCACCTAAAATAACGATTTTCAACTTGTTTTTGTGCCTGTGTTTTGAAAATACTCTAACATTGGGTAGGCATGTACAGATCGCTTCTGGGACCCAAAAATATCGAATTTTCGGGTGTTTTGAGCCTGAATTTGAGATATAAACGGGTACTGAAGTTGCATGCACATATCGACTTTGGGCACCTAAAATATCGATTTTCCGCATATTTTGGGCCTATATATTGAAAAAATTCTTGCACTGAGTAGGCATGTACAGATCGCTTCTGGGACCCAAAAAAATCGAATTTTTGGGTGTTTGAAGTCTGAATTTAAGATATAAACGGGTACTGAAGATGCATGCTCATATCGACTTTTTGCACCTAAAATATCGATTTTGAGCATGTTGGGTCTGTATCTTGAAAACATTCTAGGAAGGAGTAGGCATGTACAGATTGCTTCTGGGACATAAAAATATCGAATTTTCGGGTGTTTTGAGCCTGAATTTGAGATATAAAACGGTACTGAAGATGCATACACATATCGACTTTGGACACCTAAAATATCGATTTTAGCATGTTTTGGGACTATATTTTGAAAATATTCTAACATTGATTAGGCATGTACAGATCGCTTCTGGGACCCAAAAATATCGAATTTTCTGGTGTTTTGAGCCAGAATTTGAGATATAAAAGGGTACAGAAGATGCATACACATATTGACTTTGGGCACCTAAAATATCGATTTTTAGCATGTTTTGAGCTTAAATTCTGAAAATATTTTAGCACTGAGTATGCATGTACAGATCGCTTCTTGGACCAAAACATATCGAATTTTCGGGTGTTTTGACCCTGAATTTGAGATATAAACGGGTACAGATGATGCATACACATATTGACTTTGAGCACCTAAAATATCGATTTTCAGCATGTTTTGGGCCTGTATCTTGAAAATACTCTAACACGGAGTAGGCATGTACAGATAGCTTCTGGGGCCCAAAAATATCGATTTTTTGGATGTTTTGTGCACGAATATGGGATAGAAATGGGTACAGAAAATGCATGCACATATTAACTTTGGGAACCTAAAATATTGATTTCCAGAATGTTTTTGGGGTGTATTATGAAAATATTCTAACACTGAGTAGGCGTGTACAGATAGCTTCTGGGGCCCAAAAATATCGAATTTTTTGGTGTTTTAAGCACGAATATGGGATAGAAATGGGTACTGAAGATGCATGCACATATCGACTTTGGGCACATAAAATATCGATTTTTAGCATGTTTTGGACTTGTATTTTGAAAATATTCTGTTACTGATTAGGCATGTACAGATCGCGTCTTGGACCCAAAAATATCGAGTTTTCGGGAGTTTTGAGTCTGAATTTGAGATATAAACGGGTAATGAAGATAACTAAACATATTGACATTGGGCACCTAAAATATCGATTTTAGCATGTTTTGGGCCTGTATTATGAAAATACTCTAAAACGGAGTAGGCATGTACAGATCGCTTCTGGGATCCAAAAATATCGAATTTTCGGGTGTTTTGAGCCAGAATTTGAGATATCAACGGGTACAGAAGATGCATGCACTTATCGACTTTGGACCCCTAAAATATCGATTTTTAGCATGCTTTGAGCCTATATTATGAAAACATTCTATTTTCTAGTAGGCATGTACAGATCGCTTCTGGGACGTAAAAATATTGAATTTTCAGGGGTTTTGAGCATAAATTTGAGATATAAACGGCTACAGAAGATGCATGCACATATCGACTTTGGCACCCAAAATATCGATATTTAGCATGTTTTGGGCCTATATTTTGAAAATATTCTAGCATTGAGTAGGCATGTACAGATCGCTTCTGGGACCCAAAAATAACGAATTTTAGGGTGTTTTGAGCCGGAATTTGAGACATAAACGGGTACAGAAGATGCATTCACATATCGATTTTGTGCACCTAAAATATCGATTTTCAACTTGTTTTTCTGCCTATGTTTCAAAAATATTCTTACATTGAGTAGGCATGTACAGATCGCTTCTGGGACCCAAAAATATCGAGTTTTCGGGTGTTTTGAGCCTGAATTTGAGATATAAAACGGTACTAAAGATGCATACACATATCGACTTTAGGCACCTAAAATATCGATTTTTATCATGTTTTGGGCTTATATTTTGAAAATATTCTAACATTGATTAGGCATGTACAGATCGCTTCTGGGACCCAAAAATATCGAATTTCTGGATGTTTTGAGCCTGAATTTGAGATATAAACGGGTACAGAAGATGCATGCACATATCGACTTTGGGCACATAAAATATAGATTTTCAGTATGTTTTGGGCTTATATTTTGAGAACATTCTTTTTCTGAGTAGGCATGTACAGATCCCTTCCGGGACCCAAAAATATCGAATTTTAGGGTGTTTTAAGTCTGAATTTGAGATATAAACGGGTACTGAAGATGCATGCACATATCGACTTTTTGCACCTAAAATATCGATTTTGAGCATGTTGGGTCTGTATCTTGAAAACATTCTAGGAAGGAGTAGGCATGTACAGATTGCTTCTGGGACATAAAAATATCGAATTTTCGGGTATTTTGAGCCTGAATTTGAAATATAAAACGGTACTGAAGATGCATACACATATCGACTTTGGACACCTAAAATATCGATTTTTAGCATGTTTTGGGCCTATATTTTGAAAATATTTTAACATTAATTAGGCATGTACAGATCGCTTATGGGACCCAAAAATATCGAATTTTCTGGTGTTTTGAGCCAGAATTTGAGATATAAAAGGGTACAGAAGATGCATACACATATTGACTTTGGGCACCTAAAATATCGATTTTTAGCATGTTTTGAGCTTATATTCTGAAAATATTTTAGCACTGAGTATGCATGTACAGATCGCTTCTTGGACCAAAACATATCGAATTTTCGGGTGTTTTGACCCTGAATTTGAGATATAAACGGGTACAGATGATGCATACACATATTGACTTTGAGCACCTAAAATATCGATTTTCAGCATGTTTTGGGCCTGTATCTTGAAAATACTCTAACACGCAGTAGGCATGTACAGATAGCTTCTGGGGCCCAAAAATATCGATTTTTTGGATGTTTTGTGCACGAATATGGGATAGAAATGGGTACAGAAAATGCAAGCACATATTAACTTTGGGAACCTAAAATATTGATTTCCAGAATGTTTTTGGCGTGTATTATGAAAATATTCTAACACTGAGTAGGCGTGTACAGATAGCTTCTGGGGCCCAAAAATATCGAATTTTTTGGTGTTATAAGCACGAATATGGGATAGAAATGGATACAGAAGATGCATGCACATATCGACTTTGGGCACATAAAATATCGATTTTTAGCATGTTTTGGACTTGTATTTTGAAAATATTCTGTTACTGATTAGTCATGTACAGATCGCTTCTTGGACCCAAAAATATCGAGTTTTCGGGTGTTTTGAGTCTGAATTTGAGATATAAACGGGTAATGAAGATACATACTCATATTGACTTTGGGCATCTAAAATATCGATTTTAGCATGTTTTGGGCCTGTATTATGAAAATACTCTAAAACGGAGTAGGCATGTACAGATCGCTTCTGGGACCCAAAAATATCGAATTTTCGGGTGTTCTGAGCCTGAATTTGAGATATAAACGGCTACAGAAGATGCATGCACTTATCGACTTTGGACCCCTAAAATATCGATTTTTAGCATGCTTTGAGCCTATATTATGAAAACATTCTATTTTCTAGTAGGCATGTACAGATCGCTTCTGGGACGTAAAAATATTGAATTTTCAAAGGTTTTGAGCCTAAATTTGAGATATAAACGGCTACAGAAGATGCATGCACATATCGACTTTGGCACCCAAAATATCGATATTTAGCATGTTTTGAGCCTATATTTTGAAAATATTCTAGCACTGAGTAGGCAAGTACAGATCGCTTCTGGGACCCAAAAATAACGAATTTTCGGGTGTTTTGAGCCTGAATTTGGGACATAAACGGGTACAGAAGATGCATGCACATATCGATTTTGTGCACCTAAAATATCGATTTTTAACTTGTTTTTCTGCCTATGTTTCAAAAATATTCTTACATTGAGTAGGCATGTACAGATCGCTTCTGGGACCCCAAAGTATCGAATTTTCGGGTGTTTTGAGCCTGAGTTTGAGATATAAACGGGTACAGAAGATGCATGCACATATCGACTTTGGGCACTTAAAATATAGATTTTCAGCATGTTTTTGGACTTGTATTTTGAAAATATTCTGTTACTGAGTAGGCATGTAAAGATCGCTTCTGGGATCCAAAAATATCGAATTTTCGGGTGTTTTGAGCCTGAATTTGAGATATAAACGTGTACTGAAGAAGCATACACATATTGACTTTGGGAACTTAAAATATAGATTTTCAGCCTGTTTTGGGCCTGTATTATGAAAATACTCAAACACCGAGTAGGCATGTACAGATCGCTTCTGGGACCCAAAAATATCGAATTTTCGGGTGTTTTAAACTTGAATTTGAGATATAAACGGATACAGAAGATGCATGCACATATTGACTTTGGGCACCTAAAATATCGATTTTCAGCATATTTTGGCCCTATATTTTGAAAATATTCAAGCACTGAGTAGGCATGTACAGATCGCTACTGGGTCCCAAAAATATCGAATTTTCGGGTGTTTTGAGGTTGAATTTGGGATATAAACGGGTGCAGAAGATGCATACACATATTGACTTTTTGCACCTAAAATATCGATTTTTAGCATGTTTTGGACTTGTATTTTGAAAATATTCTGTTACTGATCAGGCATGTACAGATCGCTTCTTGGACACAAAAATATCGAATTTTCGGGTGTTTTGAGCCTGAATTTGAGATATAAACGGGTACTGAAGTTGCATGCACATATCGACTTTGGGCACCTAAAATATCGATTTTCAGCATGTTTTGGGCTTATATATTGAAAAAATTCTTGCACTGAGTAGGCATGTACAGATCGCTTCTGGGACCCAAAAATATCGAATTTTTGGGTGTTTTAAGTCTGAATTTGAGATATAAACGGGTACTGAAGATGCATGCACATATCGACTTTTTGCACCTAAAATATCGATTTTGAGCATGTTGGGTCTGTATCTTGAAAACATTCTAGGAAGGAGTAGGCATGTACAGATTGCTTCTGGGACCCAAAAATATCGAATTTTCGGGTGTTTTGAGCCTGAATTTGAGATATAAAACTGTACTGAAGATGCATACACATATCGACTTTGGACACCTAAAATATCGATTTTTAGCATGTTTTGGGCCTATATTTTTAAAATATTCTAACATTGATTAGGCATGTACAGATCGCTTATGGGACCCAAAAATATCGAATTTTCTGGTGTTTTGAGCCAGAATTTGAGATATAAAAGGGTACAGAAGATGCATACACATATTGACTTTGGGCACCTAAAATATCGATTTTTAGCATGTTTCGAGCTTATATTCTGAAAATATTTTAGCACTGAGTATGCATGTACAGATCGCTTCTTGGACCAAAACATATCGAATTTTCGGGTGTTTTGACCCTGAATTTGAGATATAAACGGGTACAGATGATGCATACACATATTGACTTTGGGCACCTAAAATATCAATTTTCAGCATGTTTTGGGCCTGTATCTTGAAAATACTCTAACACGGAGTAGGCATGTACAGATAGCTTCTGGGGCCCAAAAATATCGATTTTTTGGATGTTTTGTGCACGAATATGGGATAGAAATGGGTACAGAAAATGCATGCACATATTAACTTTGGGAACCTAAAATATTGATTTCCAGAATGTTTTTGGCGTGTATTATGAAAATATTCTAACACTGAGTAGGCGTGTACAGATAGCTTCTGGGGCCCAAAAATATCGAATTTTTTGGTGTTTTAAGCACGAATATGGGATAGAAATGGGTACAGAAGATGCATGCACATATCGACTTTGGGCACATAAAATATCGATTTTTAGCATGTTTTGGACTTGTATTTTGAAAATATTCTGTTACTGATTAGGCATGTACAGATCGCTTCTTGGACCCAAAAATATCGAGTTTTCGGGTGTTTTGAGCCTGAATTTGAGATATAAACGGGAATTGAAGATACATACTCATATTGACTTTGGGCACCTAAAATATCGATTTTAGCATGTTTTGGGCCTGTATTATGAAAATACTCTAAAACGGAGTAGGCATGTACAGATCGCTACTAGGACCCAAAAATATCGAATTTTCGGGTGTTTTGAGCCTGAATTTGAGATATCAACGGGTACAGAAGATGAATGCACTTATCGACTTTGGACCCCTAAAATATCGATTTTTAGCATGCTTTGAGCCTATATTATGAAAACATTCTATTTTCTAGTAGGCATGTACAGATCGCTTCTGGGAGGTAAAAATATTGAATTTTCAGGGGTTTTGAGCATAAATTTGAGATATAAACGGCTACAGAAGATGCATGCACATATCGACTTTGGCACCCAAAATATCGATATTTAGCATGTTTTGGGCCTATATTTTGAAAATATTCTAGCACTGAGTACAGATCGCTTCTGGGACCCAAAAATAACGAATTTTCGGGTGTTTTGAGCCTGAATTTGAGATATCAACGGGTACAGAAGATGAATGCACATATCAACTTTGGACACCTAAAATATCGATTTTTAGCATGCTTTGAGCCTATATTTTGAAAACATTCCATTACTGAATAGGCATGTACAGATCGCTTCTGGGACGCAAAATATCGAATTTTCAGGTTTTTTGAGCCTGACTTTGAGATATAAACGGGTACTGAAGATGCATGCACATATCGACTTTGGGCACCTGAAATATCAATTTTCAGCATGTTTTGGGTCTGTATTTTGAAAATATTCTGTCACTGAGTAGGCATGTACAGATCGTTTCTGGGCAAAAATAAAATCAAATATTCGGGTGTTTTGAGCCTATATTTGAGATATAAACGGGTACAGAAGATGCATGCACATATCGATTTTGGACACCTAAAATATTGATTTTCAACTTGTTTTTGTGCCTGTTATTTGAAAGTATTCTAACATTGAGTAGGCATGTACAGATCGCTTCTGGGACCCAAAAATATCGAGTTTTTGGGTGTTTTGATCCTGAATTTGAGATATAAACGGGTACGGAAGATACATACATATATTGACTTTGGGCACCTAAAATATCGATTTTTAGCATGTTTTGGGCCTGTATTATAAAAATATTCTAACACGGAGTAGAAATGTACAGATCGCTACTGGGACCCAAAAATATCGAATTTTCGGGTGTTTTGAGCCTGAATTTGAGATATCAACGGGTACAGAAGATGCATACACATATTGACTTTTTGCACCTAAAATATCGATTTTTAGCATGTTTTGGACTTGTATTTTGAAAATATTCTGTTACTGATCAGGCATGTACAGATCGCTTCTTGGACCCAAAAATATCGAATTTTCGGGTGTTTTGAGCCTGAATTTGAGATATAAACGGGTACTGAAGTTGCATGCACATATCGACTTTGGGCACCTAAAATATCGATTTTCAGCATGTTTTGGGCCTATATATTGAAAAAATTCTTGCACTGAGTAGGCATGTACAGATCGCTTCTGGGACCCAAAAATATCGAATTTTTGGGTGTTTTAAGTCTGAATTTGAGATATAAACGGGTACTGAAGATGCATGCACATATCGACTTTTTGCACCTAAAATATCGATTTTGAGCATGTTGGGTCTGTATCTTGAAAACATTCTAGGAAGGAGTAGGCATGTACAGATTGCTTCTGGGACCCAAAAATATCGAATTTTCGGGTGTTTTGAGCCTGAATTTGAGATATAAAACTGTACTGAAGATGCATACACATATCGACTTTGGACACCTAAAATATCGATTTTTAGCATGTTTTGGGCCTATATTTTTAAAATATTCTAACATTGATTAGGCATGTACAGATCGCTTATGGGACCCAAAAATATCGAATTTTCTGGTGTTTTGAGCCAGAATTTGAGATATAAAAGGGTACAGAAGATGCATACACATATTGACTTTGGGCACCTAAAATATCGATTTTTAGCATGTTTCGAGCTTATATTCTGAAAATATTTTAGCACTGAGTATGCATGTACAGATCGCTTCTTGGACCAAAACATATCGAATTTTCGGGTGTTTTGACCCTGAATTTGAGATATAAACGGGTACAGATGATGCATACACATATTGACTTTGGGCACCTAAAATATCAATTTTCAGCATGTTTTGGGCCTGTATCTTGAAAATACTCTAACACGGAGTAGGCATGTACAGATAGCTTCTGGGGCCCAAAAATATCGATTTTTTGGATGTTTTGTGCACGAATATGGGATAGAAATGGGTACAGAAAATGCATGCACATATTAACTTTGGGAACCTAAAATATTGATTTCCAGAATGTTTTTGGCGTGTATTATGAAAATATTCTAACACTGAGTAGGCGTGTACAGATAGCTTCTGGGGCCCAAAAATATCGAATTTTTTGGTGTTTTAAGCACGAATATGGGATAGAAATGGGTACAGAAGATGCATGCACATATCGACTTTGGGCACATAAAATATCGATTTTTAGCATGTTTTGGACTTGTATTTTGAAAATATTCTGTTACTGATTAGGCATGTACAGATCGCTTCTTGGACCCAAAAATATCGAGTTTTCGGGTGTTTTGAGCCTGAATTTGAGATATAAACGGGAATTGAAGATACATACACATATTGACTTTGGGCACCTAAAATATCGATTTTAGCATGTTTTGGGCCTGTATTATGAAAATACTCTAAAACGGAGTAGGCATGTACAGATCGCTACTAGGACCCAAAAATATCGAATTTTCGGGTGTTTTGAGCCTGAATTTGAGATATCAACGGGTACAGAAGATGAATGCACTTATCGACTTTGGACCCCTAAAATATCGATTTTTAGCATGCTTTGAGCCAATATTATGAAAACATTCTATTTTCTAGTAGGCATGTACAGATCGCTTCTGGGAGGTAAAAATATTGAATTTTCAGGGGTTTTGAGCATAAATTTGAGATATAAACGGCTACAGAAGATGCATGCACATATCGACTTTGGCACCCAAAATATCGATATTTAGCATGTTTTGGGCCTATATTTTGAAAATATTCTAGCACTGAGTACAGATCGCTTCTGGGACCCAAAAATAACGAATTTTCGGGTGTTTTGAGCCTGAATTTGAGATATCAACGGGTACAGAAGATGAATGCACATATCAACTTTGGACACCTAAAATATCGATTTTTAGCATGCTTTGAGCCTATATTTTGAAAACATTCCATTACTGAATAGGCATGTACAGATCGCTTCTGGGACGCAAAATATCGAATTTTCAGGTTTTTTGAGCCTGACTTTGAGATATAAACGGGTACTGAAGATGCATGCACATATCGACTTTGGGCACCTGAAATATCAATTTTCAGCATGTTTTGGGTCTGTATTTTGAAAATATTCTGTCACTGAGTAGGCATGTACAGATCGTTTCTGGGCAAAAATAAAATCAAATATTCGGGTGTTTTGAGATTATATTTGAGATATAAACGGGTACAGAAGATGCATGCACATATCGATTTTGGACACCTAAAATATTGATTTTCAACTTGTTTTTGTGCCTGTTATTTGAAAGTATTCTAACATTGAGTAGGCATGTACAGATCGCTTCTGGGACCCAAAAATATCGAGTTTTTGGGTGTTTTGATCCTGAATTTGAGATATAAACGGGTACGGAAGATACATACATATATTGACTTTGGGCACCTAAAATATCGATTTTTAGCATGTTTTGGGCCTGTATTATAAAAATATTCTAACACGGAGTAGAAATGTACAGATCGCTACTGGGACCCAAAAATATCGAATTTTCGGGTGTTTTGAGCCTGAATTTGAGATATCAACGGGTACAGAAGATGCATGCACTTATCGACTTTGGACCCCTAAAATATCGATTTTTAGCATGCCTTGAGCCTATATTATGAAAACATTCTATTTTCTAGTAGGCATGTACAGATCGCTTCTGGGACGTAAAAATATTGAATTTTCAGGGGTTTTGAGCATAAATTTGAGATATAAACGGCTACAGAAGATGCATGCACATATCGACTTTGGCACCCAAAATATCGATATTTAGCATGTTTTGTTCCTATATTTTGAAAATATTCTAGCACTGAGTACAGATCGCTTCTGGGACCCAAAAATAACGAATTTTAGGGTGTTTTGAGCCTGAATTTGGGACATAAACGGGTACAGAAGATGCATGCACATATCGATTTTGTGCACCTAAAATATCGATTTTCAACTTGTTTTTCTGCCTATGTTTCAAAAATATTCTTACATTGAGTAGGCATGTACAGATCGCTTCTGGGACCAAAAAATATCGAATTTTCGGGTGTTTTGAGCCTGAGTTTGAGATATAAACGGGTACAGAAGATGCATACACATATCGACTTTGGGCACTTAAAATATATATTTTCAGCATGTTTTTGGACTTGTATTTTGAAAATATTCTGTTACTAAGAAGGCATGTAAAGATCGCTTCTGGGACCCAAAAATATCGAATTTTCGGGTGTTTTGAGCCTGAATTTGAGATATAAACGTGTACTGAAGAAGCATACACATATTGACTTTGGGAACCTAAAATATCGATTTTCAGCCTGTTTTGGGCCTGTATTATAAAAATACTCAAACACGGAGTAGGCATGTACAGATCGCTTCTGGGACCCAAAAATATCGAATTTTCGAGTGTTTTAAACTTGAATTTGAGATATAAACGGATACAGAAGATGCATGCACATATTGACTTTTTGCACCTAAAATATCGATTTTCAGCATGTTTTGGCCCTATATTTTGAAAATATTCAAGCACTGAGTAGGCATGTACAGATCGCTTCTGGGACCCAAATATATCGCATTTTCGTGTGTTTTGAGGTTGAATTTGGGATATAAACGGGTGCAGAAGATGCATACACATATTGACTTTGGGCACCTAAAATATCGATTTTCAGCATGTTTTGGGCCTGTATATTGAAAATACTCTAACACGGAGTAGGTATATACAGATAGCTTCTGAGGCCCAAAAATATCGAATTTTTGGGTGTTTTGAGCACAAATATGGGAAAGAAATGGGTACAGAAGATGCATGCACATATCGACTTTGGGCACCTAAAATATCGATTTTTAGCATGTTTTGGACTTGTAATTTGAAAATATTCTGTTACTGATTAGGCATGTACAGATCGCTTCTTGAACCCAAAAATATCGAGTTTTCGGGAGTTTTGAGCTTGAATTTGAGATATAAACCGGTAATGAAGATACATACACATATTGACTTTGGGCACCTAAAATATCGATTTTAGCATGTTTTGGGCCTGTATTATGAAAATACTCTAACACGGAGTAGGCATGTACAGATCGCTCCTGGGACCCAAAAATATCGAATTTTCGGGTGTTTTGAGCCTGAAGTTGAGATATCAACGGGTACAGAAGATGCTTGCACATATCGACTTTGGACCCTTAAAATATCGATTTTTAGCATGCTTTGAGCCTATATTATGAAAACATTCTATTTTCAAGTAGGCATGTACAGATCGCTTCTGGGACGTAAAAATATTGAATTTTCAGGGGTTTTGAGCCTAAATTTGAGATATAAACGGCTACAGAAGATGCTTGCACATATCGACTTTGGCACCCAAAATATCGATATTTAGCATGTTTTGGGCCTATATTTTGAAATTATTCTAGCACTGAGTAGGCATGTACAGATCGCTTCTGGGACCCAAAAATATCGAATTTTAGGGTGTTTTGAGCCTGAATTTGGGACATAAACGAGTACAGAAGATGCATGCACATATCGATTTTGTGCACCTAAAATATCGATTTTCAACTTGTTTTTCTGCCTGTGTTTCAAAAATATTCTAACATTGAGTAGGCATGTACAGATCGCTTCTGGGACCCAAAAATATCGAATTTTCGGGTGTTTTGAGCCTGAATTTGAGATATAAACGGGTACAGAAGATGCATGCACATATCGACTTTGGGCACTTAAAATATATATTTTCAGCATGTTTTTGGACTTGTATTTTGAAAATATTCTGTTACTAAGAAGGCATGTAAAGATCGCTTCTGGGACCCAAAAATATCGAATTTTCGGGTGTTTTGAGCCTGAATTTGAGATATAAACGTGTACTGAAGAAGCATACACATATTGACTTTGGGAACCTAAAATATCGATTTTCAGCCTGTTTTGGGCCTGTATTATAAAAATACTCAAACACGGAGTAGGCATGTACAGATCGCTTCTGGGACCCAAAAATATCGAATTTTCGGGTGTTTTAAACTTGAATTTGAGATATAAACGGATACAGAAGATGCATGCACATATTGACTTTTTGCACCTAAAATATCGATTTTCAGCATGTTTTGGCCCTATATTTTGAAAATATTCAAGCACTGAGTAGGCATGTACAGATCGCTTCTGGGACCCAAATATATCGCATTTTCGTGTGTTTTGAGGTTGAATTTGGGATATAAACGGGTGCAGAAGATGCATACACATATTGACTTTGGGCACCTAAAATATCGATTTTCAGCATGTTTTGGGCCTGTATATTGAAAATACTCTAACACGGAGTAGGTATATACAGATAGCTTCTGAGGCCCAAAAATATCGAATTTTTGGGTGTTTTGAGCACAAATATGGGAAAGAAATGGGTACAGAAGATGCATGCACATATCGACTTTGGGCACCTAAAATATCGATTTTTAGCATGTTTTGGACTTGTAATTTGAAAATATTCTGTTACTGATTAGGCATGTACAGATCGCTTCTTGGACCCAAAAATATCGAGTTTTCGGGAGTTTTGAGCCTGAATTTGAGATATAAACCGGTAATGAAGATACATACACATATTGACATTGGGCACCTAAAATATCGATTTTAGCATGTTTTGGGCCTGTATTATGAAAATACTCTAACACGGAGTAGGCATGTACAGATCGCTCCTGGGACCCAAAAATATCGAATTTTCGGGTCTTTTGAGACTGAATTTGAGATATCAACGGGTACAGAAGATGCATGCACATATCGACTTTGGACCCTTAAAATATCGATTTTTAGCATGCTTTGAGCCTATATTATGAAAACATTCTATTTTCTAGTAGGCATGTACATATCGCTTCTGGGACGTAAAAATATTGAATTTTCAGGGGTTTTGAGCCTAAATTTGAGATATAAACGGCTACAGAAGATGCATGCACATATCGACTTTGGCACCCAAAATATCGATATTTAGCATGTTTTGGGCCTATATTTTGAAAATATTCTAGCACTGAGTAGGCATGTACAGATCGCTTCTGGGACCCAAAAATAACGAATTTTAGGGTGTTTTGAGCCTGAATTTGGGACATAAACGGGTACAGAAGATGCATGCACATATCAATTTTGTGCACCTAAAATATCGATTTTCAACTTGTTTTTCTGCCTATGTTTCAAAAATATTCTTACATTGAGTAGGCATGTACAGATCGCTTCTGGGACCCAAAAATATCGAATTTTCGGGTGTTTTGAGCCAGAATTTGAGATATAAACGTGTACTGAAGAAGCATACACATATTGACTTTGGGAACCTAAAATATCGATTTTCAGCCTGTTTTGGGCCTGTATTATGAAAATACTCAAACACGGAGTAGGCATGTACAGATCGCTTCTGGGACCCAAAAATATCGAATTTTCGGGTGTTTTAAACTTGAATTTGAGATATAAACGGATACAGAAGATGCATGCGCATATTGACTTTTTGAACCTAAAATATCGATTTTCAGCATGTTTTGGCCCTATATTTTGAAAATATTCAAGCACTGAGTAGGCATGTACAGATCGCTTCTGGGACCCAAATATATCGCATTTTCGTGTGTTTTGAGGTTGAATTTGGGATATAAACGGGTGCAGAAGATGCATACACATATTGACTTTGGGCACCTAAAATATCGATTTTCAGCATGTTTTGGGCCTGTATATTGAAAATACTCTAACACGGAGTAGGTATATACAGATAGCTTCTGAGGCCCAAAAATATCGAATTTTTGGGTGTTTTGAGCACAAATATGGGAAAGAAATGGGTACAAAAGGTGCATGCACATATCGACTTTGGGCACCTAAAATATCGATTTTTAGCATGTTTTGGACTTGTATTTTGAAAATATTCTGTTACTGATTAGGCATGTACAGATCGCTTCTTGGACCCAAAAATATCGAGTTTTCGGGAGTTTTGAGCCTGAATTTGAGATATAAACGGGTAATGAAGATACATACACATATTGACATTGGGCACCTAAAATATCGATTTTAGCATGTTTTGGGCCAGTATTATGAAAATACTCTAACACGGAGTAGGCATGTACAGATCGCTCCTGGGACCCAAAAATATCGAATTTTCGGGTGTTTTGAGCCTGAATTTGAGATATCAACGGGTACAGAAGATGCATGCACATATCGACTTTGGACCCTTAAAATATCGATTTTTAGCATGCTTTGAGCCTATATTATGAAAACATTCTATTTTCTAGTAGGCATGTACATATCGCTTCTGGGACGTAAAAATATTGAATTTTCAGGGGTTTTGAGCCTAAATTTGAGATATAAACGGCTACAGAAGATGCATGCACATATCGACTTTGGCACCCAAAATATCGATATTTAGCATGTTTTGGGCCTATATTTTGAAAATATTCTAGCACTGAGTAGGCATGTACAGATCGCTTCTGGGACCCAAAAATAACGAATTTTAGGGTGTTTTGAGCCTGAATTTGGGACATAAACGGGTACAGAAGATGCATGCACATATCGATTTTGTGCACCTAAAATATCGATTATCAACTTGTTTTTCTGCCTATGTTTCAAAAATATTCTTACATTGAGTAGGCATGTACAGATCGCTTCTGGGACCCAAAAATATCGAATTTTCGGGTGTTTTGAGCGTGAATTTGAGATATAAACGTGTACTGAAGAAGCATACACATATTGACTTTGGGAACCTAAAATATCGATTTTCAGCCTGTTTTGGACCTGTATTATGAAAATACTCAAACACGGAGTAGGCATGTACAGATCGCTTCTGGGACCCAAAAATATCGAATTTTCGGGTGTTTTGAGCCTGAATTTGAGATATCAACGGGTACAGAAGATGCATGCACATATCGACTTTCGACCCCTAAAATATCGATTTTTAGCATGCTTTGAGCCTATATTATGAAAACATTCTATTTTCTAGTAGGCATGTACAGATCGCTTCTGGGACGTAAAAATATTGAATTTTCAGGGGTTTTGAGCATAAATTTGAGATATAAACGGCTACAGAAGATGCATGCACATATCGACTTTGGCGCCCAAAATATCGATATTTAGCATGTTTTGGGCCTATATTTTGAAAATATTCTAACATTGAGTAGGCATGTACAGATCGCTTCTGGGACCCAAAAATATCGAATTTTAGGGTGTTTTGAGCCTGAATTTGAGATATAAACGGGTACAGAAGATGCATGCACATATCGACTTTGGGCACTTAAAATATAGATTTTCAGCATGTTTTTGGACTTGTATTTTGAAAATATTTTGTTACTGAGTAGGCATGTAAAGATCGCTTCTGGGACCCAAAAATATCGAATTTTCGGGTGTTTTGAGCCTGAATTTGAGATATAAACGTGTACTGAAGAAGCATACACATATTGACTTTGGGAACCTAAAATATCGATTTTCAGCCTGTTTTGGGCCTGTATTATGAAAATACTCAAACACGGAGTAAGCATGTACAGATCACTTCTGGGACCCAAAAATATCGAATTTTCGGGTGTTTTAAACTTGAATTTGAGATATAAACGGATACAGAAGATGCATGCACATATTGACTTTTTGCACCTAAAATATCGATTTTCAGCATGTTTTGGCCCTATATTTTGAAAATATTCAAGCACTGAGTAGGCATGTACAGATCGCTTCTGGGACCCAAATATATCGCATTTTCGTGTGTTTTGAGGTTGAATTTGGGATATAAACGGGTGCAGAAGATGTATACACATATTGACTTTGGGCACCTAAAATATCGATTTTCAGCATGTTTTGGGCCTGTATATTGAAAATACTCTAACACGGAGTAGGTATATACAGATAGCTTCTGAGGCCCAAAAATATCGAATTTTTGGGTGTTTTGAGCACAAATATGGGAAAGAAATGGGTACAGAAGATGCATGCACATATCGACTTTGGGCACCTAAAATATCGATTTTTAGCATGTTTTGGACTTGTATTTTGAAAATATTCTGTTACTGATTAGGCATATACAGATCGCTTCTTGGACCCAAAAATATCAAGTTTTCGGGTGTTTTGAGCATGAATTTGAGATATAAACGAGTAATGAAGATACATACACATATTGACTTTGGGCACCTAAAATATCGATTTTAGCATGTTTTGGGCCGGTATTATGAAAATACTCTAACACGGAGTAGGCATGTACAGATCGCTCCTGGGACCCAAAAATATAGAATTTTCGGGTGTTTTGAGCCTTAAATTGAGATATCAACGGGTACAGAAGATGCATGCACATATCGACTTTCGACCCCTAAAATATCGATTTTTAGCATCCTTTGAGCCTATATTATGAAAACATTCTATTTTCTAGTAGGCATGTACAGATCGCTTCTGGGACGTAAAAATATTGAATTTTCAGGGGTTTTGAGCATAAATTTGAGATATAAACGGCTACAGAAGATGCATGCACATATCGACTTTGGCACCCAAAATATCGATATTTAGCATGTTTTGGGCCTATATTTTGAAAATATTCTAGCACTGAGTAGGCAAGTACAGATCGCTTCTGGGACCCAAAAATATCAAATTTTAGGGTGTTTTGAGCCTGAATTTGGGACATAAACGGGTACAGAAGATGCATGCACATATCGATTTTGTGCACCTAAAATATCGATTTTCAACTTGTTTTTCTGCCTATGTTTCAAAAATATTCTTACATTGAGTAGGCATGTACAGATCGCTTCTGGGACCCAAAAATATCGAATTTTTGGGTGTTTTGAGCCTGAATTTGAGATATAAACGGGTACAGAAGATGCATGCACATATCGACTTTGGGCACTTAAAATATAGATTTTCAGCATGTTTTTGGACTTGTATTTTGAAAATATTCTGTTACTGAGTAGACATGTAAAGATCGCTTCTGGGACCCAAAAATATCGAATTTTCGGGTGTTTTGAGCCTGAATTTGAGATATAAACGTGTACTGAAGAAACATACACATATTGACTTTGGGAACCTAAAATATCGATTTTCAGCCTGTTTTGGGCCTGTATTATGAAAATACTCAAACACGGAGTAGGCATGGACAGATCACTTCTGGAACCCACAAATATCGAATTTTCGGGTGTTTTAAACTTGAATTTGAGATATAAACGGATACAGAAGATGCATGCACATATTGACTTTTTGCACCTAAAATATCGATTTTCAGCATGTTTTGGCCCTATATTTTGAAAATATTCAAGCACTGAGTAGGCATGTACAGATCGCTTCTGGGACCCAAATATATCGCATTTTCGTGTGTTTTGAGGTTGAATTTGGGATATAAACGGGTGCAGAAGATGCATACACATATTGACTTTGGGCACCTAAAATATCGATTTTCAGCATGTTTTGGGCATGTATATTGAAAATACTCTAACACGGAGTAGGTATATACAGATAGCTTCTGAGGCCCAAAAATATCGAATTTTTGGGTGTTTTGAGCACAAATATGAGAAAGAAATGGGTACAGAAGATGCATGCACATATCGACTTTGGGAACCTAAAATATCGATTTTCAGCCTGTTTTGGGCCTGTATTATGAAAATACTCAAACACGGAGTAGGCATGTACAGATCGCTTCTGGGACCCAAAAATATCGAATTTTCGGGTGTTTTGAGCCTGAATTTGAGATATCAACGGGTACAGAAGATGCATGCACATATCGACTTTCGACCCCTAAAATATCGATTTTTAGCATGCTTTGAGCCTATATTATGAAAACATTCTATTTTCTAGTAGGCATGTACAGATCGCTTCTGGGACGTAAAAATATTTAATTTTCAGGGGTTTTGAGCATAAATTTGAGATATAAACGGCTACAGAAGATGCATGCACATATCGACTTTGGCGCCCAAAATATCGATATTTAGCATGTTTTGGGCCTATATTTTGAAAATATTCTAACATTGAGTAGGCATGTACAGATCGCTTCTGGGACCCAAAAATATCGAATTTTAGGGTGTTTTGAGCCTGAATTTGAGATATAAACGGGTACAGAAGATGCATGCACATATCGACTTTGGGCACTTAAAATATAGATTTTCAGCATGTTTTTGGACTTGTATTTTGAAAATATTCTGTTACTGAGTAGGCATGTAAAGATCGCTTCTGGGACCCAAAAATATCGAATTTTCGGGTGTTTTGAGCCTGAATTTGAGATATAAACGTGTACTGAAGAAACATACACATATTGACTTTGGGAACCTAAAATATCGATTTTCAGCCTGTTTTGGGCCTGTATTATGAAAATACTCAAACACGGAGTAGGCATGGACAGATCACTTCTGGAACCCAAAAATATCGAATTTTCGGGTGTTTTAAACTTGAATTTGAGATATAAACGGATACAGAAGATGCATGCACATATTGACTTTTTGCACCTAAAATATCGATTTTCAGCATGTTTTGGCCCTATATTTTGAAAATATTCAAGCACTGAGTAGGCATGTACAGATCGCTTCTGGGACCCAAATATATCGCATTTTCGTGTGTTTTGAGGTTGAATTTGGGATATAAACGGGTGCAGAAGATGCATACACATATTGACTTTGGGCACCTAAAATATCGATTTTCAGCATGTTTTGGGCATGTATATTGAAAATACTCTAACACGGAGTAGGTATATACAGATAGCTTCTGAGGCCCAAAAATATCGAATTTTTGGGTGTTTTGAGCACAAATATGAGAAAGAAATGGGTACAGAAGATGCATGCACATATCGACTTTGGGAACCTAAAATATCGATTTTCAGCCTGTTTTGGGCCTGTATTATGAAAATACTCAAACACGGAGTAGGCATGTACAGATCGCTTCTGGGACCCAAAAATATCGAATTTTCGGGTGTTTTGAGCCTGAATTTGAGATATCAACGGGTACAGAAGATGCATGCACATATCGACTTTCGACCCCTAAAATATCGATTTTTAGCATGCTTTGAGCCTATATTATGAAAACATTCTATTTTCTAGTAGGCATGTACAGATCGCTTCTGGGACGTAAAAATATTTAATTTTCAGGGGTTTTGAGCATAAATTTGAGATATAAACGGCTACAGAAGATGCATGCACATATCGACTTTGGCGCCCAAAATATCGATATTTAGCATGTTTTGGGCCTATATTTTGAAAATATTCTAACATTGAGTAGGCATGTACAGATCGCTTCTGGGACCCAAAAATATCGAATTTTAGGGTGTTTTGAGCCTGAATTTGAGATATAAACGGGTACAGAAGATGCATGCACATATCGACTTTGGGCACTTAAAATATAGATTTTCAGCATGTTTTTGGACTTGTATTTTGAAAATATTCTGTTACTGAGTAGGCATGTAAAGATCGCTTCTGGGACCCAAAAATATCGAATTTTCGGGTGTTTTGAGCCTGAATTTGAGATATAAACGTGTACTGAAGAAGCATACACATATTGACTTTGGGAACCTAAAATATCGATTTTCAGCCTGTTTTGGGCCTGTATTATGAAAATACTCAAACACGGAGTAGGCATGTACAGATCACTTCTGGGACCCAAAATATCGAATTTTCGGGTGTTTTAAACTTGAATTTGAGATATAAACGGATACAGAAGATGCATGCACATATTGACTTTTTGCACCTAAAATATCGATTTTCAGCATGTTTTGGCCCTATATTTTGAAAATATTCAAGCACTGAGTAGGCATGTACAGATCGCTTCTGGGACCCAAATATATCGCATTTTCGTGTGTTTTGAGGTTGAATTTGGGATATAAACGGGTGCAGAAGATGTATACACATATTGACTTTGGGCACCTAAAATATCGATTTTCAGCATGTTTTGGGCCTGTATATTGAAAATACTCTAACACGGAGTAGGTATATACAGATAGCTTTTGAGGCCCAAAAATATCGAATTTTTGGGTGTTTTGAGCACAAATATGGGAAAGAAATGGGTACAGAAGATGCATGCACATATCGACTTTGGGCACCTAAAATATCGATTTTAGCATGTTTTGGGCCTGTATTATGAAAATACTCTAACACGGAGTAGGCATGTACAGATCGCTCCTGGGACCCAAAAATATAGAATTTTCGGGTGTTTTGAGCCTGAATTTGAGATATCAACGGGTACAGAAGATGCATGCACATATCGACTTTCGACCCCTAAAATATCGATTTTTAGCATGCTTTGAGCCTATATTATGAAAACATTCTATTTTCTAGTAGGCATGTACAGATCGCTTCTGGGACGTAAAAATATTGAATTTTCAGGGGTTTTGAGCATAAATTTGAAATATAAACGGCTACAGATGATGCATGCACATATCGACTTTGGCACCCAAAATATCGATATTTAGCATGTTTTGGGCCTATATTTTAAAAAAAATATTCTAGCACTGAGTAGGCATATACAGATCGCCTCTGGGACCCAAAAATATCGAATTTTAGGGTGTTTTGAGCCTGAATTTGGGACATAAACGAGTACAGAAGATGCATGCACATATCGATTTTGTGCACCTAAAATATCGATTTTAACTTGTTTTTCTGCCTGTGTTTCAGAAATATTCTGTTACTGAGTAGGCATGTAAAGATCGCTTCTGGGACCCAAAAATATCGAATTTTTGGGTGTTTTGAGCCTGAATTTGAGATATAAACGGGTACAGATGATGCATGCACATATCGACTTTGGGCACTTAAAATATAGATTTTCAGCATGTTTTTGGACTTGTATTTTGAAAATATTCTGTTACTGAGTAGGCATGTAAAGATCGCTTCTGGGACCCAAAAATATCGAATTTTCGGGTGTTTTGAGCCTGAATTTGAGATATATACGTGTACTGAAGAAGCATACACATATTGACTTTGGGAACCTAAAATATCGATTTTCAGCCTGTTTTGGGCCTGTATTATGAAAATACTCAAACACGGAGTAGGCATGTACAGATCGCTTCTGGGACCCAAAAATATCGAATTTTCGGGTGTTTTAAACTTGAATTTGAGATATAAACGGATACAGAAGATGCATACACATATTGACTTTTTGCACCTAAAATATCGATTTTCAGCATATTTTTGGACTTGTACACTGAAAATATACTGTTACTGAGTAGGCATGTACAGATCGTTTCTGGGACCCAAAAATATCGAATTTTAGGGTGTTTTGAGCCTGAATTTGAGATATCAACGGGTACAGAAGATGCATGCACATATCGACTTTGGACCCTTAAAATATCGATTTTTAGCATGCTTTGAGCCTATATTATGAAAACATCCTATTTTCTAGTAGGCATGTACAGATCGCTTCTGGGACGTAAAAATATTGAATTTTCAGGGGTTTTGAGCCTAAATTTGAGATATAAACTGCTACAGAAGATGCTTGCAAATATCGACTTTGGCACCCAAAATATCGATATTTAGCATGTTTTGGGCCTATATTTTGAAAATATTCTAGCACTGAGTAGGCATGTACAGATCGCTTCTGGGACCCAAAAATATCAAGTTTTCGGGTGTTTTGAGCATGAATTTGAGATATAAACGAGTAATGAAGATACATACACATATTGACTTTGGGCACCTAAAATATCGATTTTAGCATGTTTTGGGCCGGTATTATGAAAATACTCTAACACGGAGTAGGCATGTACAGATCGCTCCTGGGACCCAAAAATATAGAATTTTCGGGTGTTTTGAGCCTTAAATTGAGATATCAACGGGTACAGAAGATGCATGCACATATCGACTTTCGACCCCTAAAATATCGATTTTTAGCATCCTTTGAGCCTATATTATGAAAACATTCTATTTTCTAGTAGGCATGTACAGATCGCTTCTGGGACGTAAAAATATTGAATTTTCAGGGGTTTTGAGCATAAATTTGAGATATAAACGGCTAAAGAAGATGCATGCACATATCGACTTTGGCACCCAAAATATCGATATTTAGCATGTTTTGGGCCTATATTTTGAAAATATTCTAGCACTGAGTAGGCAAGTACAGATCGCTTCTGGGACCCAAAAATATCAAATTTTAGGGTGTTTTGAGCCTGAATTTGGGACATAAACGGGTACAGAAGATGCATGCACATATCGATTTTGTGCACCTAAAATATCGATTTTCAACTTGTTTTTCTGCCTATGTTTCAAAAATATTCTTACATTGAGTAGGCATGTACAGATCGCTTCTGGGACCCAAAAATATCGAATTTTCGGGTGTTTTGAGCCTGAATTTGAGATATAAACGGGTACAGAAGATGCATGCACATATCGACTTTGGGCACTTAAAATATAGATTTTCAGCATGTTTTTGGACTTGTATTTTGAAAATATTCTGTTACTGAGTAGGCATGTAAAGATCGCTTCTGGGACCCAAAAATATCGAATTTTCGGGTGTTTTGAGCCTGAATTTCAGATATAAACGTGTACTGAAGAAACATACACATATTGACTTTGGGAACCTAAAATATCGATTTTCAGCCTGTTTTGGGCCTGTATTATGAAAATACTCAAACACGGAGTAGGCATGTACAGATCACTTCTGGAACCCAAAAATATCGAATTTTCGGGTGTTTTAAACTTGAATTTGAGATATAAACGGATACAGAAGATGCATGCACATATTGACTTTTTGCACCTAAAATATCGATTTTCAGCATGTTTTGGCCCTATATTTTGAAAATATTCAAGCACTGAGTAGGCATGTACAGATCGCTTCTGGGACCCAAATATATCGCATTTTCGTGTGTTTTGAGGTTGAATTTGGGATATAAACGGGTGCAGGAGATGCATACACATATTGACTTTGGGCACCTAAAATATCGATTTTCAGCATGTTTTGGGCATGTATATTGAAAATACTCTAACACGGAGTAGGTAT
Organism: Petrolisthes cinctipes; assembly: GCA_033782935.1. Lineage (NCBI taxonomy): Eukaryota > Metazoa > Arthropoda > Malacostraca > Decapoda > Porcellanidae > Petrolisthes > Petrolisthes cinctipes. Next base: position 632,739 of record JAWQEG010000251.1, on the reverse strand, counting down.
ATACAGATCGCTTCTTGGACCCAAAAATATCGAGTTTTCGGGTGTTTTGAGCCTGAATTTGAGATATAAACGGGTAATGAAGATACATACACATATTGACTTTGGGCACCTAAAATATCGATTTTAGCATGTTTTGGGCCGGTATTATGAAAATACTCTAACACGAAGTAGGCATGTACAGATCGCTCCTGGGACCCAAAAATATCGAATTTTCGGGTGTTTTGAGCCTGAATTTGAGATATCAACGGGTACAGAAGATGCATGCACATATCGACCTTCGACCCCTAAAATATCGATTTTTAGCATCCTTTGAGCCTATATTATGAAAACATTCTATTTTCTAGTAGGCATGTACATATCGCTTCTGGGACGTAAAAATATTGAATTTTCAGGGGTTTTGAGCATAAATTTGAGATATAAACGGCTACAGAAGATGCATGCACATATCGACTATGGCACCCAAAATATCGATATTTAGCATGTTTTGGGCCTATATTTTGAAAATATTCTAGCACTGAGTAGGCAAGTACAGATCGCTTCTGGGACCCAAAAATATCAAATTTTAGGGTGTTTTGAGCCTGAATTTGGGACATAAACGGGTACAGAAGATGCATGCACATATCGATTTTGTGCACCTAAAATATCGATTTTCAACTTGTTTTTCTGCCTATGTTTCAAAAATATTCTTACATTGAGTAGGCATGTACAGATCGCTTCTGGGACCCAAAAATATCGAATTTTCGGGTGTTTTGAGCCTGAATTTGAGATATAAACGGGTACAGAAGATGCATGCACATATCGACTTTGGGCACTTAAAATATAGATTTTCAGCATGTTTTTGGACTTGTATTTTGAAAATATTCTGTTACTGAGTAGGCATGTAAAGATCGCTTCTGGGACCCAAAAATATCGAATTTTCGGGTGTTTTGAGCCTTAATTTGAGATATAAACGTGTACTGAAGAAACATACACATATTGACTTTGGGAACCTAAAATATCGATTTTCAGCCTGTTTTGGGCCTGTATTATGAAAATACTCAAACACGGAGTAGGCATGTACAGATCACTTCTGGGACCCAAAAATATCGAATTTTCGGGTGTTTTAAACTTGAATTTGAGATATAAACGGATACAGAAGATGCATGCACATATTGACTTTTTGCACCTAAAATATCGATTTTCAGCATGTTTTGGCCCTATATTTTGAAAATATTCAAGCACTGAGTAGGCATGTACAGATCGCTTCTGGGACCCAAATATATCGCATTTTCGTGTGTTTTGAGGTTGAATTTGGGATATAAACGGGTGCAGAAGATGCATACACATATTGACTTTGGGCACCTAAAATATCGATTTTCAGCATGTTTTGGGCCTGTATATTGAAAATACTCTAGCACGGAGTAGGTATATACAGATAGCTTCTGAGGCCCAAAAATATCGAATTTTTGGGTGTTTTGAGCACAAATATGGGAAAGAAATGGGTACAGAAGATGCATGCACATATCGACTTTGGGCACCTAAAATATCGATTTTTAGCATGTTTTGGACTTGTATTTTGAAAATATTCTGTTACTGATTAGGCATATACAGATAGCTCCTGGGACCCAAAAATATCGAATTTTCGGGTGTTTTGAGCCTGAATTTGAGATATCAACGGGTACAGAAGATGCATGCACAAATCGACTTTGGACCCTTAAAATATCGATTTTTAGCATGCTTTGAGCCTATATATTGAAAACATTCTATTTTCTAGTAGGCATGTACATATCGCTTCTGGGACGTAAAAATATTGAATTTTCAGAGGTTTTGAGCATAAATTTGAGATATAAACGGCTACAGAAGATGCATGCACATATCGACTTTGGCACCATAAATATCGATATTTAGCATGTTTTGGGCCTATATTTTGAAAATATTCTAGCACTGAGTAGGCATGTACAGATCACTTCTGGGACAAAAAATATCGAATTTTAGGGTGTTTTGAGCCTGAATTTGGGACATAAACGGGTACAGAAGATGCATGCACCTATCGATTTTGTGCACCTAAAATATCGATTTTTAACTTGTTTTTCTGCCTGTGTTTCAAAAATATTCTAACATTGAGTAGGCATGTACAGATCGCTTCTGGGACCCAAAAATATCGAATTTTCGGGTGTTTTGAGCCTGAATTTGAGATATCAACGGGTACAGAAGATGCATGCACATATCGACTTTCGACCCCTAAAATATCGATTTTTAGCATGCTTTGAGCCTATATTATGAAAACATTCTATTTTCTAGTAGGCATGTACATATCGCTTCTGGGACGTAAAAATATTGAATTTTCAGGGGTTTTGAGCCTAAATTTGAGATATAAACGGGTACAGAAGATGCATGCACATATCGACTTTGGCACCCAAAATATCGATATTTAGCATGTTTTGTGCCTATATTTTGAAAATATTCTAGCACTGAGTAGGCATGTACAGATCGCTTCTGGGACCCACAAATATCGAACTTTAGGGTGTTTTGAGCCTGAATTTGGGACATAAACGGGTACAGAAGATTCATGCACATATCGATTTTGTGCACCTAAAATATCGATTTTCAACTTGTTTTTCTGCCTATGTTTCAAAAATATTCTTACATTGAGTAGGCATGTACACATCGCTTCTGGGACCCAAAAATATCGAATTTTCGGGTGTTTTGAGCCTGAATTTGAGATATAAACGGGTACAGAAGATGCATTCTCATATCGACTTTGGGCACTTAAAATATAGATTTTCAGCATGTTCTTGGACTTGTATATTGAAAATATTCTGTTACTGAGTAGGCATGTAAAGATCGCTTCTGGGACCCAAAAATATCGAATTTTCGGGTATTTTGAGCCTGAATTTGAGATATAAACGGATACAGAAGATGCATGCACATATTGACTTTGGGAACCTAAAATATCGATTTTCAGCCTGTTTTGGGCCTGTATTATGAAAATACTCAAACACGGAGTAGGCATGTACAGATCACTTCTGGGACCCAAAAATATCGAATTTTCGGGTGTTTTAAACTTGAATTTGAGATATAAACGGATACAGAAGATGCATGCACATATTGACTTTTTGCACCTAAAATATCGATTTTCAGCATGTTTTGGGCCTGTATATTGAAAATACTCTAGCACGGAGTAGGTATATACAGATAGCTTCTGAGGCCCAAAAATATCGAATTTTTGGGTGTTTTGAGCACAAATATGGGAAAGAAATGGGTACAGAAGATGCATGCACATATCGACTTTGGGCACCTAAAATATCGATTTTTAGCATGTTTTGGACTTGTATTTTGAAAATATTCTGTTACTGATTAGGCATATACAGATAGCTCCTGGGACCCAAAAATATCGAATTTTCGGGTGTTTTGAGCCTGAATTTGAGATATCAACGGGTACAGAAGATGCATGCACAAATCGACTTTGGACCCTTAAAATATCGATTTTTAGCATGCTTTGAGCCTATATTATGAAAACATTCTATTTTCTAGTAGGCATGTACATATCGCTTCTGGGACGTAAAAATATTGAATTTTCAGAGGTTTTGAGCATAAATTTGAGATATAAACGGCTACAGAAGATGCATGCACATATCGACTTTGGCACCATAAATATCGATATTTAGCATGTTTTGGGCCTATATTTTGAAAATATTCTAGCACTGAGTAGGCATGTACAGATCACTTCTGGGACAAAAAATATCGAATTTTAGGGTGTTTTGAGCCTGAATTTGGGACATAAACGGGTACAGAAGATGCATGCACCTATCGATTTTGTGCACCTAAAATATCGATTTTTAACTTGTTTTTCTGCCTGTGTTTCAAAAATATTCTAACATTGAGTAGGCATGTACAGATCGCTTCTGGGACCCAAAAATATCGAATTTTCGGGTGTTTTGAGCCTGAATTTGAGATATCAACGGGTACAGAAGATGCATGCACATATCGACTTTCGACCCCTAAAATATCGATTTTTAGCATGCTTTGAGCCTATATTATGAAAACATTCTATTTTCTAGTAGGGATGTACATATCGCTTCTGGGACGTAAAAATATTGAATTTTCAGGGGTTTTGAGCATAAATTTGAGATATAAACGGCTACATATGATGCATGCACATATCGACTTTGGCACCCAAAATATCGATATTTAGCCTGTTTTGGGCCTGTATTATGAAAATACTCAAACACGGAGTAGGCATGTACAGATCGCTTCTGGGACCCACAAATATCGAACTTTAGGGTGTTTTAAACTTGAATTTGAGATATAAACGGATACAGAAGATGCATGCACATATTGACTTTTTGCACCTAAAATATCGATTTTCAGCATGTTTTTGGACTTGTACAATGAAAATATACTGTTACTGAGTAGGCATGTACAGATCGTTTCTGGGACCCAAAAATATCGAATTTTAGGGTGTTTTGAGCCTGAATTTGAGATATCAACGGGTACAGAAGATGCATGCACATATCGACTTTGGACCCTTAAAATATCGATTTTTAGCATGCTTTGAGCCTATATTTTGAAAACATTCTATTTTCTAGTAGGCATGTACATATGGCTTCTGGGACGTAAAAATATTGATTTTTCAGGGGTTTTGAGCATAAATTTGAGATATAAACGGCTACAGAAGATGCATGCACATATCGACTTTGGCACCCAAAATATCGATATTTAGCATGTTTTGGGCCTATATTTTAAAAGAAATATTCTAGCACTGAGTAGGCATATACAGATCGCCTCTGGGACCCAAAAATATCGAATTTTAGGGTGTTTTGAGCCTGAATTTGGGACATAAACGAGTACAGAAGATGCATGCACATATCGATTTTGTGCACCTAAAATATCGATTTTAACTTGTTTTTCTGCCTGTGTTTCAGAAATATTCTAACATTGAGTAGGCATGTACAGATCGCTTCTGGGACCCAAAAATATCGAATTTTTGGGTGTTTTGAGCCTGAATTTGAGATATAAACGGGTACAGATGATGCATGCACATATCGACTTTGGGCACTTAAAATATAGATTTTCAGCATGTTTTTGGACTTGTATTTTGAAAATATTCTGTTACTGAGTAGGCATGTAAAGATCGCTTCTGGGACCCAAAAATATCGAATTTTCGGGTGTTTTGAGCCTGAATTTGAGATATATACGTGTACTGAAGAAGCATACACATATTGACTTTGGGAACCTAAAATATCGATTTTCAGCCTGTTTTGGGCCTGTATTATGAAAATACTCAAACACGGAGTAGGCATGTACAGATCGCTTCTGGGACCCAAAAATATCGAATTTTCGGGTGTTTTAAACTTGAATTTGAGATATAAACGGATACAGAAGATGCATACACATATTGACTTTTTGCACCTAAAATATCGATTTTCAGCATATTTTTGGACTTGTACACTGAAAATATACTGTTACTGAGTAGGCATGTACAGATCGTTTCTGGGACCCAAAAATATCGAATTTTAGGGTGTTTTGAGCCTGAATTTGAGATATCAACGGGTACAGAAGATGCATGCACATATCGACTTTGGACCCTTAAAATATCGATTTTTAGCATGCTTTGAGCCTATATTATGAAAACATTCTATTTTCTAGTAGGCATGTACAGATCGCTTCTGGGACGTAAAAATATTGAATTTTCAGGGGTTTTGAGCCTAAATTTGAGATATAAACTGCTACAGAAGATGCTTGCACATATCGACTTTGGCACCCAAAATATCGATATTTAGCATGTTTTGGGCCTATATTTTGAAAATATTCTAGCACTGAGTAGGCATGTACAGATCGCTTCTGGGACCCAAAAATATCAAGTTTTCGGGTGTTTTGAGCATGAATTTGAGATATAAACGAGTAATGAAGATACATACACATATTGACTTTGGGCACCTAAAATATCGATTTTAGCATGTTTTGGGCCGGTATTATGAAAATACTCTAACACGGAGTAGGCATGTACAGATCGCTCCTGGGACCCAAAAATATAGAATTTTCGGGTGTTTTGAGCCTTAAATTGAGATATCAACGGGTACAGAAGATGCATGCACATATCGACTTTCGACCCCTAAAATATCGATTTTTAGCATCCTTTGAGCCTATATTATGAAAACATTCTATTTTCTAGTAGGCATGTACAGATCGCTTCTGGGACGTAAAAATATTGAATTTTCAGGGGTTTTGAGCATAAATTTGAGATATAAACGGCTAAAGAAGATGCATGCACATATCGACTTTGGCACCCAAAATATCGATATTTAGCATGTTTTGGGCCTATATTTTGAAAATATTCTAGCACTGAGTAGGCAAGTACAGATCGCTTCTGGGACCCAAAAATATCAAATTTTAGGGTGTTTTGAGCCTGAATTTGGGACATAAACGGGTACAGAAGATGCATGCACATATCGATTTTGTGCACCTAAAATATCGATTTTCAACTTGTTTTTCTGCCTATGTTTCAAAAATATTCTTACATTGAGTAGGCATGTACAGATCGCTTCTGGGACCCAAAAATATCGAATTTTCGGGTGTTTTGAGCCTGAATTTGAGATATAAACGGGTACAGAAGATGCATGCACATATCGACTTTGGGCACTTAAAATATAGATTTTCAGCATGTTTTTGGACTTGTATTTTGAAAATATTCTGTTACTGAGTAGGCATGTAAAGATCGCTTCTGGGACCCAAAAATATCGAATTTTCGGGTGTTTTGAGCCTGAATTTCAGATATAAACGTGTACTGAAGAAACATACACATATTGACTTTGGGAACCTAAAATATCGATTTTCAGCCTGTTTTGGGCCTGTATTATGAAAATACTCAAACACGGAGTAGGCATGTACAGATCACTTCTGGAACCCAAAAATATCGAATTTTCGGGTGTTTTAAACTTGAATTTGAGATATAAACGGATACAGAAGATGCATGCACATATTGACTTTTTGCACCTAAAATATCGATTTTCAGCATGTTTTGGCCCTATATTTTGAAAATATTCAAGCACTGAGTAGGCATGTACAGATCGCTTCTGGGACCCAAATATATCGCATTTTCGTGTGTTTTGAGGTTGAATTTGGGATATAAACGGGTGCAGAAGATGCATACACATATTGACTTTGGGCACCTAAAATATCGATTTTCAGCATGTTTTGGGCATGTATATTGAAAATACTCTAACACGGAGTAGGTATATACAGATCGCTTCTTGGACCCAAAAATATCGAGTTTTCGGGTGTTTTGAGCCTGAATTTGAGATATAAACGGGTAATGAAGATACATACACATATTGACTTTGGGCACCTAAAATATCGATTTTAGCATGTTTTGGGCCGGTATTATGAAAATACTCTAACACGAAGTAGGCATGTACAGATCGCTCCTGGGACCCAAAAATATCGAATTTTCGGGTGTTTTGAGCCTGAATTTGAGATATAAACGGGTACAGAAGATGCATGCACATATCGACCTTCGACCCCTAAAATATCGATTTTTAGCATCCTTTGAGCCTATATTATGAAAACATTCTATTTTCTAGTAGGCATGTACAGATCGCTTCTGGGACGTAAAAATATTGAATTTTCAGGGGTTTTGAGCATAAATTTGAGATATAAACGGCTACAGAAGATGCATGCACATATCGACTATGGCACCCAAAATATCGATATTTAGCATGTTTTGGGCCTATATTTTGAAAATATTCTAGCACTGAGTAGGCAAGTACAGATCGCTTCTGGGACCCAAAAATATCAAATTTTAGGGTGTTTTGAGCCTGAATTTGGGACATAAACGGGTACAGAAGATGCATGCACATATCGATTTTGTGCACCTAAAATATCGATTTTCAACTTGTTTTTCTGCCTATGTTTCAAAAATATTCTTACATTGAGTAGGCATGTACAGATCGCTTCTGGGACCCAAAAATATCGAATTTTCGGGTGTTTTGAGCCTGAATTTGAGATATAAACGGGTACAGAAGATGCATGCACATATCGACTTTGGGCACTTAAAATATAGATTTTCAGCATGTTTTTGGACTTGTATTTTGAAAATATTCTGTTACTGAGTAGGCATGTAAAGATCGCTTCTGGGACCCAAAAATATCGAATTTTCGGGTGTTTTGAGCCTGAATTTGAGATATAAACGTGTACTGAAGAAACATACACATATTGACTTTGGGAACCTAAAATATCGATTTTCAGCCTGTTTTGGGCCTGTATTATGAAAATACTCAAACACGGAGTAGGCATGTACAGATCACTTCTGGGACCCAAAAATATCGAATTTTCGGGTGTTTTAAACTTGAATTTGAGATATAAACGGATACAGAAGATGCATGCACATATTGACTTTTTGCACCTAAAATATCGATTTTCAGCATGTTTTGGCCCTATATTTTGAAAATATTCAAGCACTGAGTAGGCATGTACAGATCGCTTCTGGGACCCAAATATATCGCATTTTCGTGTGTTTTGAGGTTGAATTTGGGATATAAACGGGTGCAGAAGATGCATACACATATTGACTTTGGGCACCTAAAATATCGATTTTCAGCATGTTTTGGGCCTGTATATTGAAAATACTCTAGCACGGAGTAGGTATATACAGATAGCTTCTGAGGCCCAAAAATATCGAATTTTTGGGTGTTTTGAGCACAAATATGGGAAAGAAATGGGTACAGAAGATGCATGCACATATCGACTTTGGGCACCTAAAATATCGATTTTTAGCATGTTTTGGACTTGTATTTTGAAAATATTCTGTTACTGATTAGGCATATACAGATAGCTCCTGGGACCCAAAAATATCGAATTTTCGGGTGTTTTGAGCCTGAATTTGAGATATCAACGGGTACAGAAGATGCATGCACAAATCGACTTTGGACCCTTAAAATATCGATTTTTAGCATGCTTTGAGCCTATATTATGAAAACATTCTATTTTCTAGTAGGCATGTACATATCGCTTCTGGGACGTAAAAATATTGAATTTTCAGAGGTTTTGAGCATAAATTTGAGATATAAACGGCTACAGAAGATGCATGCACATATCGACTTTGGCACCATAAATATCGATATTTAGCATGTTTTGGGCCTATATTTTGAAAATATTCTAGCACTGAGTAGGCATGTACAGATCACTTCTGGGACAAAAAATATCGAATTTTAGGGTGTTTTGAGCCTGAATTTGGGACATAAACGGGTACAGAAGATGCATGCACCTATCGATTTTGTGCACCTAAAATATCGATTTCTAACTTGTTTTTCTGCCTGTGTTTCAAAAATATTCTAACATTGAGTAGGCATGTACAGATCGCTTCTGGGACCCAAAAATATCGAATTTTCGGGTGTTTTGAGCCTGAATTTGAGATATCAACGGGTACAGAAGATGCATGCACATATCGACTTTCGACCCCTAAAATATCGATTTTTAGCATGCTTTGAGCCTATATTATGAAAACATTCTATTTTCTAGTAGGCATGTACATATCGCTTCTGGGACGTAAAAATATTGAATTTTCAGGGGTTTTGAGCCTAAATTTGAGATATAAACGGGTACAGAAGATGCATGCACATATCGACTTTGGCACCCAAAATATCGATATTTAGCATGTTTTGTGCCTATATTTTGAAAATATTCTAGCACTGAGTAGGCATGTACAGATCGCTTCTGGGACCCACAAATATCGAACTTTAGGGTGTTTTGAGCCTGAATTTGGGACATAAACGGGTACAGAAGATTCATGCACATATCGATTTTGTGCACCTAAAATATCGATTTTCAACTTGTTTTTCTGCCTATGTTTCAAAAATATTCTTACATTGAGTAGGCATGTACACATCGCTTCTGGGACCCAAAAATATCGAATTTTCGGGTGTTTTGAGCCTGAATTTGAGATATAAACGGGTACAGAAGATGCATTCTCATATCGACTTTGGGCACTTAAAATATAGATTTTCAGCATGTTCTTGGACTTGTATATTGAAAATATTCTGTTACTGAGTAGGCATGTAAAGATCGCTTCTGGGACCCAAAAATATCGAATTTTCGGGTATTTTGAGCCTGAATTTGAGATATAAACGGATACAGAAGATGCATGCACATATTGACTTTGGGAACCTAAAATATCGATTTTCAGCCTGTTTTGGGCCTGTATTATGAAAATACTCAAACACGGAGTAGGCATGTACAGATCACTTCTGGGACCCAAAAATATCGCATTTTCGGGTGTTTTAAACTTGAATTTGAGATATAAACGGATACAGAAGATGCATGCACATATTGACTTTTTGCACCTAAAATATCGATTTTCAGCATGTTTTGGGCCTGTATATTGAAAATACTCTAGCACGGAGTAGGTATATACAGATAGCTTCTGAGGCCCAAAAATATCGAATTTTTGGGTGTTTTGAGCACAAATATGGGAAAGAAATGGGTACAGAAGATGCATGCACATATCGACTTTGGGCACCTAAAATATCGATTTTTAGCATGTTTTGGACTTGTATTTTGAAAATATTCTGTTACTGATTAGGCATATACAGATAGCTCCTGGGACCCAAAAATATCGAATTTTCGGGTGTTTTGAGCCTGAATTTGAGATATCAACGGGTACAGAAGATGCATGCACAAATCGACTTTGGACCCTTAAAATATCGATTTTTAGCATGCTTTGAGCCTATATTATGAAAACATTCTATTTTCTAGTAGGCATGTACATATCGCTTCTGGGACGTAAAAATATTGAATTTTCAGAGGTTTTGAGCATAAATTTGAGATATAAACGGCTACAGAAGATGCATGCACATATCGACTTTGGCACCATAAATATCGATATTTAGCATGTTTTGGGCCTATATTTTGAAAATATTCTAGCACTGAGTAGGCATGTACAGATCACTTCTGGGACAAAAAATATCGAATTTTAGGGTGTTTTGAGCCTGAATTTGGGACATAAACGGGTACAGAAGATGCATGCACCTATCGATTTTGTGCACCTAAAATATCGATTTTTAACTTGTTTTTCTGCCTGTGTTTCAAAAATATTCTAACATTGAGTAGGCATGTACAGATCGCTTCTGGGACCCAAAAATATCGAATTTTCGGGTGTTTTGAGCCTGAATTTGAGATATCAACGGGTACAGAAGATGCATGCACATATCGACTTTCGACCCCTAAAATATCGATTTTTAGCATGCTTTGAGCCTATATTATGAAAACATTCTATTTTCTAGTAGGCATGTACATATCGCTTCTGGGACGTAAAAATATTGAATTTTCAGGGGTTTTGAGCATAAATTTGAGATATAAACGGCTACATATGATGCATGCACATATCGACTTTGGCACCCAAAATATCGATATTTAGCCTGTTTTGGGCCTGTATTATGAAAATACTCAAACACGGAGTAGGCATGTACAGATCGCTTCTGGGACCCACAAATATCGAACTTTAGGGTGTTTTAAACTTGAATTTGAGATATAAACGGATACAGAAGATGCATGCACATATTGACTTTTTGCACCTAAAATATCGATTTTCAGCATGTTTTTGGACTTGTACAATGAAAATATACTGTTACTGAGTAGGCATGTACAGATCGTTTCTGGGACCCAAAAATATCGAATTTTAGGGTGTTTTGAGCCTGAATTTGAGATATCAACGGGTACAGAAGATGCATGCACATATCGACTTTGGACCCTTAAAATATCGATTTTTAGCATGCTTTGAGCCTATATTTTGAAAACATTCTATTTTCTAGTAGGCATGTACATATGGCTTCTGGGACGTAAAAATATTGATTTTTCAGGGGTTTTGAGCCTAAATTTGAGATATAAACGGCTACAGAAGATGCATGCACATATCGACTTTGGCACCCAAAATATCGATATTTAGCATGTTTTGGGCCTATATTTTGAAAATATTCTAGCACTGAGTAGGCATGTACAGATCGCTTCTGGGACCCAAAAATATCGAATTTTAGGGTGTTTTGAGCCTGAATTTGGGACATAAACGGGTACAGAAGATGCATGCACATATCGATTTTGTGCACCTAAAATATCGATTTTCAACTTGTTTTTCTGCCTGTGTTTCAAAAATATTCTAACATTGAGTTTGCATGTACAGATCGCTTCTGGGACCCAAAAATATCGAATTTTCGGGTGTTTTGAGCCTGAATTTGAGATATAAACGGGTACAGAAGATGCATGCACATATCGACTTTGGGCACTTAAAATATATATTTTCAGCATGTTTTTGGACTTGTATTTTGAAAATATTCTGTTACTGAGTAGGCACGTAAAGATCGCTTCTGGGACCCAAAAATATTGAATTTTCGGGTGTTTTGAGCCTGAATTTGAGATATAAACGTGTACTGAAGAAGCATACACATATTGACTTTGGGAACCTAAAATATCGATTTTCAGCCTGTTTTGGGCCTGTATTATGAAAATACTCAAACACGGAGTAGGCATGTACAGATCGCTTCTGGGACCCAAAAATATCGAATTTTCGGGTGTTTTAAACTTGAATTTGAGATATAAACGGATACAGAAGATGCATGCACATATTGACTTTTTGTACCTAAAATATCGATTTTCAGCATGTTTTGGCCCTATATTTTGAAATTTTCAAGCACTGAGTAGGCATGTACAGATCGCTTCTGGGACCCAAATATATCGCATTTTCGTGTGTTTTGAGGTTGAATTTGGGATATAAATGGGTGCAGAAGATGCATACACATATTGACTTTGGGCACCTAAAATATCGATTTTCAGCATGTTTTGGGCCTGTTTATTGAAAATACTCTAACACGGAGTAGGTATATACAGATAGCTTCTGAGGCTCAAAAATATCGAATTTTTGGGTGTTTTGAGCAAAAAATTTGGGAAAGAAATGGGTACAGAAGATGCATGCACATATCGACTTTGGGCACCTAAAATATCGATTTTTAGCATGTTTTGGACTTGTATTTTGAAAATATTCTGTTACTGATTAGGCATATACAGATCGCTTCTTGGACCCAAAAATATCGAGTTTTCGGATGTTTAGAGCCTGAATTTGAGATATTAACGGGTAATGAAGATACATACACATATTGACTTTGGGAACTTAAAATATAGATTTTCAGCCTGTTTTGGGCCTGTATTATGAAAATACTCAAACACCGAGTAGGCATGTACAGATCGCTTCTGGGACCCAAAAATATTGAATTTTCGGGTGTTTTAAACTTGAATTTGAGATATAAACGGATACAGAAGATGCATGCACATATTGACTTTTTGCACCAAAAATATCGATTTTCAGCATATTTTTGGACTTGTACAATGAAAATATACTGTTACTGAGTAGGCATGTACAGATCGTTTCTGGGACCCAAAAATATCGAATTTTAGGGTGTTTTGAGCCTGAATTTGAGATATCAACGGGTACAGAAGATGCATGCACATATCGACTTTGGACCCTTAAAATATCGATTTTTAGCATGCTTTGAGCCTATATTATGAAAACATTCTATTTTCTAGTAGGCATGTACAGATCGCTTCTGGGACGTAAAAATATTGAATTTTCAGGGGTTTTGAGCCTAAATTTGAGATATAAACTGCTACAGAAGATGCATGCACATATCGACTTTGGCACCCAAAATATCGATATTTAGCATGTTTTGGTCCTATATTTTGTAAATATTCTAGCACTGAGTAGGCATGTACAGATCGCTTCTGGGACCCAAAAATATCGAATTTTAGGGTGTTTTGAGCCTGAATTTGGGACATAAACGGGTACAGAAGATGCATGCACCTATCGATTTTGTGCACCTAAAATATCGATTTTTAACTTGTTTTTCTGCCTGTGTTTCAAAAATATTCTAACATTGAGTAGGCATGTACAGATCGCTTCTGGGACCCAAAAATATCGAATTTTCGGGTGTTTTGAGCCTGAATTTGAGATATCAACGGGTACAGAAGATGCATGCACATATCGACTTTCGACCCCTAAAATATCGATTTTTAGCATGCTTTGAGCCTATATTATGAAAACATTCTATTTTCTAGTAGGCATGTACATATCGCTTCTGGGACGTAAAAATATTGAATTTTCAGGGGTTTTGAGCATAAATTTGAGATATAAACGGCTACATATGATGCATGCAGATATCGACTTTGGCACCCAAAATATCGATATTTAGCATGTTTTGGGCCTATATTTTGAAAATATTCTAGCACTGAGTAGGCATGTACAGATCGCTTCTGGGACCCACAAATATCGAACTTTAGGGTGTTTTGAGCCTGAATTTGGGACATAAACGGGTACAGAAGATTCATGCACATATCGATTTTGTGCACCTAAAATATCGATTTTCAACTTGTTTTTCTGCCTATGTTTCAAAAATATTCTTACATTGAGTAGGCATGTACACATCGCTTCTGGGACCCAAAAATATCGAATTTTCGGGTGTTTTGAGCCTGAAATTGAGATATAAACGGGTACAGAAGATGCATTCTCATATCGACTTTGGGCACTTAAAATATAGATTTTCAGCATGTTCTTGGACTTGTATATTGAAAATATTCTGTTACTGAGTAGGCATGTAAAGATCGCTTCTGGGACCCAAATATATCGAATTTTCGGGTGTTTTGAGCCTGAATTTGAGATATAAACGGATACAGAAGATGCATGCACATATTGACTTTGGGAACCTAAAATATCGATTTTCAGCCTGTTTTGGGCCTGTATTATGAAAATACTCAAACACGGAGTAGGCATGTACAGATCGCTTCTGGGACCCAAAAATATCGAATTTTCGGGTGTTTTAAACTTGAATTTGAGATATAAACGGATACAGAAGATGCATGCACATATTGACTTTTTGCACCTAAAATATCGATTTTCAGCATATTTTTGGACTTGTACAATGAAAATATACTGTTACTGAGTAGGCATGTACAGATCGTTTCTGGGACCCAAAAATATCGAATTTTAGGGTGTTTTGAGCCTGAATTTGAGATATCAACGGGTACAGAAGATGCATGCACATATCGACTTTGGACCCTTAAAATATCGATTTTTAGCATGCTTTGAGCCTATATTATGAAAACATTTTATTTTCTAGTAGGCATGTACAGATCGCTTCTGGGACGTAAAAATATTGAATTTTCAGGGGTTTTGAGCCTAAATTTGAGATATAAACTGCTACAGAAGATGCATGCACATATCGACTTTGGCACCCAAAATATCGATATTTAGCATGTTTTGGTCCTATATTTTGTAAATATTCTAGCACTGAGTAGGCATGTACAGATCGCTTCTGGGACCCAAAAATATCGAATTTTCGGGTGTTTTGAGCCTGAATTTGAGATATAAACGTGTACTGAAGAATCATACACATATTGACTTTGGGAACCTAAAATATCGATTTTCAGCCTGTTTTGGGCCTGTATTATGAAAATACTCAAACACGGAGTAGGCATGTACAGATCGCTTCTGGGACCCAAAAATATCGAATTTTCGGGTGTTTTAAACTTGAATTTGAGATATAAACGGATACAGAAGATGCATGCACATATTGACTTTTTGCACCTAAAATATCGATTTTCAGCATGTTTTTGGACTTGTACAATGAAAATATACTGTTACTGAGTAGGCATGTACAGATCGTTTCTGGGACCCAAAAATATCGAATTTTAGAGTGTTTTGAGCCTGAATTTGAGATATAAACGTGTACTGAAGATGCATACACATATTGACTTTGGGCACCTAAAATATCGGTTTTCAGCATGTTTTGGGCTTGTATCTGAGTAGGCATGTACAGATCGCTTCTGGAACCCCAAAATATCAAATTTTCGGGTGTTTGGAGCCTTAATTTGAGATATAAACGGGTACAGAAGATGCATGCACATATCGACTTTTGGGCACCTAAAAGATCGATTTGCAGTATGTTTTGGGCTTGTATTTTGAAAACACTCTAATACGGAGAAGGCATGTACAGATCGCTTCTGGGACCCCAAAATATCGAATTTTCGGGTGTTTTGTGCATGAATTTGTGATATCGACTTTGGGCACCTAAAATATCGATTTTTATCATGTTTTGGGCCTATATTTTGAAAATATTATAGCACCGAGTAGGCATGTACAGATCGCTTCTGGGACCCCAAAATGTCGAATTTACGGGTGTTTTGAGCCTGAATTTGAGATATAAACGGGTACAGAAGATGCATGCACATATTGACTTTGGGCACCTAAAATATTGATTTTCAGCATGTTCGGGGCCTGTATTTAAAAAAAAAAACTCTAACACGGAGTAGGTATGTACAGATCGCTTCTGGGACCCCAAAATATTGAATTTTCGGGTGTTTTGAGCATGAATTTGAGATATAAACGGGTATAGAAGATGCATGCACATATCGACTTTGGACACATAAAATATCGATTTTTAGCATGTTTTGAGCTTATATTTTGAAAACATTCTAGCACTGAGTAGGCATGTACAGTAGCCCAAGAAAGTTCGCCTACTAAAAACTAACGTACCGGCAACCTCTATAACTGTCATTTTCGTCCCAAGCCTTTATCAACTCCATACCCATGATCTGTCAGCGTTGTCAAGGTTTCTTTCCTTTCGTCTAAGGTGTGAACTCAGTGTTTAGACGCATGAGTTTCGACGAAGGGTTATATATATTTATTATATAATTCTGTGAACAATATGAAAAACAATGGAAATGAAAGGCAAATGAGAGAAAGACATTGTATTATATTTTGATAGTTTATTCCCTAGCACAAGAAACACCTCATTGACCTCACACACACACACACACACACACCTCTTAAGCCGGGTTCCCAATAGGCCGTCATGACGGTGCTATACGCTAGCTGGGAGGGTTGGTTAGTATGGCTGTGTGGGTGGAGGTGAGACCAAAAGGTGATGGATGGATGGTGCGATGGGGGTCTGAAGGAAGTGTGTGTGTGTGTGTACAGACAGAGAGAGAGAGAGAGGTGGAGGTATGATAGGTTGTGAAAAATGTCAAAATGGATAGCAAAGAAGGATGATGAAAGAAGAGGCCAAAATGAGGATAAGGAGGAGTGAAATAAGTGAGGGAAGGAAGTATGGAGGGAGGACTGAAAGAGGGAAAGTAGGATCATAACAGGAAGGGGAAAGAAGCTGAAAGGAATGATGGAGGGAGAAGGGAGCTAGAGAAAGGAAGAATGATCAATGCTTGCTGAAACAGGAAAAGTGAAGGAAGGCAATGTGGAGAGAGAGAGAGGGGGGGGGAGAGAGAGAGAGAGTGCACGTGACCTGACCTCCTCTGTCCAACCCATGTGGCAACAGGTCCTTAATCGTCTAAGTGGAAGGTGTGTGTGTGTGTGTGTGTGTTCACATTAGTTCGTAGTAGAGGTGGTCCGAATATTTGTGTTTGCATTCGCATGTTTTTTTAAGATTCGCATTCGCATTCGCATGTTGCCTACCGAATATTTTTCGAATATGGAATATTAAACAAGAAGCCTATTTCAACACTGTTCTTATACGAATGCAATGAGAGAAAGAGATAATTACTCTGATGTGATCTATTAAACGGTTAATATTGGCCTTCTGCCAACTCACAGCAGACTTTTAGATGCCACACACACACACACGCACACGTAGCCTTTGCCCAAGGCTCAAGCCATCGTTGTTATTTTCTTCAATCCTTCCTTCCTTCCCTTCTTGTCATCGGCATTAAACCTTCTTCCTCCTTATCCTCATTTTGACCTCTTCCTTCATCATCGTTCTTTGCTATCCATTTTTCTAGTCTTCCATTTTGACATTTTTCACAACCTATCATACCTCCACCTCTCTCTCTCTGTCTGTAGTACACACACACACACACACACACATATCAGACCCCCCACCTCGGTCACCTCGGTCTCACCCCCACCCACACACCCATTTGCCTTACATTTCCATTGTTTTTCATAATATTCACACAATTATATAATAAATATATATAACCCTTCGTCGAAACTCATGCGTCTAAACTCTGAGTTCACACCTGAGACGAAAGGAAAGAAACATTGACAACGCTGACAGATCATGGGTATGGAGTTAATAAAGGCTTGGGACGAGAATGACAGGTATAGAGGTTGCCGGTACGTTAGTTTTTAGTCGGCGAACTTTCTTGGGCTACTGTACAGATCGCTTCTGGGACCCAAAAATATCGAATTTTCGGGTGTTTTGAGGTTGAATTTGGGATATAAACGGGTGCAGAAGATGTATACACATATTGACTTTGGGCACCTAAAATATCAATTTTCAGCATGTTTTTGGCGTGTATCTGAGTAAGTATGTACAGATCGCTTCTGGGACCCCAAAATATCGAATCTTTGGGTGTTTGGAGCCTGAATTTGAGATATAAACGGGTACAGAAAATGCATGCACATATCGACTTTTGGGAACATAAAAGATCGATTTTCAGTATGTTTTGGGCCTGTACTTTGAAAATACTCTAACACGGAGTAGGCATGTACAGATCCCTTCTGGGACCCCAAAATATCGAAATGACACTCACACACCAACCACCCTATAAATGACTGTTGATATTAACAGTTCAAGCACTGTAATGACACCCACACACTCACCACCCCATAAATGATGGTTGATATTTATAGTCCAAGCACTATAATGACACCAACACACCCACCACCCCATGAATGACTGTTGATAATTTCAGTCCAAGCACTGTAATGCCACCCACCACCTCATTGATGACTGTTGATATTTACAGTGCAAGCACTGTAATGACACCCACACACCCACCACCCCATGAATGACTGTTGATATTTACAATCAAAACACTGTAATAACGCCAACACACCAACCACCCCATGAATGACTGTTGATATTTACAGTCCAAGCACTGTAATGACAGCCACACACCCACCACCCTATGAAAGACTGTTGATATTTACAGTTCAAGCACTGTAATGACACCCACACACCCACCACACCATTAATGACGGTTGATATTTATAGTCCAAGCACTGTAATGACACCCAAACACTCACCACCCCATGAAAAACTGTTGATATTTTCAGTCCAAGCATTGTAATGACATCCACACACTCACCACCCTCTGAATGACTGTTAATATTTACATTCCAAGCACTCTAATGTCACCAACCACCCTATTGATGACTGTTAATATTTACAGTCCAAGAACTGTAATGACACCCACACACGCACCACCCCATGAATGACTGTTGATATTTTCATTCCAAGCACTGTAATGACATCCACACATCCACCACCCCATAAATGACTGTTGATATTTACAGTCCAAGCACTGTAATGACAACCCGACACCCACCATCCCATTGTTGACTGTTGATATTTATAGTCCAAGCACTGTAATGACACCCAAGCACCCACCAGTTCATGAATGACTGTTGATATTTACAATCCAATCACTGTAATGCCACCCACCACCCCATAAATGACTGTTGATATTTATAGGCCAAGCACTAATGACACACACACCCACCACCCCATGAATGACTTTATATTTACAGTCCAAGCATTGTAATGACACCCACACACCCACAACCCCATGAATGACTGTGGATATTTACAGTTCAAGCACTGTAATGACACTCACCAACCTATGAACGACTGTTGATATTTACAATTAAAACACTGTAATGACACCCACACACCAACCACCCCATGAATGACTCTTGATATTTACTGTCCAAGCACTGTAATGACACCCACATACCCACCACGCACTCTAATGACACCCACCAAAAATCTGAATGACTGTTGATATTTACAGTCCAAGCACTGTAATAACACAGTCACACCCATCACCCCATAAATGACTGTTGATATTTACAGTCTAAGCAGTGTAATGACACCCACACAACCACCACCCCAAGAATGACTGTTGATATTTACAGTCCAAGCTCTGTAATAACACTCACACACCAATCACCCTATGAATAACCGTTAATATTTACAGTCCAAGCACTGTAATGACACCCACACACCCATCACCCTATGAATGACTGTTGATATTTACAGTCCAAGCACTGTAATGCTACCCACCACCCAATAAATGACTGTTGATATTTACACTCAAAGCACTGTAATGACACCCCAACACCCACGACCCCATAAATTATAGTTGATATTTACAGTCCAAGCACTGTAATGACACCTACACCCCCACAACCCCATGAATAACTGTTAATATTTACAGTCCAAGCACTCTAATGATACCCACCACCCTATGAATGATTATTAATATTTACAATCAAATCACTGTAATGACACCCATACACCCACTACCCCATGAATGACTGTTGATATTTACATTCCAAGCACTGTAATAAACACCCACACACCCACCACCCCATGATTAACTGTTGATATTTACAGTCCAAACACTGTAATGACATCCCCACACCCACCACCACATGAATTATGGTTGATAATTACAGTCCAAGCACTGTAATGACACCCACACAACCACCACCCCATGATTAACTGTTGATATTACAGTCCAAGCACTGTAATGACACCAACCACCCTATGAATGACTGTTGATAATTACAATCAATACACTGTAATGACACTCACACACCTACCACTCCATGAATGACTGTTGATATTTTCAGTCCAAGCACTGTAATGACACCCTCACACCCACCACCCCATAAATAACTGTTGATATTTACAATCAAAGCACTGTAATGACACCCTCACACCCACAGCCCCATGAATGACTGTTGATATTTACAGTCCAAGCACTTTAATGACACCCACCACCCTATGAATGACTGTTGATATTTACATTTAAAACACTGTAATGACACCCACACACCCACCACCCCACGATTGACTGTTGATATTTACCATCCAAGCACTGTAATGACACCCACACACCCACAACCCCATAAATGACGGTTGATATTTATAGTCCGAGCAATGTAATGACACCCACACACCCACCACCCCATAAATGACTGTTGATATTTTCAGTCCAAGCACTGTAATGACATCCACACATCCACCACCCCATGAATGACTGATAATATTTACAGTCCAAGCCCTTTAATGACACGAACCAATCTCTAAATGACTGTTGATATATACAGTCAAAGCACTGTAATAACACCCACAAACTCACCACCCTACGAATGACTGTTGATATTCACAGTCCAAGCACTGTAATGACACCCACTGACCCACCACCCAATAAATGATGGTTGATATTTACAGTCCAAAAACTGTAATGACACACACACACTCACCACCCCATGAATGACTGTTGATATTTACAGTCCAAGCACTGTATTGACACAGTCACACCCATCACCCCATAAATGACTGTTGATATTTACTGTCTAAGCACTGTAATGACACCCACACACCCACCACTCCATAAATGACTGTTGATATTTACAGTCCAAGCTCTGTAATAACACTCACACACCCACCCTCCTATTTATGACTGTTGATATTTACAGTCCAAGCACTGTAATAACACCCACACACCCACTACCCCATGATTGACTGTTGATATTTACAGTCCAAGCAATGTAATGACACCCAAACACCCACCACCCTATAAATGACTGTTGATATTTACAGTCCAAGCACAGTAACGACACCCACACACCCATCAGCCAATGATTAATTGTTGATATTTACAGTCCAAGCACTGTAATGCTACCCACCACCCAATAAATGACTGTTGATATTTACACTCAAAGCACTGTAATGACACCCCAACACCCACGACCCCATGAATTATAGTTGATATTTACTGTCCAAGCACTGTAATGACACCCACACACCCACAACCCCATGAATGACTGTTGATATTTACAGTCCAAGCAATCTAATGATGCCTACCACCCTATGAATGGCTGTTAATATTTTAATCAAATCACTGTAATGAAACCCATACACCCACTACCCCATGAATGACTGTTGATATTTACAGTCCAAGCACAGTAATGACACCCACACACCCATCACCCAATAATTGATTGTTGATATTTATAGTCCAAGCACTGTAATGCTACCCACCACCCAATAAATGACTGTTGATATTTACAGTCCAAGCACTGTAATGACACCCACACACCCACAACCCCATAAATGACGGTTGATATTTACAGTCAAAGCAATGTAATGACACCCCAACATCCACGACCCCATAAATTATAGTTGATTTATACAGTCCAAGCACTGTAATGACACCAACACACCCACAGCCCCATGAATGACTGTTGATATTTACAGTCAAAGCACTTTAATGATACCCACCACAAAATGAATGACTGTTGATATTTACAATCAAAACAATGTAATGACACTCATACACCCACCACCCCATGAATGACTGTTGATATTTACATTCCAAGAACTGTAATGACATCCACACACCCACCACCCCATGAATGACTGTTGATATTTACAGTCCAAGCTTTGTAATGACACTCACACACCCACCACCACTTAAATGATGGTTGATATTTATAGTCCAAGCAGTGTAATGACACCGACACACCCTCCACCCCATAAATGACTGTTGATATTTTCAGTCCAAGCACTGTAATGACACTCACCACCCTCTGAATGACTGTTGATATTTACATTCAAAGCACTGTAATAACCCCCACACACTCACCAAACTATAAATAACTGTTATTATTCACAGTCCAAGCACTGTAATGACACTTACACACCCACAACCCAATGAATGATGGTTGATATTTACAGTCCAAGAACTGCAATAACATCCACACACTCACCACCCCATGAATGTCTGTTGATATTTACAGTCCAAGCACTTACATGATACCCACACACCCACCACCCTATGAATAACTGTTGATATTTACAGTCCAAGCTCTGTAATGAAACTCACACCCACCACAATAAATGAATTACTGTTGATATTTACAGTTTAAGCACTGTAATGACACCCACACACCTACCACACCATTAATGTTGGTTGATATTTTCAGTCCAAGCACTGTAGTGACATCCACACACTCACCGACCTATGAATGACTGTTAATATTTACAGTCCAAGTACTCTAATGACACCCACCACAGAATGGATGACTGGTAATATTTACAGTCCAAGCACTGTAATGACACCCACAACCCTATGAATGACTGTTAATAATTACAATCAAAACACTGTAATGACACCCACACACCCACCACCCCAAGAATGACTGTTGATATTTTCAGTCCAAGCACTGTAATGACACCCTCACACCCACCACCCCATAAATGACTGTTGATATTTACAGTCAAAGCAATGTAATGACACCCCAACACCCACCACTCCATAAATGACTGTTGATATTTACAGTCCAAGCTCTGTAATGACACTCACACACCCACCACCACTTAAATGATGGTTGATATTTATAGTCCAAGCACTGTAATGACACCGACACACCCACCACCCCATAAATGACTGTTGATATTTTCAGTCCAAGCACTGTAATGACACTCACCACCCTCTGAATGACTGTTGATATTTACATTCAAAGCACTGTAATAACCCCCACACACTCACCAAACTATAAATAACTGTTATTATTCACAGTCCAAGCACTGTAATGACACTCACACACCCACAACCCAATGAATAATGGTTGATATTTACAGTCCAAGAACTGCAATAACATCCACACACTCACCACCCCATGAATGTCTGTTGATATTTACAGTCCAAGCACTTTCATGATACCCACACACCCACCACCCCATGAATAACTGTTGATATTTACAGTCCAAGCTCTGTAATGAAACTCACACACCCACCACAATGAATGAATTACTGTTGATATTTACAGTTCAAGCACTGTAATGACACCCACACACCTACCACCCCATTAATGTTGGTTGATATTTTCAGTCCAAGCACTGTAGTGACATCCACACACTCACCGACCTATGAATGACTGTTAATATATACAGTCCAAGTACTGTAATGACACCCACCACAGAATGGATGACTGGTAATATTTACAGTCCAAGCAATGTAATGACACCCACACACCCACCACCCAATAAATGATGGTTGAAATTTACTGTCCACGAACGCTAATGACACAGACACACTCACCACCCCATGAATGACTGTTGATATTTACAGTCCAAGCACTGTAATGACACAGTCACACCTATCACCCCATAAATGACTGTTGATATTTACTGTCTAAGCACTGTAATGACACCCACACAACATCCACCCCAAGAATGACTGTTGATATTTACAGTCCAAACACTGTAATGACACCCACACACCCACCACCCCATGAATGACTGTTGATATTTACAGTCCAAGCTCTGTAATAACACTCACACACCCACCACCCTATGAATGACTGTTGATATTTACAGTCCAAGCACTGTAATGACACCCACACACCCACCACCCCATGATTGACTGTTAATATTTACAGTCCAAGCAATGTAATGACACCCAAACACCCACCACCCTATAAATGACTGTTGATATTTACAGTACAAACACTGAAATGACACCCACACACCCATCACCCAATGATTGATTGTTGATATTTACAGTCCAAGCACTGTAATGCTACCCACCACCCAATAAATGACTGTTGATATTTTCACTCAAAGCACTGTAATGATACCCCAACACCCACGACCCCATGAATTATAGTTGATATTTACAGTCCAAGCACTGTAATGACACCCACACACCCACAACCCCATGAATGACTGTTGATATTTACAGTCCAAGCAATCTAATGATACCCACCACCCTTTGAATGACTGTTAATATTTTAATCAAATCACTGTAATGACACCCATACACCCACTACCCCATGAATGACTGTTAATATTTACAGTCCAAGCACAGTAATGACACCAACACACCCACCACCCCTTGATTGACTGTTGATATTTACAGTCCAAGCACAGTAATGACACCCACACACCCACCACCCCATGATTGACTGTTCATATTTACAGTCCAAGCACTGTAATGACACCCACAACCCTATGAATGACTGTTAATAATTACAATCAAAACACTGTAATGACACTCACACACCTACCACCCCATGAATGACTGTTGATATTTTCAGTCCAAGCACTGTAATGACACCCTCACACCCACCTCCCCATAAATGACTGTTGATATTTACAGTCAAAGCAATGTAATGACACCCCAACACCCACGACCCCTTGAATTATAGTTGATATTTACAGTCCAAGCTCTGTAATGACACCCACACACCAACAGCCCCATGAATGACTGTTGATATTTACAGTCCAAGCACTTTAATGATACCCACCACCCAATGAATGACTGTTGATATTTACAATCAAAACACTGTAATGACACCCATACACCCACCACCCCATGAATGACTGTTGATATTTACAGTCCAAGAACTGTAATGACAACCACACACCCACCACTCCATAATTGACTGTTGATATTTACAGTCCAAGCACTGTAATGACACCCACACACCCACAACCCCATGAATGACTGTTGATATTTACAGTCCAAACACTCTATTGATAACCACGACCCTATGAATGACTGTTAATATTTACAATCAAATCACTGTAACGACACCCATACACCCACCACCTCATGAAAGACTGTTGATATTTACAGTCCAAGCACTGTAATGACACCCACACACCCACCACCCCATGATTGACTGTTGATATTAACAGTCCAAGCACTGCATTGACACCCCCACACCCACCACCCCATGAATTATGGTTGATATTTACAGTCCAAGCAATGAAATGACACCCACACAACCACCTTCCCATGAATTACTGCTGTTATTTACAGTCCAAGCACTGTAATGACACCCACCACCCTATGAATGACTGTTGATAATTACAATCAAAACACTGTAATGACACCCACACACAAACCACGCCAAGAATGACTGTTGATATTTAAAGTCCACGCACTGTAATGACACCCACACACCCACCAACCTATGAATGACTGTTGATATTTACAGTTCAAGCACTGTAATGACACCCGCACACCCACCACCCCATAATTGACTGTTGATATTTACAGTCCAAGCAATGTAATGACACCCAAACACCCACCACCCTATAAATGACTGTTGATATTAACAGTCCAAGCACAGTAACGACACCCACACACCCATCATCCTATGATTGACTGTTGATATTTACAGTCCAAGCACTGTAATGCTGCCCACCACCCAATAAATGACTGTTGATATTTACACTCAAAGCACTGTAATGACACCCCAACACCCTTGACCCCATGAATTATAGTTGATATGTAAAGTCCAAGCACTGTAATGACACCCACACACCCACAACCCCATGAATGACTGTTGATATTTACAGTCCAAGCACTGTAATGACACCCACACACCCACAACCCCATGAATGACAGTTGATATTTACAGTCCAAGCACTCTAATGATACCCACCACCTTATGAATGACTGTTAATATTTTAATCAAATCACTGTAATGACACTCATCCAACCACCACCCCATAAATGACTGTTGATATTTACAGTCCAAGCACTGTAATGACACCCACCACCCTATAAATGACTGTTGATAATTACAATTAAAACACTGTAATGACATTCACACACCCACCACCCCATGAATGACTGTTGATATTTACAGTCTAAGCACTGTAATGACACCCATACACCCACCACCCCATGAATGACTATTGATATTTACAGTCCAAGAACTGTAATGAAAACCACACACCCACCACCCCATAATTTACTGTTGATATTTACAGTCCAAGCACTGTAATGACACCCACACACCCACAACCCCATGAATGACTGTTGATATTTACAGTATAAGCACTCTAATAATACCCACCACCCTATGAATGACTGTTGATATTTACAGTCCAAGCACTGTAATGACACCCACACACCCACCACCCCATGATTGATCGTTGATATTTACAGTCCAAGCACTGTAATGACACCCCCACACCCACCACCCCATGAATGACTGTTGATATTTACAGTCCAAGCACTGTATTGACACAGTCACACCCATCACCCCATAAATGACTGTTGATATTTACTGTCTAAGCACTGTAATGACACCCACACACCCACCACTCCATAAATGACTGTTGATATTTACAGTCCAAGCTCTGTAATAACACTCACACACCCACTCTCCTATTTATGACTGTTGATATTTACAGTCCAAGCACTGTAATAACACCCACACACCCACTACCCCATGATTGACTGTTGATATTTACAGTCCAAGCAATGTAATGACACCCAAACACCCACCACCCTATAAATGACTGTTGATATTTACAGTCCAAGCACAGTAACGACACCCACACACCCATCAGCCAATGATTAATTGTTGATATTTACAGTCCAAGCACTGTAATGCTACCCACCACCCAATAAATGACTGTTGATATTTACACTCAAAGCACTGTAATGACACCCCAACACCCACGACCCCATGAATTATAGTTGATATTTACTGTCCAAGCACTGTAATGACACCCACACACCCACAACCCCATGAATGACTGTTGATATTTACAGTCCAAGCAATCTAATGATGCCTACCACCCTATGAATGGCTGTTAATATTTTAATCAAATCACTGTAATGACACCCATACACCCACTACCCCATGAATGACTGTTGATATTTACAGTCCAAGCACAGTAATGACACCCACACACCCATCACCCAATAATTGATTGTTGATATTTATAGTCCAAGCACTGTAATGCTACCCACCACCCAATAAATGACTGTTGATATTTACAGTCCAAGCACTGTAATGACACCCACACACCCACAACCCCATAAATGACGGTTGATATTTACAGTCAAAGCAATGTAATGACACCCCAACATCCACGACCCCATAAATTATAGTTGATTTATACAGTCCAAGCACTGTAATGACACCAACACACCCACAGCCCCATGAATGACTGTTGATATTTACAGTCAAAGCACTTTAATGATACCCACCACAAAATGAATGACTGTTGATATTTACAATCAAAACAATGTAATGACACTCATACACCCACCACCCCATGAATGACTGTTGATATTTACATTCCAAGAACTGTAATGACATCCACACACCCACCACCCCATGAATGACTGTTGATATTTACAGTCCAAGCTTTGTAATGACACTCACACACCTACCACCACTTAAATGATGGTTGATATTTATAGTCCAAGCAGTGTAATGACACCGACACACCCTCCACCCCATAAATGACTGTTGATATTTTCAGTCCAAGCACTGTAATGACACTCACCACCCTCTGAATGACTGTTGATATTTACATTCAAAGCACTGTAATAACCCCCACACACTCACCAAACTATAAATAACTGTTATTATTCACAGTCCAAGCACTGTAATGACACTTACACACCCACAACCCAATGAATGATGGTTGATATTTACAGTCCAAGAACTGCAATAACATCCACACACTCACCACCCCATGAATGTCTGTTGATATTTACAGTCCAAGCACTTACATGATACCCACACACCCACCACCCTATGAATAACTGTTGATATTTACAGTCCAAGCTCTGTAATGAAACTCACACCCACCACAATAAATGAATTACTGTTGATATTTACAGTTTAAGCACTGTAATGACACCCACACACCTACCACACCATTAATGTTGGTTGATATTTTCAGTCCAAGCACTGTAGTGACATCCACACACTCACCGACCTATGAATGACTGTTAATATTTACAGTCCAAGTACTCTAATGACACCCACCACAGAATGGATGACTGGTAATATTTA
Organism: Petrolisthes cinctipes; assembly: GCA_033782935.1. Classification (NCBI taxonomy): domain Eukaryota; kingdom Metazoa; phylum Arthropoda; class Malacostraca; order Decapoda; family Porcellanidae; genus Petrolisthes; species Petrolisthes cinctipes. The sequence goes on along the minus strand of JAWQEG010000251.1, from coordinate 603,860 downwards.
CAGTCCAAGCACTGTAATGACACCCACAACCCTATGAATGACTGTTAATAATTACAATCAAAACACTGTAATGACACCCACACACCCACCACCCCAAGAATGACTGTTGATATTTTCAGTCCAAGCACTGTAATGACACCCTCACACCCACCACCCCATAAATGACTGTTGATATTTACAGTCAAAGCAATGTAATGACACCCCAACACCCACCACTCCATAAATGACTGTTGATATTTACAGTCCAAGCTCTGTAATGACACTCACACACCCACCACCACTTAAATGATGGTTGATATTTATAGTCCAAGCACTGTAATGACACCGACACACCCACCACCCCATAAATGACTGTTGATATTTTCAGTCCAAGCACTGTAATGACACTCACCACCCTCTGAATGACTGTTGATATTTACATTCAAAGCACTGTAATAACCCCCACACACTCACCAAACTATAAATAACTGTTATTATTCACAGTCCAAGCACTGTAATGACACTCACACACCCACAACCCAATGAATAATGGTTGATATTTACAGTCCAAGAACTGCAATAACATCCACACACTCACCACCCCATGAATGTCTGTTGATATTTACAGTCCAAGCACTTTCATGATACCCACACACCCACCACCCCATGAATAACTGTTGATATTTACAGTCCAAGCTCTGTAATGAAACTCACACACCCACCACAATGAATGAATTACTATTGATATTTACAGTTCAAGCACTGTAATGACACCCACACACATACCACCCCATTAATGTTGGTTGATATTTTCAGTCCAAGCACTGTAGTGACATCCACACACTCACCGACCTATGAATGACTGTTAATATATACAGTCCAAGTACTGTAATGACACCCACCACAGAATGGATGACTGGTAATATTTACAGTCCAAGCAATGTAATGACACCCACACACCCACCACCCAATAAATGATGGTTGAAATTTATTGTCCACGAACGCTAATGACACAGACACACTCACCACCCCATGAATGACTGTTGATATTTACAGTCCAAGCACTGTAATGACACAGTCACACCTATCACCCCATAAATGACTGTTGATATTTACTGTCTAAGCACTGTAATGACACCCACACAACATCCACCCCAAGAATGACTGTTGATATTTACAGTCCAAACACTGTAATGACACCCACACACCCACCACCCCATGAATGACTGTTGATATTTACAGTCCAAGCTCTGTAATAACACTCACACACCCACCACCCTATGAATGACTGTTGATATTTACAGTCCAAGCACTGTAATGACACCCACACACCCACCACCCCATGATTGACTGTTAATATTTACAGTCCAAGCAATGTAATGACACCCAAACACCCACCACCCTATAAATGACTGTTGATATTTACAGTACAAACACTGAAATGACACCCACACACCCATCACCCAATGATTGATTGTTGATATTTACAGTCCAAGCACTGTAATGCTACCCACCACCCAATAAATGACTGTTGATATTTTCACTCAAAGCACGGTAATGATACCCCAACACCCACGACCCCATGAATTATAGTTGATATTTACAGTCCAAGCACTGTAATGACACCCACACACCCACAACCCCATGAATGACTGTTGATATTTACAGTCCAAGCAATCTAATGATACCCACCACCCTTTGAATGACTGTTAATATTTTAATCAAATCACTGTAATGACACCCATACACCCACTACCCCATGAATGACTGTTGATATTTACAGTCCAAGCACAGTAATGACACCAACACACCCACCACCCCTTGATTGACTGTTGATATTTACAGTCCAAGCAGAGTAATGACACCCACACACCCACCACCCCATGATTGACTGTTCATATTTACAGTCCAAGCACTGTAATGACACCCACAACCCTATGAATGACTGTTAATAATTACAATCAAAACACTGTAATGACACTCACACACCTACCACCCCATGAATGACTGTTGATATTTTCAGTCCAAGCACTGTAATGACACCCTCACACCCACCACCCCATAAATGACTGTTGATATTTACAGTCAAAGCAATGTAATGACACCCCAACACCCACGACCCCTTGAATTATAGTTGATATTTACAGTCCAAGCTCTGTAATGACACCCACACACCAACAGCCCCATGAATGACTGTTGATATTTACAGTCCAAGCACTTATATGATACCCACCACCCAATGAATGACTGTTGATATTTACAATCAAAACACTGTAATGACACCCATACACCCACCACCCCATGAATGACTGTTGATATTTACAGTCCAAGAACTGTAATGACAACCACACACCCACCACTCCATAATTGACTGTTGATATTTACAGTCCAAGCACTGTAATGACACCCACACACCCACAACCCCATGAATGACTGTTGATATTTACAGTCCAAACACTCTATTGATAACCACGACCCTATGAATGACTGTTAATATTTACAATCAAATCACTGTAACGACACCCATATACCCACCACCTCATGAAAGACTGTTGATATTTACAGTCCAAGCACTGTAATGACACCCACACACCCACCACCCCATGATTGACTGTTGATATTAACAGTCCAAGCACTGCATTGACACCCCCACACCCACCACCCCATGAATTATGGTTGATATTTACAGTCCAAGCAATGAAATGACACCCACACAACCACCTTCCCATGAATTACTGCTGTTATTTACAGTCCAAGCACTGTAATGACACCCACCACCCTATGAATGACTGTTGATAATTACAATCAAAACACTGTAATGACACCCACACACAAACCACGCCAAGAATGACTGTTGATATTTACAGTCCACGCACTGTAATGACACCCACACACCCACCACCCTATGAATGACTGTTGATATTTACAGTTCAAGCACTGTAATGACACCCACACACCCACCACCCCATAATTGACTGTTGATATTTACAGTCCAAGCAATGTAATGACACCCAAACACCCACCACCCTATAAATGACTGTTGATATTAACAGTCCAAGCACAGTAACGACACCCACACACCCATCATCCTATGATTGACTGTTGATATTTACAGTCCAAGCACTGTAATGCTGCCCACCACCCAATAAATGACTATTGATATTTACACTCAAAGCACTGTAATGACACCCCAACACCCTTGACCCCATGAATTATAGTTGATATGTAAAGTCCAAGCACTGTAATGACACCCACAAACCCACAACCCCATGAATGACTGTTGATATTTACAGTCCAAGCACTGTAATGACACCCACACACCCACAACCCCATGAATGACAGTTGATATTTACAGTCCAAGCACTCTAATGATACCCACCACCTTATGAATGACTGTTAATATTTTAATCAAATCACTGTAATGACACTCATCCAACCACCACCCCATAAATGACTGTTGATATTTACAGTCCAAGCACTGTAATGACACCCACCACCCTATAAATGACTGTTGATAATTACAATTAAAACACTGTAATGACATTCACACACCCACCACCCCATGAATGACTGTTGATATTTACAGTCTAAGCACTGTAATGACACCCATACACACACCACCCCATGAATGACTGTTGATATTTACAGTCCAAGAACTGTAATGAAAACCACACACCCACCACCCCATAATTTACTGTTGATATTTACAGTCCAAGCACTGTAATGACACCCACACACCCACAACCCCATGAATGACTGTTGATATTTACAGTATAAGCACTCTAATAATACCCACCACCCTATGAATGACTGTTGATATTTACAGTCCAAGCACTGTAATGACACCCACACACCCACCACCCCATGATTGATCGTTGATA
>JAWQEG010000250.1:630000-714037 GCA_033782935.1 Petrolisthes cinctipes | reverse complement strand
AATAAATAACTTGATAAATTAATAAATAATTTAATAAATTAATAAATAATTCAATAAATTAATAAATAATTCAATACAATAATAAATAATTTATTAAATTGAGAAATAATTTAATATATTAATAAATAATTTAATAAATTAATAAATAAAATTAATAAATAACACCATGGCACCTCAACTAACCTGTTCTACCTGCTCTGGTACTTTCGGCCCTACTATTTTCGCGAACAGAGACGTCCCTTGTTTGTAGATTTTGCAACTTACGAGAGGATACTTCGACCGACTTGAAGGCAGCACAACGCAAGATCGAGGGCCTTGAGTGAGAAGTTGGAAACACTACAGGAATTCGTCCACTCTCAACGTAGGAATGACATCGACTCCTACAGCACCCGTCGTCACAGCCCCCGTACAGACTGCCTCTACACCCTTACCTCCACCGGCACCACCAACTACACCATCTCCACGGGAGGAATTCCGCGTTGTCAGGAACAACATTCGACCCACAAGGAACATTATACCCATCACTACGTGCCAGAACCGCTTCAAGATCCTGGCCCAAGACGACGATGAAGACGACACCGAGGCCAGGCTGGTTGGTGACTCCATGGTAAGGGGTCAACTCACCGAGTTTTGTGGCCGAGCACCCAAGTCGAGGAAGCGATTTTGCATCCCGGGTGGCGGCCTAGACGACGTGATTGACTCAGTGGACGAAGTGACAAGCCTGGCCCCCGACAACACCACGTACGTCATCCACGTTGGAACTAACGACGTATTGAAGACCAGATCGGAAGAGCTCCTCAACAAGTACCGACAGATGATTGCGAAGTTCAAGGAAAAGACGAACAACATCATACTTTCTGGAATCATCCCCCGCAGACAAGCAGACACCCGTTTCTTCAACACCGCAACTAGTATCAACCGACGACTTGCCAGCATCTGCAACGAGGAGAACGTCGATTTCGTCAACACATGGGACAACTTTTATTTTGATGACTCGTTGTTCTCAGATGATGGTGTCCATCTGAATCAGGTAGGAGCAGCCCGTTTAGGACGTTTGCTAAACGACGCGGTCATCAACCATCGTACAAAAAACGGGACTGCCCAGGTACTTCAAGGTCAGGTAACGTAATACGAACAAACAGAATAACACGGGCAAACGTGCAGCTACCTAACCGAAATAGTCTAAAGGTTTTTTATGTTAACGCTCGCAGCATCCATAACAAATTCACAGATCTAGAGGAAATAACGCTCACAGAAAATTATGATATAATCGGCATTACAGAATCGTGGCTAAATACTGAAAATAGAGACTTCCTAGCAGAGTATAAAATTCCTGGCTATACAATATTTGAGAAAGGTCGAACTAATAAAAGGGGAGGCGGAGTACTATTATATATTAAAGATGACCTCAAACCGATCCTATTATCAAAGCCCCATATCGCTAACGTAGACACACTATATATACTCATTAGAAATAAATTCGGGATGAAACTTTTGTTAGCCTTATTATACAGACCCCCAGCTCAACCAGTACAAACTGACCATGATATCTATGAACAAATTAACGAGATGAGTAACACGCAAGAGGCCGTAATTCTTGGCGATTTTAATTTACCAGTAACAAAGTGGGGAGAACCATTATCAGCTCACTATGGTCAAGACCTTTATACTAACTTACAAGAGAGCTCTCTTATCCAATTTGTTAATAGTCCAACTCGTGGAAACAACGTTCTTGACCTAGTATTTGCAACAAAAGAAGACTTGATAGCGAATATTAACGTGGGTGATGAGTTTACTAATAGCGACCACCGCATAATCACATTCAGTATAAATTTCAATAGAAGCGAAATAAATTATAGCTACGAAAAAATCCCCGACTTTAGAAAAGCTAATTTTCACCAACTCAGAGCGATACTAAAAGATACCGATTGGAAATGTCTGCGAGACACTATTAACATTAATACACAATGGAACTTTTTCACTAATGCGTACGCAAAAGCGGTCAAAGATAGCATACCGTTAAAAAACCGACGTTCAGCACAAAACTTAAAGCCCAAGTGGTGGAATAAAGAGATAGCCGACTGTTTACGCGCCAAAAAGAACGCCCATAATAGAGTAAAAATCACAGACGACAATAACGAGCGGGCCAAGTTTTCAGACTTACGAAGAAAAGCCAAAAAGTTAATCAAACAGAGTAAAAAGGCCATTGAAAAACACGTTGCAAATCAAAGTAAGACAAACCCGAAAGAGTTCTACAGTTATATCCGGCATAAGAAAGTACTCACGTCAACTATCGGACCACTACTTGATGAGAATGGGGACTTTACTACAGATGAAGAGCGAATGAGTGGTATCCTTAACACTTTCTTTGCATCAGTCTTTACTACAGAAAACTCGAACGATATACCAGCAATAACAACAGTCGAAAATGAAAATACCGAGGTATTAAGTAATATCAGCATAACTGAAAGTGACGTAATAAAATGTATTGATAAACTAAATGTAAATAAGTCACCTGGGCCAGACACGATCTCCCCTCGCGTATTAAAGGAAGCAAAAAGCGAAATAGTAAAACCTCTGACTCTGCTCTTTAACTATTCCTTACACACTGGAACAATACCTGACGAATGGAAACTCGCTAACGTAACACCAATATTTAAAAAAGGCAGCAAGTCTCTACCTAGTAACTATCGCCCTATCAGCCTAACCTCGGTCGTATGCAAAATGCTAGAGACAATCATACGAGATAAACTTACAAATCACTTAGAGGAAAACAACTTACTTAGAGACACTCAACACGGTTTTCGTAATAAACGCTCTTGCCTAACGAACCTATTAGACTTTTTAAATGACATTTTCAATGAATATGATAAGAGTAAAGCAGTAGACATAATTTATCTAGATTTCCAAAAGGCCTTTGACAAAGTTCCCCATAAACGCTTAATATCTAAACTAAAATCACACAGAATCCAAGGCGATACCGTAAGATGGATAGAGAACTGGCTAAGAAACCGAAAACAACGCGTGGTAATAAATGGAAAATCTTCTAGTTGGACAGGCGTTACAAGCGGGGTGCCACAGGGGTCAGTTTTAGGGCCAATCCTATTCCTAGTTTACATAAACGACATAGACGAAGGCCTCTCATGTATAATATCGAAATTTGCTGATGACACCAAAATTGCAAATACAGTACTCACTATTGCGCAGACTAAAGAAATGCAAGATAATCTCGATAAATTGTCAAATTGGGCGAAAACTTGGCAAATGTCCTTCAATTCAGATAAATGTAAAGTGCTCCACATCGGACATCATAACGTAGCAGCAAACTACTCGTTAAATGGTAAGCAACTTAAAAGCGTGGATCGAGAGACAGACTTAGGGGTAACAGTATCAAGTAACCTAAAACCCAGTCAGCAGTGTACGGAAGTAATTAAGAAAGCAAATAAAACTATCGGCTTTATCGGCAGAGCATTCGAGTATAAATCTAAAGTCACAATCCTCACTTTGTATAATTCCTTGGTCCGTCCCCTTATGGAGTATTGTGTTCAAGCCTGGTGCCCGTATTACCAGAAAGATATAGCAAAATTGGAACGAGTCCAACGTAGAGTTACTAAAATGATACCAAGTCTGAGAAATAAAACGTATGATGAGCGGCTAAGCGAATTAAATCTATTCCCATTGATACAACGTAGACTGAGAGGTGACTTAATCCAGGTATTTAAAATAATCAAAGGCATTGATAATATGGACTGCAACAAATATTTCACTATTGATCAATCAAACTACACGAGAGGAAACGGCTGCAAAATCATAGGCAAATCTTTTAATTCGCACGAATCCAAGAATTTCTTTTTTAACCGAGTCGTCAACTTATGGAATGGGCTTCCCCGTAACGTAATTGACTGTAACACCGTAGACAGCTTCAAACGTCGCTTAGATAAACACCTTGCGTCTAATCCCCGACTTACAATGTTTACTAATGAATAATTTTTGCCCATTACAGGTGGCAAGTTAGCCAAATTTCACCTACTTTCTATCTTTCCTATAAAAAAATTTCCTTGTGGAGTATTTCTGCCAACCCCACAAGGTTCCCATTCCTGACTTTATTTCCTGTACGGCTCAGGCCGGAGGGAGTGGAGGGTGGGGAGAGAGCCTTCTACTTTGCTATCCTTACCTACGACTATCACTGGGGAGTAATTCATTCTCTACCAGTAACCTTCTAATCGGGTCACCTCGTTTGGACCGTAAGGTCTGTTGTGGTCTGTGTTTCTATGTAACTCTATGTAACTCTCTCTCTCTCTCTCTCTCTCTCTCTCTCTCTCTCTCTCTCTCTCTCTCTCTCTCTCTCTCTCTCTCTCTCTCTCTCTCTCTCTCTCTCTCTCTCTCTCTCTTACAACCCCAACTCACCAAAAAAAATTCGAACATTTTCTAGGGACGTGACTGCACACTTTGAATCCTCAGAGAGTTAGTTATTAAGAGAAGGAAGGGATATTTTTTTCTCCAAACTATGCCAGAAAACAGACGAGCTGGGTGATACTAATGGAGATCTGTTTCGTTCGTGGGTATAGTAGTGTGGAGGAAACAGAAGCCCACCGATTCAACCACAAGATTCATCTCAAGAGTCCAACGAACCAGCCTAAGTTTTCTTCGAGCATTTTGGTTCAGGTGTCTTCAGAGCTCTCCCTCCCTCTCCCCCTTCCTACTTCTCTCCTCCCCCCCCTTCTCTCCCCCCCTTCCTACTTCTCTCCCCCCCCCCCTTCCCTCCCCCCCCTTCCTACTTCTCTCCTCCTCTCCTTCCCTCCCTCCCTCTCCCCCTTCCTACTTCCCTCCCTCCCTCCCTTCCTTATTCCACGAGGCTAATTTCACGCATGTGTGGCTGGAAATGTCGGGAACAGAGGTGATGAAGGAGGACCGGTCTGAGAGGTGACTCAGTATACTATCAGCAGTGGGAGTGAAGAGAAGACCTACTTAGTGTTGAAGGAAAGTGATTGTTGTTCATTTGTAGTTTGGTTTTACTTTGCTTTATACGTGTTCAGGGTCTCCGAAAATTATCAGTACACTTGTTTGTCATTACTAGTTGATCAGTGTCAAAATTCCAGTCTTTTGCTGCTACATATACAGAGAATTTTAAGTTTTCTGTGTAAAAGATTTTGTGTTTACATTCCTTGGTTCAGTCGCGAGCTGATGGGATGGAGACACGAGCTCACTCATCACTGAGTCGTTTCTACCTGACGAGAGAGGGAGGGAGAAAGAGGGAGAAAGGGGGAGAGATGGGGGAGTGTTGCCACTTCTGACTGACATAGAACTATCGCACCATCCACTGAAAATTTCCTTCGAAGCATTCACTGGAGAGCGTTAGAGACGGGAAGGATGAATGCTAGTGGTTGGGTATGACTGTATGAGCAACATGAGTGATGATGTGGCAGGATGAATTTAATTAGTTGTATATTAAAGTTACACAGACAGACATGGTTCTCGTAATGTTGTGTAATATCAATTATTGTTGAAACACATTTTTCATTGAATATAGCAATTTCATCAAGTAAGTTTAAGTTTTATAGACACCAATCCCATCTGATGTCATTACAGTTCTGATATCGAACAATACTTATATATGACAACAATGCTAAAATCCAATACATAGGTTTGTTAATGTGAACTCAATCTCCATCATTAGTCCCTTCGCCCAAAGTTTAACCATAAATACTTACACAAGATAAAGACGTCTCTCCAGCCACGGTTATTGGAGTATTTGTTGATCTTTCTCCCTCCACCACCAGCCCCTCCATACCCTCCCTTCTTCCTCTCTCACTCCCCCATAACTCGTCAGGTAGAAGCGACCCCGTGATTAGTGTACTAGTGTCTCCAACTCATCAGCTCGCCACTGCAAGTAGATTGGTCGTGAATGTGTAATGGTCAAGTGTCCCATATTATTTACGGTATGAAAATCTACCCAAATGTTTACTCGATTGTGTTGTCAGAATTTTTTTTTTTTTTAGGCCGCCTTTGATAAACACTATACTAATGTTCATAAAAGTTCATTCCCTCGGTCGGCCACATTAAGGCCTCCATAGACTATCATTCATGCCTGAGCAAACTAGATGACTGTGCAATCATTTAAATTTGCCACACACCAGCAAGAAGACTGAGCAGTCACCACACATTATCATGCATCACTGTACAGGCGTGTGTGTGATTGACGAAAAGCTTGTTGGATATGGTTCAGTCACTTGCACAAACCATCAATCACACCCACACACACACCACGGTTATGCCTGCACAATCACCCGGTTTGCACAGGCATGATTGATAGTCTATGGAGGCCTTGAGGACTGAATTGCTTTTGGGTCAAACTACAAAACTCTGTTCGCAGTCTACCCTCTGTTGTTTATTCGTTGGAGCAACACACAGGTGATTCTGGTATATTGTGGCTGGCTGGTGCACCATAGTATTATATACAGTACTCTATTTTATTATATACACTACTCTCTTCTATTTTACATTGGTACTTTAATGGTAAATATTGGTAAACCTGTAAAATAAAATGGTGTTTAATACTATCATGTGCATTGGATGAAACGAATAAACCGAATAATTAATACTAAGTGTTATCAGGAGTTGTGTGTTGATCAGTGATACCGGAGAAGTAAATGAAAAAAACTGGTTTGCTCAAAGGAGATGGTGAAAAACAAATGAATGCAAACCAACTGAATACTGGTCAAGGTTATGAGGAGTGGTGCGTTAATCAGTGATGCCAGTGTAGTGAAATATGATGTGCATTTTAGTACTGGTGAAAAGTATATTAAGGCCAACAGACCTTAATCGCTTAGTGGTATAAGGAGTTGTGTTGATATGTGGTGCCGATAAAGTGAAAGATTGTCTCAAAGTAATAATGAAAAGTAAATAAAAAACGAGAGAAATACTGTCTTTAATAGCTTTAAAGAGTGGTTTGTTGATCAGTGATGTCGATGAAGTGAGAGAAGAATAGTTTTGCTCCCAAGGTGAAACTAATACAAACCTATTCTGCTAGAAGATTACACACCACTCAAAGACTCCACACCACTAAGACTATACCTACGATGCCAGAGTTATGTCGGCTGTCTACGGAGCAGGATGGGTGAGTTCTTTTGTAATTTTCATAATTGTTTTTAGCCTTATTTAAAGGCTTCTTGAAACCTGGCTGGGGTTAAGGTCGGTTGTATACCAGGTACAGTTTGCCAAGAAAAGACTGCAACCAAATTTGGTGGTGTGTGGCAATGTCTGGCAGCTGCTCCAAAGTAAACACTCTTATTTTATTAATGGATCACTCAGAACCTACAACCTTTGTATGGATAATTACATTCATCCTTACAACTATAGGTTCCGAGTGATCCATTGATAAAATAAGAGTGTTTACTTTGGAGCAGCTGCCAGACATTGCCACACACCACCAAATTTGGTTGCAGTCGTTTCTTGGCCAACTGTACACGTGGGTGTAGTGTCCAAATATAAAAAATAAGAGCAACACTTTTTCCCGTTATATTAATATTGAAAATAGATGGGATAAACTGTTGACCATAAATTGGAGTTATTGTATCCTACAAACTGTGCCACAAAAGAGCTGCTTCCCTTTTAGTAAATTCGAGTTGGTTTGTTTCCTGGGATAGTTGTGATATGTGCTCCTTGGCCCTGTGACTCCTGGTGACCGTGTGTACAGTACACACAGATGACGGAAGCTTCACATATTGTCATTAGAGATAAAATGTTATAGGACAATGGCTCTTTCGAAGAAATTCTTCTCTAAAATCTTTCATAGTAACAATCTGACCTTGCAAACAATAATGCACACCTATTATAAACTATAAGCTGCATAGGATAACATGTATTTGTTGTAAAGTCATATAATATTGGACGAAGGAAACTACCAGTCATATTGGAATTATGTCTGAATTACACGAGACATTTAATTTTCACTGATACATTCTTATCCTCAAATTTCTGTAAGTTTTATATAGGTCTTACCTTGCGCAACTCCCGGTAGTCTGCTAAGGTTAGGTCCCAGTAGTCTGCCACGGTCCAGGTTAGGTTAGGTTAGGTTTGGTCAGGTCTGGTCTGCCTAATTCTAAAACAAACTAATACTATTTGTGTTCGCCAAAAGTTGGAAAATCCGAGCCAACTTTTGCCAAAAGCTGGGTGATGGGGTATGGCCAAAACAGGATATTTGCTCAATAAATGGATGTTAAAATCAAACTAATCGAATGAAAACCTATAGGAAAAACTGTTTTGTCTGAAAATCCCTCGCATGTTTAACTCTGAAAGTTTACCGTAATATTCCCGAGATATATAATGCGCTAAATATATTGATATTCCCATTTAGCTTAATGTGGAAGTAGTTCTGCCAATTAAGTCTCTGTAGCTCTGTCACTGTTCGTTTATAACTTATAAAAGATATACTTGAAGGAGAACATGCTTTCACGAATGCGAACTAAAATTTCGCAGAATTATGAGCTGTATGTGAGAAACGTAGCAGGTACGAGTTTTTTTTAAGATTATAATTTATATTTAAATGTTGAAATAAGTGCCGCACCAACTACACTTATGCATCAATGTATTTTGGTGGAAACTTGGAAGATAGTTGACAAAAGGCATATTTACTGATAAACATTTAATAAATGGATTAAAGAAACTCAAAATGCAGCATAAACATTACCCCATCCCTTGTTGTAGCGTATTAATCCTAATTTCTGCACCCATACCTTACACAACCAGTCATTGTACCCGAAAAATTCCTAGCAGTGCAGTGGATAATTATTTTTCCTCCTATATCGACATGACCAGTGCCGTTCTGGTGGAGGATCGACTAACTATGTATTATAACAGTTTGCAACTCCCATGTCATAGAGCTCAGTGGATTGGTTGGAAGAATCGGTAGCGCATCAATTTACAAAAGAGGTTCTCCCCTCAAAATATTTAATGAACCAGGGAGAAAAATGACCTTTCTGACCTGTAAGACCCTGTAGGATGAGGGAAAAGATAGAAGGGGACAGTGTGTGGGTTTTGATCCGAAGGGGCGAAAAGTTTCATTAAGAACTGTATGTATGGTCTGAAGGGTCTCGAGTCTTGGGACGAGTCTTGGTGAGGTTTGAGGCAGGAGTTGGTGGCTTGTATAATCCATCGCTGATCGGATATATTGTTTGTACACTGTGGTTTCTTTGTGTCCAAATGTTGTGTTGGCAAGTGATCTGAGGGCATTAAGTCTTTGCATGCATTTGTTTTTGATGATTGTGTTGTTGTTTGAATGACGGATGTGTTTTGTTGTGCCAAGTATTTTGGGTGTGTGGTATAGGTGTGTTTATGGTGAGGTGAGGTGAGGTGTGGTGTGTAGCGGTTTTCAGCGTTCGTGTTTGTGAGAAGAGTGACAGTTGACTTGGTGGGTACTAATTTGTTTTGTTTGTGGTGTGTTGAGGTAGGGTTGATGTGAGTGGCTGTGTCTGCATGTGTGTGTGATAACTCGTCTGCGTAGGATGCTACGTGTATTTGTGGTGTCTGGGCTACTTTCCTCCCAAGAATTGGCTAGTCATATTTTTGTGTTATGCATGTTTGTGTTGTATATTAAGTTTGTGATGTTGTGGCGGGGGATGGCATCGAATGCTTTGCTGATATTCAATGTGGCGAGGAGTGTTCTGCGTGGGGGTGGGGGGGGGGTCTATCAGAGTTGATGCCATCAGAGATTATTTGTGTGAGGGCATATGGGAAGAGTGTTCGTTGAGTGTAGTGGTCTGAAACCCTGTGAGGATGCAAGGGGAATGTGTGGTGTGATTAGACTAATGAAGAGGCGCTCAGTAACTATGGATGTGGTGCAAAGGAGGGTGATGAGATGAAGGTAGTGTGGGATCTTTGTTGGGTTTGGGGATAGTGATGATATTTCCATGCTATTAGATGTTGTGTGAGTGGCTGTAGTTTGCTATGTTAGTGAGTGCTTGTATGCCTTGTGGTCCAAGGTGTAGGCTATTGTTACCGATGTTGTCAGGGCCACTGGTAGATGAGTGCTTGAGGTTGTGGATGATGTGATTCGTCTGACAGTTTGTGAATGGTGCTTAGTCTGTGTCAGTGGGGAAATTTCTTACGTCTGGTAACTCGTCGGTCTTTAGGGTGAAGGTGGCTGACATGAGAGAAATGGTGAATGAGGATGTTTGCTTGTTTATTTGAGGGTATATTGTCTGTTCTTATGATAGCTTCATATGATTGTGTAGTGTTGCTGTTGGACTGTGTGATGCTGTCTTAGAGTTTTGTAGACTGTTGGTGTTTTTGTGATAAAGTGTCAAACTTTTACCAAAGTGTTTTCTGTTCTTTAATATTGTTTGTGTAATTAGTGCTTGTATTTGTTGTGCGAGAAGATTTGCGAATATGTATTATTATTTCATTGTCTGATGATGAGGCCTTGAATTTATGGTGTAAAGTTGGGGTTGTGTTTCCTTCTGTTGCCTCTAGGGATGTGTTGTTAGTCTACGTTTTGCATAATTGTATTGGATATTTATACAGCAGTGTTGATGTTTGAAATGGTACAACAATCACAGAGTGTTATTCTGATTCGGTAGTGAAGACTTCCCAGTTGGCTCTTTTGTAGTTAGTGTGTCTGTTGTCAGGTGGAGTGATTCTTGTTTTGTGGTGATTATGATTGGGAGATGGTCAGAGCCAAAGGTTCTCACCACTATCAATGACGTTCTGGGGGCGAGGTTAGGGTGCAGAAGGTGATGTCAGGTGATGATGATGATGATTGGAAGAGGGCTTTGGTGAGGGATGTCGGTGTTGGTGAGTGCTTTTTAATGTGATGAGGTTGTCCATTCGAGAAAGGATTTGAAACCCTCTGTCTATGTCTGGGTTGTTGACATGCAAGACCAACGTCTTTGTGTTGAGGTCACCACTCGGAATGAGATCAGGTTGGTTAGTGATTTGTGGTGAAAAATTATGGGGAACTGTCGGGCAGGCTTGAGGGAGGATGTATAGGTTAAGTATTGTAATGCTTGTTGTTTTGCCAGTGGATACTATAACGGCTTGAATGTCCTCGATGGGGGAGAAGGGAGTTGGTGTGCACTGAATTCTTTATATTCAAGGGATTTGTGGACTAGGGTGGGGAGTCCAACGCCATTGTCGGTCTTGGCTGATGGTGGTGAAATTGGGAAAGGTAAGTGTTTTATATGTTGAGTAATCTTGTTCTTTGTAAGATGGCAATGTGTGTGTTCTTGTATTTTTGTGTTGATGCCATCTATGTTTAATTGAAGTATGTTAATGTTGTGTGTTGGTGCACGGGGGTGAGGAGTCTGTGAGGGGATGGAGATAATGGTGGTAGGGGTGAGGGTGATAGAGGTGGGAGTGAGGGTAAGGTGCTATTATAGTAGAGGTGAGGGACAGGTCTATGCGTTTGTGTAGTTTTTCTGGAGGCAAGTGAAGTACAGTCCCAAGTGAAAGATGGTCAATTTCTCCCAATATCAAGTACCTTGGTGCCAAATATGAGACATCAGGGGCAGAAGTCAGTATTGAGGATGGTAATAAAAAGCAACTACCTGATAATCGACACTGGT
Source organism: Petrolisthes cinctipes (assembly GCA_033782935.1). Lineage (NCBI taxonomy): Eukaryota > Metazoa > Arthropoda > Malacostraca > Decapoda > Porcellanidae > Petrolisthes > Petrolisthes cinctipes. The sequence goes on along the minus strand of JAWQEG010000250.1, from coordinate 702,476 downwards.
TAATCAAATGGGACAAGTATCTTTCACCTGGGCTGTACCACCCATTACTGTGTCCAACTGTACATGTGAAGTGGGTCCAGTTTGTTCAAGAGTTTCATTGAACAGAACCCTTTGTCTGTTTACTAGACGTGATGGGTTTTGAGCAGGTCTGACATGTTGTATTGTTTGATATCTCCAAGTTATGCCATGAAACTGATCCTATTAGTGGTATTGAGGTTGTTTGCTGATATAGTATGGTGGAATCTGTTTCGTTCCAATTCGACCAAGCTGTCCCTCGGCCCGGGCCACTTAATGGTAATTTTCATAACGGCAATGGGATGTTGCAAGGAATTCTCTGCTGTTTGTGTATTCGGGAAGACTACTGAATCCTCCAAGCTATCCCAGGATACAAATTTCCTTAATTATAATGGAGGACCAGTTTTGTGACATTGGCAAAAGGATATTGTAGCCCACACTTGTCTGTCGAGGTGCTGTATTAATGTTTCCTGGTATGATAAGGAAGACTGCTCTGTTCCTTTTATGGGGGCAGTACAGTGTTGATAAATTAGGACCAACTGAATAGCCTACCCCAAAGTATTAAAAACAACAGGACGAGCATTAATTTTGTTCACGTGGTTCTGTTTCCTGGTATACTTTTGACTTAAAAATTTACCAACACTGTACAGTCGGCGGCAAATATTTGTCCTGTGGCCAAATCCCCCAAGTCGTAAAGTAAGTAAGTATGGAAATATAAGCTTCACAGACTCTTGAATTAAACCATCAGAGAGGTGTGTTAATTTTCCACCTGGATATTATAATTCTGTATGTTGGTGAATGTGTTTGTTGGATGATTAGCTTTTGTTTTCCTTCAAAAAGTGGTGAATGAGGCCACACCACTCTTGCCTTGACTGTACTTCCCCTTAATTAATGTATAATGTCACTCTTCCTAACTTGGGTCTACCTCGTCGGCCCAACACTTTAATATTTTTTTAGCGTTTCCCATTTTTATTCAGTTGAATCCTATTAACAGGAATGCAGGATGTAACTTTAATTGTATCTAACTTTTTAATTATTTAAATTTGTTTTAATGAGGAGTTTGTAAAGATCCAAGTAAGATTACAGATCATATATAATAAGAGTTAAATGGAAGGGGGTTATATTTGTGATGTTCACGTTGTATTTGTATACTATAATTAACACTTGAATCATTAGGTAATATTGTCTACAGCCTCCACCTCAAAGACAATGTACACTCGTGATACGTAATTTCTGACCAGAGACGAACGGCAGGCACCACACACACACACACACACATACCCTGCATTCGAACTCCTCAGCCTATATATGTGTACTGGGTGGGGAAATGAGCAATATACCAGGCGATTCAAATCTTTCTGCTCCTCACACTCTGGTCAGAAATTATGTATCACGAGTGTACACAAAAATATTTGGTTGGTTGGTAGCCTACAAACACTTCCATCCAGAACAGTGAGGGTTGTTACACATCTCCATGGAGTGAAGGATGATGGGGTTTATTCAAAATGCCAAGAGCCCTATACAGTAATTCCTAAGCAATTTAAAACGGGTAGTAATCAGAGGGGTTCACAGCTCACGGGCACACGAGATGATACTATGTTGAGCACAGTGACCTCCCTGGTTGAAAGTGTGTGTGGGTGTACAGTTGGACACAGTAATGGGTGGTACAGCCCAAGTGAAAGATGGTCAGTTTCTCCCAATATCAAGTTCCTTAGTGCCAAATAGTAGACATCAGGGGCAGAAGTCAGTATTGAGGATGGTAATAAAAAGCAAGTACCTGATAATAGACACTGGTAGGTTTCACCTGGGCTGTATCACCCATTACTGTGTCCAACTGTACACACGAGATAAAAAGTATCTATCAGGTGTAGTCTGTAGGTGATGGACACAGCTCATGATGGCCTGGGAATAGACAATCTAAATGTCTGTATCCATCGTGTAAGGTGTCAATGTTTCAAAAAGGAATTGCACATAAAAAAAAAACGGTTAAACATTGCATTATTTATTGTGTCTTCTACAGGTGTGTGGATGGTGCCCAAGTCGTTGGAGAGCAGTAATGATTACTATCGGCAGCCGTAATCCTTCTACTCCTCCTGGTCGCTGGCCATGAAACTTGAATAGCAGTCAGTCTCCTGGATGGGTATGAGGAAAGCACATCATCAATAGTTTGTGGGGGGGAAATAGAATCCAGGATAGTGAAGCTAAGAAAGACTTGTTTGAAGAAATGGAATAAGAATTTTCAAAAGTATAAGTTTGAAGAAATCTAACAAAAAAGAATATTGTTAACATACTTTTCAAAAGTATGATAAGTTTTCATGAAAATAATTTAGTCATGTACTGGTAATGTGAAATATTTTCATGTGTTTTGTGTCCCTTGGCAGTATGTTGGAGTGGAACATGTTGGAGTGGGACGTGTTGGTTGGTCCCTGGTTCCAGTATTGACAAGGCTCCATTGTGATGTTGGCTTGGGTAAGTATAATATTGTTTATAAGTATTATAAAGTTAGTGTTCTTATGATATGATACAGGAAATAGAATTTGGAAGAATTGAATGATAATGCAAGAGGTTAATAGTTTAAATAAACAGGAAGATTAATTAATATCGGTAAAAGATGTTGAATTTTAGTCAACTGCTTCACAAAAAGAATAAATAGTAAAATAAAGTAGTTTAAATGTAATGAAGATATCTTGAGAGAAAGTTGATATCTTTAATAAAAGAAAAGTTAATGACAGTTAAAAATATGAAGCCTAATAAGTATGAGAGAAAAGTGATGATAATAAAACAAAATAGTGAAGGGTAATATAAAGATGTATATATTAATAATGGCCGCATAAAAAAAAAATGCATGTAAACGAATTTCTGGAGCCGACTGTACATGTGTATTGTGTGTGAGAGTGTGGTAACAACTTATATTAATGGCTTCTGTAACTCATAATAAAATCATAGTTACCATTTAAATACTGTAGAAGTTATTGAATGTTTCTAATGATGATGTTTGTTATTGCAGGTGGTGAAGGAAGTGGTTTGATGCGCCAGTACACACACCCAGTCCTTCATTGTACTGGGTGGTACAGCATTGTGCGGACACGTGTACTGGCGCGGGGCTACACTCTCCTGAACACACACACACACACACACACACACACACCCTGAACCAGCCAGTAGTGGGGGTGTGAGCCTTTCAGTGTGCTGGGTACGGTTGGCCACACGAATTCTTACACAGGCTATATGGAAAGAGAAGTCATTATTCTGGAAGTACTGCAATGAATGTTCTACCAAGAGCCTCAGTGATTGCTGGATAACAAACCTAATAATAAAAAATGTTGTATTGCAGTTACAGTTGCCAAAAAAGGAATTGGGACAAATCTTAATGGAACTTTAACCATAGTAATATCCACAACTATTTGTATGGACTATAAGCATGTATAACAGAAGGAAATATACATATCCTTCTGTAATACATACTTATGATGCCTACAAACAACTATGGACATTAATATATTTAATGTTCTATCAATAGTTGTCGCAATTCCTTTTTTGGCAACTGTACATAGTGTTACATTTTCTGTATGTTGGAAAACCACTGTGTGTTGTGGCCAATAGTACGTGTATATATATATGTGTGTGTGTGGTGCTGTGTTCGGGTGGAAGTGACCCCCTTCCCCCCTTGGTGCTGGGGACCAAGGGGGGAAGTATTACACTCTGCAGTTACCTGAAGGAACCCCGTTGGGCCCCCCTTATAATTATGAGGGGGGCCCGGGGGTTTCCTGAGGGGACATGCATGAGTAATCTCCAATCTTGTATTGAAGTAGCATATCGTTACTTTGATATGCCCGAATACGAATTTCAATTATTATTTTTTTTTTTTTTTTTTTAATAAATATTTTTGGCGGGATGATCCTGGTTGGGTTCCGGAGAGTCTTCGAAGTATGAAATAAAAGGAATAGAATGTATTAAGGTACCTCAAAAGAAAATAAGTTTTGTTTTGTATCCTGGTATATAAAAGATTGAGAAATGGAATTATTTGTTACTATACGAAAAAATTGACGAGAGGAGTGCTAGAAATGTTGGTGTTCCATAGGTGTGTGTGTGTGTGGTATGGGCTGAGGTAGGTCTAGATTACAGATGTGAAAACGCGGCCAGAGAGGGGGAGATACAGTACATAGAAATAGAGTATATAGATGTACAGTCTGCCTCAAGAATTCATATATACAACTGTAACATAAAGGATTCGTAACGACTAGAAAATGTTATGCATTAATTTGGTAACGCCAAACTTTTCTAGTAATGATGTCTGGCTAATACTAGAATCCATCAGAATAACAATGCCTATGGTGTGTGTTGAATAAAGACACCTATTAACTAATGTCCTGTCTACGAATTCCTAAGGCCGACTGTACACCAACCTGTGAGTATGAAGATATTTTTGCGATGGGAAAAGGTGAACTTGCAACGATGAGAAATAGGGTTAATGGCAAATAAGGTAATTTTTTTTATTGGGAAAATTATTTACGCAAGTTGGCATTGGGATGTGAAATGTAATAAATGAGTGAGACTGTGGACAGGAATTGTGTATTGTGTTGACGACACTGGTCCTACTCCACCATGTCAAGTAAGTAACTCTGCCAGCCATAGTATACTGTGTGTCCCATAGTGTTGTAGGCAATGGCGGCAGCCCTACTCGGTTACATCAGTACAGATCCACTTCATTTAGAGCTGATGCCAAATGGGGAAAAAAAGGTGAAATTGGCAGTACAATTTCTGTGTAGCTATGGCTGGAAATGCCCTACAGGTGCATAATAATAATGAAGTATATATTTTCCTTAGTGACTTATATATTACTTAGGTAGGCAGTTTAGTGTTTTATGCTATAACTATATTTAAGTACTTAGTCAGTATAGTGTCGTATTATTAGTATGGGTGATGTAGTGTCTTATGTGGTGTGTGTTCTGCTTGCGGTACTGAAATACGAATGTTATGTTCCATAGATTATTTATTTATTTCCCGCAGATAAAAGTTGTCGGCGGAACTGTGTTTTTGGCTAGATGAGTTTTGTCACTTTCAGGGTTATTACTTTTCAGGAAAAAGTGTACGGTTTTTTAACAAAGGTTTTTATTTTCCTCTGAGTACTACTTCAATCAACTCTTCATAACAATTCCACTACACAACTTGCAATACAACCAAACTATATTTTGTTTTTTATATATATGAGGCGTTCATCTGCACACTGGAGGTAACACTGTTAGTGAAATGTTCCCCATGACAAGTATATTGTACCGCCCCAGATGCTAATATTAGTGTTATGCTGTGGCTGTGTCCATATGATGTGTGTACAGGATGGGTGAGTGTAGCTTATATAATTTTTTAGTACTGTATATGGCTAGTGGGGATATAATCGCTATTACCTACACAAATCGAATCCTTCTGAGGCAGGAAGGTGGATGCGCATCTCGGCCAGATGAATTCTATAATCATGAGTGAAATGGTCGACAAGTGCAGCCTCCACGCGCTCCACTTTACCTTACCTGAGTTGTGTGGGTGAGTTGCATATGGCCAACTTACCTGCCAACCACAACAACGTGGCCAACTGTTCTTTTATTTTATACAAATAAACCAAAATGCATTAACACAATATCACGCCTCTAATCCCGGCCAGCTTTTAGTTAGGCAAGGTGGGCTAACAATCTCCCGCTCGTCGAATTTGTTGTTTTTTTGTGTGATAAGAGAGATCATATTTATTTGGTAACTGGAATGCTAGGACATTAAATCAGTACGGCAACATCGAACAACTTGTTGCTGGGTTTGAAAGGTACGGCCTGGATATGTATGTGTTGACGAACACTTGGTTAACTGGAATACATAACATGAAGTTACATAGTGGCTTGAGTTTGTTGGTTTCTGGAACAAAAGAATTTGTATAATGGAAAATAAATACATTATTATATTAATACATTGTTTTATTTTCCCATCAGGTGAATATGTTGATATTTTCATACCTGTAAGAGTGTAGGCTTCAAATAAATTGTTTTTATCTTATTATAATACTGTGTGTGAGACAAATCCCTCAGACAGGTGTTATAATAACATCCATTGTTATACAGTATTCAAATACTGTACAGTCGGCCTCATGTATTCGTATACACCACTGTGACATCAAGGCTCCTAACAACTGGACAATGATGTTAATTAATTTCCTAACACCAAACTTTAATAGATAATTTATTTAACTATAATATTTGAATCAGTGAGAACAACATTTTGAGTAGAATAGAATACACATCCCTTATAACCAATGCTGTGTACCAATTCCTGAGGCCGACTGTACACTCACAGTCAGAAATTGTGTCCTGATCCCTTGGCACGGTGAACTGCAACTATCCAAGCTTTGATGATTCGAACCAATGTGTGTTGTAGGGAGACTCACAGTTGTCGTTCGAACCTTCAAAGCTATAAAGGCTATTTGCGATTCATCTTGCCAAGGGATCGGGACACAATTCCTGACCGTGAGTGTACGTGTAAGGGTGTATGTAGAGTTTAAATAAAACCTGTTGATGTTATTATAATACTGTACGTGTAAGGGTGTATGTAGAGTTTAAATAAAACCTGTTGATGTTATTATAATACTGTACGTGTAAGGGTGTATGTAGAGTTTAAATAAAACCTGTTGATGTTATTATAATACTGTACGTGTAAGGGTGTATGTAGAGTTTAAATAAAACCTGTTGATGTTATTATAATACTGTACGTGTAAGGGTGTATGTAGAGTTTAAATAAAACCTGTTGATGTTATTATAATACTGTACGTGTAAGGGTGAATGTAGAGTTTAAATAAAACCTGTTGATGTTATTATAATACTGTACGTGTAAGGGTGTATGTAGAGTTTAAATAAAACCTGTTGATGTTATTATAATACTGTACGTGTAAGGGTGTATGTAGAGTTTAAATAAAACCTGTTGATGTTATTATAATACTGTACGTGTAAGGGTGTATGTAGAGTTTAAATAAAACCTGTTGATGTTATTATAATACTGTACGTGTAAGGGTGTATGTAGAGTTTAAATAAAACCTGTTGATGTTATTATAATACTGTACGTGTAAGGGTGTATGTAGAGTTTAAATAAAACCTGTTGATGTTATTATAATACTGTACGTGTAAGGGTGTATGTAGAGTTTAAATAAAACCTGTTGATGTTATTATAATACTGTACGTGTAAGGGTGTATGTAGAGTTTAAATAAAACCTGTTGATGTTATTATAATACTGTACGTGTAAGGGTGTATGTAGAGTTTAAATAAAACCTGTTGATGTTATTATAATACTGTACGTGTAAGGGTGTATGTAGAGTTTAAATAAAACCTGTTGATGTTATTATAATACTGTACGTGTAAGGGTGTATGTAGAGTTTAAATAAAACCTGTTGATGTTATTATAATACTGTACGTGTAAGGGTGTATGTAGAGTTTAAATAAAACCTGTTGATGTTATTATAATACTGTACGTGTAAGGGTGTATGTAGAGTTTAAATAAAACCTGTTGATGTTATTATAATACTGTACGTGTAAGGGTGTATGTAGAGTTTAAATAAAACCTGTTGATGTTATTATAATACTGTACGTGTAAGGGTGTATGTAGAGTTTAAATAAAACCTGTTGATGTTATTATAATACTGTACGTGTAAGGGTGTATGTAGAGTTTAAATAAAACCTGTTGATGTTATTATAATACTGTACGTGTAAGGGTGTATGTAGAGTTTAAATAAAACCTGTTGATGTTATTATAATACTGTACGTGTAAGGGTGTATGTAGAGTTTAAATAAAACCTGTTGATGTTATTATAATACTGTACGTGTAAGGGTGTATGTAGAGTTTAAATAAAACCTGTTGATGTTATTATAATACTGTACGTGTAAGGGTGTATGTAGAGTTTAAATAAAACCTGTTGATGTTATTATAATACTGTACGTGTAAGGGTGTATGTAGAGTTTAAATAAAACCTGTTGATGTTATTATAATACTGTACGTGTAAGGGTGTATGTAGAGTTTAAATAAAACCTGTTGATGTTATTATAATACTGTACGTGTAAGGGTGTATGTAGAGTTTAAATAAAACCTGTTGATGTTATTATAATACTGTACGTGTAAGGGTGTATGTAGAGTTTAAATAAAACCTGTTGATGTTATTATAATACTGTACGTGTAAGGGTGTATGTAGAGTTTAAATAAAACCTGTTGATGTTATTATAATACTGTACGTGTAAGGGTGTATGTAGAGTTTAAATAAAACCTGTTGATGTTATTATAATACTGTACGTGTAAGGGTGTATGTAGAGTTTAAATAAAACCTGTTGATGTTATTATAATACTGTACGTGTAAGGGTGTATGTAGAGTTTAAATAAAACCTGTTGATGTTATTATAATACTGTACGTGTAAGGGTGTATGTAGAGTTTAAATAAAACCTGTTGATGTTATTATAATACTGTACGTGTAAGGGTGTATGTAGAGTTTAAATAAAACCTGTTGATGTTATTATAATACTGTACGTGTAAGGGTGTATGTAGAGTTTAAATAAAACCTGTTGATGTTATTATAATACTGTACGTGTAAGGGTGTATGTAGAGTTTAAATAAAACCTGTTGATGTTATTATAATACTGTACGTGTAAGGGTGTATGTAGAGTTTAAATAAAACCTGTTGATGTTATTATAATACTGTACGTGTAAGGGTGTATGTAGAGTTTAAATAAAACCTGTTGATGTTATTATAATACTGTACGTGTAAGGGTGTATGTAGAGTTTAAATAAAACCTGTTGATGTTATTATAATACTGTACGTGTAAGGGTGTATGTAGAGTTTAAATAAAACCTGTTGATGTTATTATAATACTGTACGTGTAAGGGTGTATGTAGAGTTTAAATAAAACCTGTTGATGTTATTATAATACTGTACGTGTAAGGGTGTATGTAGAGTTTAAATAAAACCTGTTGATGTTATTATAATACTGTACGTGTAAGGGTGTATGTAGAGTTTAAATAAAACCTGTTGATGTTATTATAATACTGTACGTGTAAGGGTGTATGTAGAGTTTAAATAAAACCTGTTGATGTTATTATAATACTGTACGTGTAAGGGTGTATGTAGAGTTTAAATAAAACCTGTTGATGTTATTATAATACTGTACGTGTAAGGGTGTATGTAGAGTTTAAATAAAACCTGTTGATGTTATTATAATACTGTACGTGTAAGGGTGTATGTAGAGTTTAAATAAAACCTGTTGATGTTATTATAATACTGTACGTGTAAGGGTGTATGTAGAGTTTAAATAAAACCTGTTGATGTTATTATAATACTGTACGTGTAAGGGTGTATGTAGAGTTTAAATAAAACCTGTTGATGTTATTATAATACTGTACGTGTAAGGGTGTATGTAGAGTTTAAATAAAACCTGTTGATGTTATTATAATACTGTACGTGTAAGGGTGTATGTAGAGTTTAAATAAAACCTGTTGATGTTATTATAATACTGTACGTGTAAGGGTGTATGTAGAGTTTAAATAAAACCTGTTGATGTTATTATAATACTGTACGTGTAAGGGTGTATGTAGAGTTTAAATAAAACCTGTTGATGTTATTATAATACTGTACGTGTAAGGGTGTATGTAGAGTTTAAATAAAACCTGTTGATGTTATTATAATACTGTACGTGTAAGGGTGTATGTAGAGTTTAAATAAAACCTGTTGATGTTATTATAATACTGTACGTGTAAGGGTGTATGTAGAGTTTAAATAAAACCTGTTGATGTTATTATAATACTGTACGTGTAAGGGTGTATGTAGAGTTTAAATAAAACCTGTTGATGTTATTATAATACTGTACGTGTAAGGGTGTATGTAGAGTTTAAATAAAACCTGTTGATGTTATTATAATACTGTACGTGTAAGGGTGTATGTAGAGTTTAAATAAAACCTGTTGATGTTATTATAATACTGTACGTGTAAGGGTGTATGTAGAGTTTAAATAAAACCTGTTGATGTTATTATAATACTGTACGTGTAAGGGTGTATGTAGAGTTTAAATAAAACCTGTTGATGTTATTATAATACTGTACGTGTAAGGGTGTATGTAGAGTTTAAATAAAACCTGTTGATGTTATTATAATACTGTACGTGTAAGGGTGTATGTAGAGTTTAAATAAAACCTGTTGATGTTATTATAATACTGTACGTGTAAGGGTGTATGTAGAGTTTAAATAAAACCTGTTGATGTTATTATAATACTGTACGTGTAAGGGTGTATGTAGAGTTTAAATAAAACCTGTTGATGTTATTATAATACTGTACGTGTAAGGGTGTATGTAGAGTTTAAATAAAACCTGTTGATGTTATTATAATACTGTACGTGTAAGGGTGTATGTAGAGTTTAAATAAAACCTGTTGATGTTATTATAATACTGTACGTGTAAGGGTGTATGTAGAGTTTAAATAAAACCTGTTGATGTTATTATAATACTGTACGTGTAAGGGTGTATGTAGAGTTTAAATAAAACCTGTTGATGTTATTATAATACTGTACGTGTAAGGGTGTATGTAGAGTTTAAATAAAACCTGTTGATGTTATTATAATACTGTACGTGTAAGGGTGTATGTAGAGTTTAAATAAAACCTGTTGATGTTATTATAATACTGTGTGGTGTGTGAGAGAGAAATCACACACACAGGTACGGTAATAATAACAGTTTTATTTATATGAACCGTATTATACCCTTTGCCTAAGATTATAACAACATTGGTGAAATGAAGACATCAAACCTATGCCTCCAAAATATCAACATTGTATGAAGGTATACTATGTGAAGCTGGTTCACAATACACTCAATACTCACACCATGCTCATATTAAACTACTTTTTCGAGTAAAAAGTTCTTCGTCTCTCAATGTGTATTTCAAATGTATACAAATTGAGTAACTAACAGCCTTTTCCTCAAAGTACAACGTAAATATCAGCTACAGTTTCTATTATTTCATAAAAAAAAAATTGGTAATGAATTTGAAAACTATTTAACCTATACAATACTTTGAAGATTATATCAAATCAATTAATCCATCTTCAATGAGAATACCATTATATTTTTTTTTTTCATGAAATTATGCAATGTTGATATTGTTAGTTTACGAGGTAATATACTTTTGGTACAGCCACAATCAAATATCCACCCACACTTTCCTACCATCGTACTAAATATCTTGGTAATAAAGCACAACACGTGTATGATTTTGCACCACCTCATAATTATAATTGAGGGGGTTGAGTTGATATAACATGTTATATGATTATATTTTGATTTGATTGTGGCTGTACACTCGTGATACATAATTTCTGACCAGAGTGTGAGGAGCAGAAAGCTTTGAATCGCCTGGTATTGTTCATTTCCCCACCCAGTACACCTATAGAGGCTGAGTTCGAATGTAGGGTACCGTATGTGTGTGTGGTGCCTGTCGGTCGTCTCTGGTCAGGGATTACGTATCACGAGTGTACACTCGTGATACGTAATTTCTGACCAGAGACGAACGGCACACACACACACACACATACCCTGCATTCGAACTCAGCCTCTATAGGTGTACTGGGTGGGGAAATGAACAATACCAGGTGATTCGAAGCTTTCTGCTCCTCACACTCTGGTCAGAAATTATGTATCACGAGTGTACATTGGAGCTTCTTGATTTCTCCAAAGTAGGCCAGGAAACAAACAACACCAGATGAACAATAATTATGGTGGCCTGTTGCTTGGAATAGTTTGGAAGAATCAGATGCTTCACATTAACCAACACTGTACTGCTCTCCCCTTTTCGTTGGAATTGATAAATTATATTATAGAAATTAAAAGAAAGCTTAAATCAGAAGGCAGGATATACAAAGCTTGAAACATAACAGTGTCTCTATATTGGCTGCTGCTACTGTACAATTGTTTTAACTATTTATTTGTTTATTGCCTTCCCCTTCAATCTTTACTCTGGTCATGTGTGTTTGATCAATATGACATAACAATTATAAGGAATAATTTACAAGTACAGATAATACTTCTGCCATAACTACACCAATGAGTGAACCAGACAATATATAAATATACAATATACAAATCCACAATACATAATAACAACACTTCCTTAACCAGTGCACTAAATATAAGTCAAGTTACTGTTATACATACCAGACAATAATTCCACAATGTACAGTTGGACACAGTAATGGGTGGTACAGCCCAGGTGAAAGATACTTGTCCCATTTGAGTAACCAGTGTGTATTATGAGGTAGTTGCTTTTTATTACCATCCTCAATACTGACTTCTGCCCCTGATGTCTCCTATTTGGCACTAATAAGGAACTTGATATTGGCACAAATGGACCATCTTTCACTTGGGACTGTACCACCCATTACTGTGTCTAACTGTACAATAACAACGTTTTCTTAACCAGTGGACTAAATTTAACTAAATATAAGCTAAGTACTGTTAAGGAATAAATGGGCCATATTCAAGAACATTCGTGGTGCATACGATGGTTGGTACAAAGACTCCATAGACAAACAAACAATAGAGCCATCGTACCGGTACCACACCATCATCAACACCAAGGATGTTCTTGAATACGACCCAATGAATGAATGGTCAGGTATGAGTGTTGTTATTATTATGTGTGATTGATTGATATTAAGTGCCGCAACAGTGAGGTCATATAGCGCCATGAGAGAGAGAGAGAGAGAGAGAGAGAGAGAGAGAGAGAGAGAGAGAGAGAGAGAGAGAGAGTGTGTGTGTGTATGTGTGAGAGGGTATAGTTTTAGAAGAGAGAGAGCGAGAGTGTGTGTGTATGTGTGAGAGGATATAGTTTTAGAAGAGAGAGAGAGAGACGACTGTACTCTATCATTCTCCTGTGATAGAAAGGATTGGAGGGACACAGTACGTCGCATCAACGAAGCCCTGGAGAAAATTGTGTGTTGGAGCAAGAGATGGCAGATCACCCTCGCCCCTGACAAGACTCAATTAATGCTGATCTCCAGAAGGCAGGACCTGACAGACCTTCCTCCTCCAGACATCCTGCTTGAAGGTAGAAGGCTCCCACTCCAAAATTCCACCACCATCCTTGGAGTGGAGTTTGACTCAGGCCTCACCTTCACCAAACATGTCAAAAATGTGGCCAAAAACGCAGCCTGGAGACTGGGGTGTGTCCGTCGGGTATCTCACCTGTTAGATGCCAAGGGAGTGGAGGTGCTGTATAAAGCACAAGTACGTCCCCTCATGGAGTACTCTCCTCTCTCTTGGACCTCATGTCCTCCCTCCTACCTGGCCACACTTGACAGAATTCAGGCAAGAGCACAACGTCTGGTGCAACACAGTGCAGTACAACACACTGCCAAACTTCAACCCCTTCAGGAGCGACGAGATGTAGCAGGGCTGTGTGTTATGAAGAAGGCCCTCACCCTCCATACTCCACACCTTACAACCCTACACCTCCCAAACCAGACGGCACCAGTCTACGAAACCAGGACAGCAGCACACAGACAACAGCAGGTACAGGTACCCTTCTCCAGGACGGAGCATCACCTCCGGTCATACCTGCCTCGCTATGGACGGCTCTGGAACTCCCTGGTCAACAACACCAACCTTCAACACGACGCAACTCTACAAGCTTTCAAGAGAGAAGCCAACAGATGGGTGATGACATCTAGAAACCACAATGTACAGTAGTCTAATTTAGCTATAGATAGTTTTAGAGTCAAAACTAAAACTTTAGTTTAAGTAGTAATAAGGCTAGACTAATTATCTAATAAGAACCCTAAAAACATATTCATAAGTCCTAATACTAAGTTAATAAGATGTAAATATGAATGTCAGTTACAGGTTAAGCTATGTTATAAGGGACCTTACTACTAGATATTAGACAACATTTGTACACTGTTTAAATAAAAAAAAAAGAGAGAGAGAGAGAGAGAGAGAGAGAGAGAGAGAGAGACAGCTGTAAGAGAGTGAGAATGTGAGTGTGTTGTTATGTGTGATGTCCTCATAATAATAATAATCATCATCTTCATCTCACCATTTACAGTAGTGATGTCAGTCAGTGATGAGGTGCCAATGTGATGATGCATTTCTGGTGTGTCTTCATAACCACTTCACTTCACAACCTGCAATACAACCCAAGTAAACATAAGTGTCATATTATATTCAATCAACTAGTTCTTTCGTCAATAAATTCCCAACACTCTTTTACCTGCACTCTGAAAAGTTAGGTATAGTTGGACACAGTAATGGGTTGTACAGCCCAAGTGAAAGATGGTCCATTTGTGCCAATATCAAGTTCCTTAGTGCCAAATAGGAGACATCAGGGGCAGAAGTCAGTATTGAGGATGGTAATAAAAAGCAACTACCTGATAATAGACACTGTTTACTCAAATGGGACAAGTATCTTTCACCTGGGCTGTACCACCCATTACTGTGTCCAACTGTACACACAAATGACATTCAATCTCTTCATTACTTTTACTTTTGCCACGTGAAATTAAAAACTGTAGACCCGTGATATACAATGAATATATACTGTCTTTATATTTCTTATTCATACCTTACTCTGGTCTTTATTTGCATTATATTTTCTTTATTTTTATCATGGTTTTCCACTAAAAGTGGGTCCTCTATGTAAGATGAATTAATTTTGCATAGGACCTATTGCTTTTAACACAGGCCACTTAGTCTGTATATTGTAATGAAGAACAAAAGGCTGGGAAAATATTTGGTGGTCTTCAATGAGTGACTGAGTGAATACAAGTTGTTGTTGTTGTTGTTGTTGTTGTTGTTCTCCCGGGGCAGAATGGCCTCCTGCCCCACAGACCCCTGGTACACTCTGGTCGCAGTTACCACAAGATCTACAAGTGTTGCAACACCTTCCATGAGACCAGCCCTGAAGGGACCATAAGGGGGAGGGAGTTTACACTGCTGCATGCAAAGGGAAATACACCCCCGTGTGCTGGCGGTCCACACACCAGTGAAAGAAAAAGAAAAGAGCCTCCGATTGCAGTACACCTCACGTGTATTTTTAATCCATGTGACCAGATCTCGTCATATCCACAAGAAAGTGACCAGATCCTACAACAATCTTTATTCGAGCCCTGTGGAGGATGACTAATATTCACAGAGAATAATGTCAGCCCCACCTGGGCAGAAGTGGATACAAGTAGTTATTTATTGTATCTCCAGGGTTCACAGTATTACTATATTATGGTACAAATTAGAAATAAATACTTTATTATAGAGGTATATTTATACCATCAACAATTGTGCTTCTCACTGTGGCCAAGGGCAGACTAATTTAAGTCTCCGAGTTGGTGAATACCCCGGACCAAGTCAAATTCCAACTTCATAATGAGTAGGGTACCATACTTAATAATATTATAACTAGTTGAAGTCCACCTTTTCTTTCTAACTCAACAGTACGGTGTTTATAAAACACTAAACTATCAACACAAAGTAAACCAACATTCAAATTACCTGGTATTAAGCCCAACACTTTTCTTGTTAATTAAGCTCGCCTCCCTATCGCTACTAAACTATCGATAAAAATACACACACAAAAGAAAGAAAACAACAAACACACAAAAAGAAGAAATCAACACACACACACACACACAAAAGAAAGAAAACAACACACACACAAAAACACAAATTTTCCGCTCTTCGGTAGATTGGTTTGATTGTGTGAGAGGTTGATTGTGGTGGAGAGTGGTTATTGTGGCAGGTGTTTGGCTCCACCATGACATCCCACTGTTATATATATATATATATATACACACACACACACACACACACACGTAGGGGTAAAATGTCACAAGTTAAAATACCCCCTAAAAATGGCGTAGGTACAATTTCACAGGTACAGTCGGCAAAAAAAGTTTCGTTACCACCCCTACGTTAATTTTAACATGGGTAGCTGGTGTAGGGTTGGTACTCTGCCTACTTGGCTGCTAAGCCTTATCATCCGAGACTGATATCGTCTTTGCCGGGCTGGTCAGTACGGGTGGCGGAGGCATTGGCTGTCTGCCTTCGGATGTGGTCACTCATCAGTAGCCTAGTAGCTTTCAACGAGATAGGACGGGTGCTCGTTGCTCTTATGCACTGCTATGCCAGCTTAATAAACTTACATTATACCTGTGAAATTCTTACTCTGATGTAATGTTTTGACCATAAAATAAAACAGCCATTTAGTTCCATCCATAGAAGTGGCAAGTGCTTGGCTGAGTGTGTGTAGAAGGTGAGTGACGGCCACACACAGCCTATACCCTACACAGGCCCCAATGGCGATAATATGTGGGCCGCGGCCCGTGGCAGTCACAAACATTGCACTCTGTTTCTTTATATCAAAAGTTTAACTAATTTTAAATTAAATTTGAATGTTCAAGAACTCTTACTATTTAACTACTCATTATTAAACATAAGGAAATGAGTCTGAGTATTTTAGAACAAGAATAACCGTGAAATACCCAGAAAAAGTAGCACGTCATTCCTACTCCCTTGCCCAATAGACACTGAAGAGCACATGGGTTGACGGAGGTATATATAGGACACTCGCGTCACGCCAGGCCTACCACCATTACATCACAGTGTTAAAAGGATGGTAACGAAACTTTTTTTGTCGACTGTACATTGGCAAAAGCGAAGTGCAGAAAAATAAATCCTGACCCACCTGTCACACAAAGTCAAAAATACGTTGTTGATATTTTTTCTGTTGTCTATTTTCTTTATATATGTGTGTGTGTGTGTGTGTGGTTTTTTTCTTTTTTGTGTGTGTTGTTTCCTTTCGTTGTGTGTGTGTTATTTTCTTTTTTGTGTGCGTGTTGATATCATTCTTGTGTGTGTGTGTTGATATCTTTCTTGTGTGTGTGTGTGTGTGTGTTGTTTTCTTTCTGTTGCGTGTGTATGTGTGAGTATTTTTATCCATAGTTTAGTAGCGATAGGGAGGGGCGAGCTTAACCATAAAAGGGTTGGGCTTAGTACCAGACCTAAACGTAATGGAAGCATGAAATAGGTGGATGTTTTCAGAAATATCTTACCTACCCATTTGTGCACAGCAAAACTTACCACACCGAGAAGAACGATTAACTACAAACTTGGAAGAAGAAGAAAAACAAAATCACTTATAACGTCTGTGTTTAAAAAGACACACGATACTTACAATGTGTCTTGATATAACCGAATCCCTTACAGTAATTCCAATTCGTGCCAAAAAAAAAAAAAAAAAAAAAAAAAGTTTCATGCCCGAACTTACCAACTGGATTGATTATAATTTCAGTGACGAACTTAGACAAATAATAATAATAATATAAAAATGAAGAGTGTGGATATCTATCTGCTCACTATTGACAGAAGATGTCCCGTTTCTTGGTAAGGTTTATAGGACCTACCTAGCCTTATGACATGGACACTCGCAATCCAAAATTTGTATCCAGGTCTTGTTGAAGTTTCGAATCATTTGACATACTAGTGAACCAATTACAACGCTTACTTACCCTGTTTCATATTTGCTTGAGCTCGCTTAATATTCGATCAGGCTATTAGAAGCAAGCCTGGATACATACTTTGGATTGCGAGTGTACAGTCGTGGTCAATAATAATAGTCAACCACATATGGGTATCTCAAACAATATTATAATTATGATGTCTATTGTTTTCACGTTCTTATATGATGTTATTTATTAGTTTGAATAGTGAGTATCTGATTGAAGTAAATTAGACGATGTTGTAACCTATTTATTGGATAATTTCCCAGTTAACGAACAGAGAAAAAAACTATACATTTTTTACATGAGTCATCCCATTGTAGATGATTACTTTTGACCACGACTGTATGTATATTGTCCTGATATGTATATCATTGTCTGGCCTAATAAACGTATGAGTATCAGTAGGTAAGTATCCATCCCTACTCTTTGTCCTGTTGGTGTGTGTGTGTGTGTGTGTGTGTGTTGCAGTAATGTGGTGAGGGAAGGACAGGTGGGGGAGGAGAGTAAGGAAGGAAGGAGAGGTGGAAGAGAAGGGAAGGAAGGAGAGGTGGGAGAGGAGAGAAGGGAAGGAGAGGTGGAAGAGGAGAGAAGGGAAGGAGAGGTGGAAGAGGAGAGAAGGGAAAGAGAGAGGAGGTAAGGGCTGAAAAGGAGGAGAGAAAGGGCTGGAGGAGAGAGTGGCAGTAAGTAGGAGAGAGTGGCAGTAAGTAGGAGGGAGTGGCAGTAAGGAGGAGAGAGTGGCAGTAAGTAGGAGGGAGTGGCAGTAAGTAGGAGGGAGTGGCAGTAAGTAGGAGGGAGTGGCAGTAAGTAGGAGGAGGAGAGAGTGGCAGTAAGGAGGAGAGAGTGGGAGTAAGGAGGAGAGAGTGGGAGTAAGTAGGAGGGAGTGGCAGTAAGGAGGAGAGAGTGGGAGTAAGGAGGAGGGAGTGGGAGTAAGTATGAGGGAGTGGCAGTAAGGAGGGAGTGGGAGTAAGGAGGATGGAGTGGGAGTAAGGAGGAGGGAGTGGCAGTAAGGGGGAGGGAGTGGCAGTAAGGGGGAGGGAGTGGCAGTAAGGAGGAGAGAGTGGCAGTAAGGAGGAGAGAGTGGCAGTAAGGGAGAGTGAGTGTGAGAGGAGAGGAGAGAGGGGGGAAGGGAGGACAGGAGTTAGGCGAGAAGAAAGGGCTGGATGAAGAAAGGAGGGAAATAGCGATAATAGGAGGAAGGGAGAGAGGAGGGAAGTAGGGAGGGAGGGAGGGAAGTAGGGATGGAGGGAGGGAAGTAGGGATGGATAGAGGGAAGTAGGGATGGAGGAAGGGAAGTAGGGATGGATAGAGGGAGGGGGAGAAGGAGCAGGACACACACACACACCTTGGGTAATAAAAATAAAAATGAAAATAAAAATAAAAATAATAATAATGATAATAACAATAATAATAATACAATAATAACAATAACAATAATAATAATAATAATAATAAAAATAATAAAATTATAATAATAATAATAATAATAATAATAGCATGATAAATAACAACAACAAAATTCAGCCTTAAGGGACCCTCTGCTGTAGTCAGAATATTGTAGGTAAATGAGTTCTTCAAATATTACCACGAAACACTATTCATATTGAAGGAGGTTGTTTCGTGGTATAGTCAGGAGGAATCTGAAGCCTCCATTATTCTCATACACAATCATAGGGTCCATAGGTACAGTTGGACACAGCAATGGGTGGTACAGCCCAGGTGAAAGATACTTGTCCCATTTGAGTAACCAGTGTGTATTATGAGGTAGTTGCTTTTTATTACCATCCTCAATACTGACTTCTGCCCCTGATGTCTCCTATTTGGCACTAAGGAACTTGATATTGGGAGAAATTGACCATCTTTCACTTGGGCTGTACCACCCATTACTGTGTCCAACTGTACAAAATGGATGTATAATTTAAATGGTGGAAAAAAAAGGGTAAATATTGAAAGAATTACCGTTATTGTGTACGGTTTTTCTAGCTTCATTACCCACTTATTTAGACCATTCTAACACTATTTTCTTCTATGGCATTTCCTTTACAATTGCCCCATTTCCAAGATAGAGCATATTCAAATGGGGCATTTTGAAATTAGCCTGACCTTACCGGACCTTACCTAACCTAACCTAGACCACATCAGACTACCGGAACCTAACCTGGGAAAACTACCGGGAAATAACCGTGGTAAAGTACAGGAAATGACCGGGGCAAAATACTGAATCTGGCAACACTGCTACAAAACGGTAATTCTTTCAATAAATACAAAAAAAAAGTGGAAATAATCACCTCTATTTACCTCATGTCAGGATGCTCTCAAACTCGGGTTTCAAAACACTAATACAGATTTTCCCATGTGTTGTTTTTCAAATTAAGAAGATCAGGAGTAGGGTAGGAGTAAAGGCTAGCTCACCTTAAGGCCTTCACAGACTATCAACCATGCCTGAGCAAACTGAGTGGTTGTGGAGGCATAACCGTGGTGTGTGTGTGTGTGTGTGTGTGATGGTTTGCACAAATGACTGAACCATATCCAACAAGCTTTTCGTCAATCACACACACGCTTGTACAGTGATGCATGATATTAATGTGTGGTGACTGCTCAGTCTTCTTGCTGGTGACACTGTGGCAAATTTACATGATTACACAGTCGTCTAGTTTGCTCAGGCATGAATGATAGTCTATGGAGACCTTTAAGAGAAAGAGAGAGGGGGGGGGAGGAAGAAAAATTAAAGAAAGATTGAAAAAAGAGAAAGAGAAATAAAATAAAAGTAGGAAAAAAGAAAGAAAGAGAGAGGGGAGAAAGAGAAATATAAAAGAAAGAAGGAAAAAAGAGAGAAATTAGAAAAAAGTAGGAACAAAGAAAGAAAGAGAGAGAGAGGGGAGGCAGAGAAAGAGAAATATAAAAGAAAGGAAAAAAGAGAAAGAGAAATAAGAAAAGAGAAAAAGAAAGAAAAAGAGAGAGGGAGGGGGAAAGAGAAATATAAAAGTAAGAAGGAAAAAGGAGAAAGATAAATAAGAAAAAAGTGAGAAAAAGAGATAGGGGGGGAAAGAGAAATAGAAATAAAAAAAGAAAGAAAGAATGAAAAAAGATAATGAGGAATAAAAGAAAAGAAGGAAAAAAAGAGATAAATTAAATAAAAGAAAGAAAGAAGGAAAAAAGAGAGAAATAAACGACATAATGGAAAAAAGAAAGAAAAAAAGAGAGGGGGGAAAGAGAAATAAAGTAAAAGAAAGAAAGAAGGAAAAAAGAGAAAGAGAAATAAAAGAAAGGAAGAAACAAGGAGAAAAGAGAAAGAGGAATAAAATAAAATAAGGAAAAAAAGAGAAAAATAAAGAAAGAGAGAGGGGGGGAAAGAGAAATAAAAGAACAGAAGCAAAAAAGAGAGATAAATAAAAGAAAAGAAAGAAGGAAAACAGAGAAAGAGAATTAAAATAAAAAAAGAGGGAAAAAGAGAAAGAAAACAGGAGAAATTGTTGATAAAGAGATAGAAATGAAAGACAATAAGAGAGAGATGTTCCCCCTGCGACCTTCACCATAACACTGACCACCAACTCCCTCCATTCCAAAGTTCACAGTTCCATATTATCGGGTCGAACCATCTAACTCAGATTTCGACACGTGTGAAGCTTCGAATCACAACTATTGAAGCTTAAATACTCCTTTCAACTTGGAATTCGACACGTGTGGAGCTTCTAATCGCAACTATTGAAGCTTAATTACTCTCTTCAACTTGGAATTCGACACGTGTGAAGCTTCGAATCACAACTATTGAAGCTTAATTACTCTCAACTTGGGATTCGACACGTGTGAAGCTTCGAATCGCAACTATTGAAGCTTAAATACTCCCTTCAACTTGGAATTCGACACGTGTGAAGCTTCGAATCGCAACTATTGAAGCTTAAATACTCCCTTCAACTTGGGATTCGACACGTGTGGAGCTTCGAATCGCAACTATTGAAGCTTCATTACTCTCTTCAACTTGGAATTCGACACGTGTGAAGCTTCGAATCACAACTATTGAAGCACCCTCACACACACACTCACCCTCACTCCATAAACTCAACCCTCCACCCCCCACAACCAACTACAACAACAACATAAATAAATAAATAAATAAATCCCTCACGTGTTTTAAGGTTATATTCTCTTTTTCCAAAGTATGCCACCAAACATATCTCCTAGTAGTACAGCCACAATCAAATATACACTGACACTTTCCTTCCATGGTAGTAAATATCTTGGTAATAAAGAACAACACGTGTATAATTTTGCAGCACCTAATAATAATAATAATAATAATAATAATAATAATAATAATAATAATAATAATCTTGGTAATAAAGAACAACACGTGTATAATTTTGCAGCACCTAATAATAATAATAATAATAACAATAATAATAATCTTGGTAATAAAGAACAACACGTGTATGATTTTGCAGCACCTAATAATAATAATAATAATAACAATAATAATAATCTTGGTAATAAAGAACAACACGTGTATGATTTTGCAGCACCTAATAATAATAATAATAATAACAATAATAATAATCTTGGTAATAAAGAACAACACGTGTATGATTTTGCAGCACCTAATAATAATAATAATAATAACAATAATAATAATCTTGGTAATAAAGAACAACACGTGTATGATTTTGCAGCAATTCATGATAATAATTGAGGGGGTTGAGTTGACGTAAGGTGTTGTTGTATGATTATATTTTGATATGATACTGATTTATTTGCACGATGGAAGGAGAGTGTCGGTGGTTATTTGATTGTGGCTGTACCACTGAGGTCTCGTCTGTTTTCTGGCATGGGTAGGAGGAATGAGTAGCCTTCCAATTAGACAAGAAATCTTTGGCAGGTGTTTTAAAATCCGTCGAGAAACATTTGAAACATTTATTAATAGCCAATTAGGTGCAGTTACATATGTAAGAGAGAGAGAGAGAGAGAGAGAGAGAGAGAGAGAGAGAGAGAGAGAGAGAGAGAGAGAGAGAGAGAGAGAGAGAGAATTTGGCCAAAGTTACGTTGGTAGGGGGGGTGGAATGGGGGGGGGGGGTTGTCAAGGAGTGGGGGGAAGTGGGTGAGGGAGTGGGTGGGGAAGGGAGGAGGGAGTGGGTGGGGAAGGGAGGAGGGAGTGGGGGGGAAGGGAGGAGGGAGTGGGGGGAAGGAAGGAGGGAGTGGGGGGAATGGAGGGAGGGAGGGAAGGAAGGATGGATGAGGGAGAGAAAAATAAAAGGAGAGGAGGGAGGGAGGGAGGGAGGAAAAAGAGAGAAAAAAAAGTATAGGAGGAAAGAAAAAAGGGGAGAAAAAAATTGAATGAAAGAAGGCAGGAAGAATGTGAGGAAAGGAAAGCCAGGGAAAGGAGGTAGGAAGAATAGGAGGAAACGAGAGGGGGAAGAAGACTTGATAGGGAATATTAACGTAGGTGATGAATTTACTAATAGCGACCACCGCATAATCACATTCAGTATAAATTTCAATAGAAGCGAAATAAATTACAGCTACGAAAAAATCCCCGACTTTAGAAAAGCTAATTTTCACCAACTCAAAGCGATACTAAAAGATACTGACTGTAAATGTCTGTGAGACACTATTGACATTAATACACAATGGAACTTTTTCACTAATGCGTACACAAAAGCGGTCAAGGATAGCATACCATTAAAAAACCGACGTTCAGCACAAAACTTAAAGCCCAAATGGTGGAGTAAAGAGATAGCCGACTGTTTACGCACCAAAAAGAACGCCCATAATAGAATAAAAATCACAGACGACAATGACGAGCGGGCCAAGTTTACTGACTTACGAAAAAAAGCCAAAAAGTTAATCAAACAGAGTAAAAAGACCATTGAAAAACACGTTGCAAATCAAAGTAAGACAAACCCGAAAGAGTTCCACAGTTATATTCTGCATAAGAAAGTACTCACGTCAACTATCGAACCACTACTTGATGAGAATGGGGATTTTACTACAGATGAAGAGCGAATGAGTAGTATCCTTAACACTTTCTTTGCATCAGTCTTTACTACAGAAAACCCGAACGATATGCCAGCAGAAACAACAGTCCAAAATGAAAACACCGAGGTATTAAGTAATATCAGCATAACAGAAAGTGACGTAATAAAATGTTTTGATAAATTAAATGTAAATAAGTCACCTGGGCCAGACACGATCTCCCCTCGCGTATTAAAGGAAGCAAAAAGTGAAATAGTAAAACCTCTGACTCTGCTCTTTAATTATTCTTTACACACTGGAACAATACCTGACGATTGGAAGCTCGCTAATGTAACACCAACATTTAAAAAAGGCAGTAAACTCTACTTAGCAACTATCGCCCTATCAACCTAACCTCAGTCGTATGCAAAATGCTAGAGACAATCATACGAGATAAACTTACAAATCACTTAGAGGAAAACAACTTACTCAGGGACACTCAACACGGTTTTCGTAATAAACGCTCTTGCCTAACAAACCTATTAGACTTTTTAAATGACATTTTCAATTAATATGATAAGAGTAAAGCAGTAGACATAATTTATCTAGATTTCCAAATGGCCTTTGACAAAGTTCCCCATAAACGTTTAATAACTAAACTAAAATCACACAGAATCCAAGGCGATACCGTAAGATGGATAGAGAACTGGCTAAGAAGCCGAAAACAATGCGTGGTAATAAATGGAAAATCATCTAGTCGGACTGGCGTTACAAGCGGGGTGCCACAGGGGTCAGTTTTAGGGCCAATCCTATTCCTAGTTTACATAAACGACATAGACGAAGGCCTCTCATGCATAATATCGAAGTTTGCCGATGACACCAAAATTGCAAATACAGTACTCACTAATGCGCAGACTAAAGAAATGCAAGATAATCTCGATAAATTGTCAAATTGGGCGAAAACTTGGCAAATGTCCTTCAATACAGATAAATGTAAAGTGCTCCACATCGGACATCGTAACGTAGCAGCAAACTACTCGTTGAATAGTAAGCAACTCAAAAGCGTGGATCGAGAGACAGACTTAGGGGTAACAGTATCAAGTAACCTAAAACCCAGTCAGCAGTGTACGAAAGTAATTAAGAAAGCAAATAAAACTATTGGCTTTATTGGCAGAGCATTCGAGTATAAGTCTAAAGTCACAATCCTCACTTTGTATAATTCCTTGGTCCGTCCCCTTATGGAGTATTGTGTTCAAGCCTGGTGCCCGTACTACCAGAAAGATATAGCAAAATTGGAACGAGTCCAACGTAGAGTTACTAAAATGATACCAAGTCTGAGAAATAAAACGTACGATGAGCGGCTAAGCGAATTAAATCTATTCCCATTGATACAACGTAGACTGAGAGGTGACTTAATCCAGGTATTTAAAATAATCAAAGGCATAGATAATATGGACTGCAGTAAATATTTCACTATCGACCAATCAAACTACACGAGAGGAAACGGTTACAAAATTCATAGGTAAATCTTTTAACTCACACTAATCCAAGAATTTCGTTTTTAACCGAGTCATTAACTTATGGAATGGGCTTCCTCGTAATGTAATAGACTGTAACACCGTAGACAGCTTCAAACGTCGCTTAGATAAACACCTTACATCTAATCCCCGACTTACATTGTTTACTAATGAATAATTTTGCCCATTACAGGTGGCAGGTTAGCCAAATTTCACCTACTTTCTATCTTTCCTATAAAATTTCCTTGTGGAGTATTTCTGCCAACCCCACAAGGTTCTGACTTCTGACACTATTTCATGTATGGCCCAGGCCGGAGGGAGTGGAGGGTGGGGAGAAAGCCTTCTACTTTGCTATCCTTATCTACGACTATCACTAGGGAGTAATTAATTCTCTACCAGTAACCTTCAAATCATGTCACCTCGTGTGGACCGTAAGGTCTGTTGTGGTCTGTGTTTCTATGTAACTCTCTGTCTCATTGTTACACACACACAAACACACACACTTTCATTTCTCTCTCTCTCTCTCTCTCTCTCTCTCTCTCTCTCTCTCTCTCATTGTTACCCACACACACACACTTTCATCTCTCTCTCTCTCTCTCTCTTTCTCTCTCTCTCTCTCTCTCTCTCTCTCTCATTGTTACACACACACAAACACACACACTTTCACATCTCTCTCTCTCTCTCTCTCTCTCTCTCTCTCTCTCCTCTCTCTCTCTCTCTCTCTCTCTCTCTCTCTCTCTTCTTTGGTCAATTTAGCGTGATCAATTCCTGGCAAGAAATGTTGGGGGGACAGTGCTGCATTTTCAGTTGTGTGTGTGTGTATGTGATGTGTGTGTGTGTGTGTGTGTGTGTGTGTGTGTGTGTGTGGATGTGATGTGTGTGTGTGTGTGGATGTGATATGTGTGTGTGTGGATGCGATGTGTGTGTGTGTTGATGTGATGTGTGTGTGTGTGTGGATGTGATATGTGTGTGTGTGGATGTGATGTGTGTGTGTGTTGATGTGATGTGTGTGTGTGTGTGTGGATGTGATGTGTGTTTGTGTGTGTGTGGATGTGATGTGTGTGTGTGTGTGAGTTTGTAATAATAATAATAATAATAATAATAATCGGTTTATTAAATAGTAGCAGCTGGTAAGCTGAAAATGTACATATTACAACAAAAAAAACAATAATGGTAAAAATGGGAATGAAAACGAAGACACAAAAAACATATGGGAGAAAAATACATATACGTAGATAAATGAGAAAATACACAGAGATTTAATAACATATATAAATACATGTATGCATACACACAAACATATATATTCATACATATATACATACTGTACACATATATACACATACACACACATACATACATACACACACATAAATACATACATACATATACACATATATATATATACATATATATACACATATATATACATATACATATATATACACATACATACATACACATACATATACATACATACATATAAATTCTTATACATGCATACATATACATATACATTATTATACATACACATACACACTTTTATATATATACAAACATGACATATCAAGTGGGTGCAGCTGTATGGGTCAGAATGGCTTTGAGGTGTGAAGAAAACTGGATATAGTGAGGTGAGGTCAGAATAAACAGAGATAAATAAAGTGTGTGTGACTGTTCTTGTTGTTGTGTCTGGGGTGTGTGTGTAATAAAAAAAAAAAAAAAATGTATTTGTCTTAATCATGGAGGTATTATAGTCTTAACTATTGCTTTATCTGTTGAGGTGTTGGACAATAGTGGGGATAGCACTGTTCTTATAACGGTCAGTACGGGATCTGATGGGTTCGATTTTATTGTAGTGACGGGCTGCTCGGCGTGGTGGAGGCAGAGATGGTGGGAGAAGAGATCTGTGGCGCGGGTGTTTGATGAGATTATCACCAAATTTGTGTAGGTCCTGGAGGTGGCGTTGAGATACTGAGGTGAGGTTGAGAGTTGTAAGGGCATTGTCATATGAGATGTAGTTGTCTCCCATGATAACTCTACATGCTCTTTTCTGGACTTTTTCTATTTGTCGCTTTTGGGTGGTATTGAGTGAGGAGGACCAGGCTGGTGATGCATAACACAGCTTAGGAAGTATGAAGGTGGTATATACATCCCTAAGCTGTTGTTGCCAGGCCCCCAATGCCTTCATTGTTTTGAGCATGTAGAGTTTATATGTTGATGCCTTGATGATGTTGGTGACATGTAGCTTCCAGTCCAGCTTGGAGTCGATGATGATGCCCAACAACTTAGTGGATTGAACCACCTCAAGTGAGTTGGGGCCGATAGTGAGTGCAGGTGGTGGGACTGGTGGTGTGGTGGAGGTGTTGACGTGCATAACTACCGTCTTGTTGGTGTTGATGGTAAGGTAGTTGTTGTTGGCCCAAGTTTGCACATTGTCAAGTGTCCGTTGGAAGAGACTGTAGTCTGGGGTGGAGTTGTTGATGGTGGTGCCTACTGTACAGTCATCAACGTACTTCCAACGGTAAGGGGTATCAGTCAGGACATCATTAATTAGGATTAAGAAGCAGAGAGGTCCCATCTTGGTTCCCTGGGGAACTCCACATTTGAGATGTTGGAATGTGGAGGTTTGTCCCATGTATCTGGTGGCTTGTTGGCGTCCATGAAGGAAATCAGCAAGCCACGATACAAGGTAACCTGGTAAACCAAGATGCAACGCCTTCTTCACCACAGTGGTGTGATCCACAAGGTCGAACGCTTTCCTGAAATCAATGAACGTAAGAGCAAGAGAGGTTTTGCGGAGGTCGAGATTGCGGTGGATGAAGTCAAGGAGGCTAACAAGACAGTGGGTGGTGGAGGAAGATTTCATGTTGCCAAATTGTTGGTTGTCGACTTGATTAAAAATGGAAGAATATGCCCAATTAAAGATGAAGTCTTCACAGATAAGGCTTGGGATGGGTGTGATAGCAATAGGTCTGAGATCGTTAAGGGAGGGGGGATTTGGCACTTTAGGGATTGCTGAAACAAAGGAGGTTTTCCAATCTGTAGGGCATTTACTTTGTTGCAGGGATGCATTAATTATTGAGGCAAGGGGGACAGCTAGTTCTGGAGCGAATTCTTTATAAATTTTGAGGGGTAAGTCAATGGGTGTGATGGCTCTTTTAGATTTAAATTTTAGCAACTTTTTGGCGACCTGAAAACTCTCGACCGTGGGAGGGGGAGAGGGAGAGGGAAGAAAGCAAGGTAGGAGGGAGTAGTTGAGTTCAGGAAGGGACTGAGATATGGTGGAGAAGTGGTTGTTGACCTGTTCTGCTGCTTCATCCTCTGATGGTCCTGTACCACTTGCTGCTATCCGTCTGAAGGAGATGGTGAACTTTCTCAGGATAGTAGTTCTTCTTTATTTCTTTAATCTCCCTGATGACCTGATTACGTAGTACCCTGTAGCGGTGTTCGTCGGTATAGAAGGCCTTTTCTCTTTGATGAATCAGACGTTTAATCCTTGGGGTGATCCACGGTAGGTCTGCAGGATGTTTTCTAGTGGTTTTGAGTGGGAAGAAGTGGTGGTATGCACCCGACACTGTTTGTTGGTAATTTTCCCACTTTGTTTGCACATCCACTGGGGTGATAACTTCTACCCAAGGGTATCTTACCAGCCATTGACCAAACAGTCTCACTGCTGAGTCAGTTATGGGTCTGTATGTCTTCACTGAGCTAGCGGTGTGGTGTGAAGAGGTGGGGGTGGGGGACCACAGGACAGACAGATGTGTACTGCATCCCATGGGGGGGAGTGGCTGAGGTGGCAGATAGTGGTCTAAAATGTCGGTCATTATCAGGTCAAGGGTATTGGATCCATGAGTGGGGAAGTCAACAACCTGGCGTAGACTGAGATGGTTGAGAATTTCACTAACATCCAGATCATTAAAATCCCCACAAACAATCAACTTGCTGGATGGTAGGCTGGTCCTCAGATGGTCTGCTGTGGCGATGATGTGGTCAACCAGCAGTGGACCAGTAGGGGAGCGTGGTGGGTGATAAACCAGGCATATGATGATGGTGGCGGTGTGACGTGGGTGACGGGGGGGTGACAATTTAACCCACATAGCCTCTAACTCCTCAGGGACCTCAACACTAAGGTGACAGGGGCTAAGGTTATCTTTGGCAAACAGAACGAGGCCTCCTCCTCTCCTATTCTGCCTAAGATGGTGGAAAGTGTTGTATGTCTGTATCACACATAACTCTGGAGTAACTTGCCACGCTTCTGTAATGGCAACAATGTTTGGAGAAACTGACTGCACTGTAGTAATCACTTTATCTAGTTTGTTGTTAAGGGAGGTTACATTAGATAGGAGCACTGATGGGAGGTTATACCAGATGCGAGGAACTTCAAAATGATTGTACTTTTTCACTGGTATGGGTTTTCTTGTTTTCCATTCCCTTGTAATGACCGGAATGAACTTCTTGATTTTGCGGCCACCCCTATTCCCACGGTAGCGTAAAATTCTGAGGGATTTCATTCTGGTTAGACTGTCTGGTGGGGGAGTGATTGCAGCTGACCGCAGATTCAATAGTGCACCAGCCGAGTAGTAACACATTTTCACTAATTCACTGTCACTAATTGTTCACTTCACTTTCCTCACGTCTTTGTGTCTTTTTCTCCCAATGTAGTTGATGAATTATTTACACATGTAGGATGAATGTAGTGGTGTGAAGGTCAACAGGCTGACCTGAGGACAGCTACAGAGCGCCCAGAAAACACGTCTTGACCCAGCAGAGGTCAAGAGGTGTGTGTGTGTGTGTGTGTGGGAAGCTTATGTTCTGTGTTGAATTCCAAATGCTTTATAAATTTTCAAGAGCCTACTTTACACACACACACACACACACACACACACACAAACTAACCTGACCCAATCCAACCGAACCTAACCTGACCCAACCAAACCCAAATCAATAAATAATAATAATAATAATAATAATAATAATAATAACAATAATAATAATAATAATAATAATAATAATGACAACAATAATAACAATAATAATAATAATAATGACAACAATAATAATAATAATATAATTATGAATACCATCTTGTTGTTGTTGTTGTTGTTGTTGTTGTTGTTTACACTCTTGTTGTCTCTGCCATGTACACACAGCCTGGAAAATTTGTATACATATGTAACGCATACAATATGTATGTATGTATGTATGTGTAGCCTACAATTATTATTATTATTATTGTTACTATAATTATTATTATTATTATTGTCATTATTATTATTATTGTCATTATATTATTATTAATGGAGAGAGAGAGAGAGAGAGAGAGAGAGAGAGAGAGAGAGAGAGAGAGAGAGAGAGAGAGAGAGAGAGAGACGTACAGTATTTCTCAAAATATCTCTCTTTTTACTTATATTTACTCTCTCTCTCTCTCTCTCTCTCTCTCTCTCTCTCTCTCTCTCTCTCTCTCTTCTTACCTGTCTGTGTGTGTGTGTTACTCTCTCTCCTTTTTTTCTTTTCACTTTAAGAGTGAGAGAGTGTCGGGGAGAGTTTTCTCACTTTGTTTACATTATCGTCGTCGTTATCAATCATGACTCACTTTTTTAACGGCACACAATTCAAACATTTTATCAATATTATTATTATCTATTATTATTATTATTATCGATTATTATTATTATAATAATTATTATTATTATAATAATTATTATTATAATAATTATTATTGATATTATTATTATCATCATTATTTTATTATTATTATTATTATATATTATTATTATTATTATTATTATTATTATTATTATTATTATTATTATAATTATTATTATTATTAAGGGGATAACACACTTACAACCCACCCTGCATCTTTAACTATAACCCTCATTCTTTCATTCAACTACAGTTTGCCTTGACAAACCCAAACTTTCCATCAAATTAAATTACTCTTGCAAACCATTTCATCCATCAACACATTATTAACATTCTATGTATAACAAATACCTGACTTCTTCCAATTACCTCCAACAACAGCAGCAGCAGCATAGCCAGACCCCAGTTCAACTTGTTTAGGAATGACAGTAACACTCCTAAACATGGTGTGTGTGTGTGTGTACAGTTGGACACATGAATGGGTGGTACAGCCCAAGTGAAAGATGGTCAATTTCTGCCAATATCAAGTTCCTTAGTGCCAAATAGGAGACATCAGGGGCAGAAGTCAGTATTGAGGATGGTAATAAAAAGCAAGTACCTGATAATAGACACTGGTTACTCAAATGGGACTATTATCTTTCACCTGGGCTGTACCACCCATTCATGTGTCCAACTGTATGTCAAAGGAAGTATCCAAGTGTCTTCTCCCTTAGAACTGAACTTTCCACACACCCTTATCTTGTCCTACTCCTGCATTGTTTCAACCTATACATACATACATACATACATACACACACACTGCTTGTCTACCATCCCCCATCCAACACAGCAGAAGACAACCAACACCTCCTCTATTATATTATAACTAATATTAGTGCTGGTAAAGAGATCACAATTCTTGGAGACTTTAACCTTCCAACCATTAGGAGGGATATAACAGACCCCGGCCTTGGTGCAGCAAAGAGAGATACTCTGTTCCTCAACACTTTCCAACTTATTGGGTTAACACAGTGGATCCAGGAACCCACCTTCTTACCATCAGCCAATATTCTAGACCTGGTGCTTACAACAGAAGCTGACAGACACTCTCAAGTCATTACTCACCCTCCCCTACCAAACTGTGGTTACATTATAATCCAATTTAGATACCTTTCCAAGACTGGTTTCCCTCGGACACAACCCATAACTGCTGCTCATCTTTAGACTGGACAAGAGGCAAATACAACAGCATAAAACACAGCCTACAGCAGATAGATTGGGACTACAAACTTATAAACCGTGATGTTACCTCATTTAATAGATTCATTAACATCATACTACAGGATCTCGTCTCCAGATATGTCCCACCAAAATCCGCCAAACCGATGTCTCTCCCCTGGCTATAAACAAATTGCCTAAATTCCTCATCAGACTACACACAAACTGCTGGAAACTCTACAAAGATACTAGATCTACCCATGGCCGTCACTCTGAACAAGCCAAACAATGTCTTTTTAATTTTAATGCCGTTAATTAAAGACTCAGAACAACTTCTTATTCACTCCAGTCTAGCTATGAACTTCACTACATATACAATAGAGGCATAAAACCTAAACTTTTTCACTCCTAAATGAAGAACAAAAAAGTCTGTAGAACACGAGTTGGTCTTCTCAAGATTAATGACAACGTCTCTGATTGTCCTAAGATATTGTCCATATTTACTGTACTGTACGAGACAAGAGCAGCCTTCCTTCCACCACAAAACTGTACCTTCAATATACTGTATATTTATATTTACTTAAATCATTACAATAAAATATACCCCTAATTGCATGCTAATATGTTTTCTGGCAGTCTGAAGGAATCAGTAGCTATTCACTTCGCCCAAAACAAATTATTATCTGAATAATATGACTGTACCTTAGTGAATTGAAGCCATCAAACCTGGATGGTAACCTTGAAAACAAGACTTACAGCTAAAACTACCTTATTAAGACCCTTTAATTTAATCTTGCTAACCACGGAGGTGTCTCGTTCAAAATGAATATTCCCGACAATGTCAACAACAAAATGAGTTTCCCTCTGACTCCCATCCCTCGAGTCCTAACAAATTTTGTCAAAGCAGAGGGGAGGGGAGCAATTCTCTATTCCCAACATCTGGAAATCCCGACGGTACACTAATGGCACTTAATCAGTGCATTTGTCAGAGGTCCATGCAAGTTCTATTCATTTCTTTTTTATAATTATTATACTGGAGTTAGGAGATATACATTTCCATATCAAATTCATATCCTACAATACAACAGTATGGGATGCAGATCAACTGACAATAATAACTGTCCACCTGGCCAGGCTGTGGTGTGGCCACCACCCGGCCCTTCTGACATATCACAAGAAGCTGGATGGAACCATTGTAGATGCCTGTCCAGGATGTAACACAACACCTCATTCTATTAAAAATACATTATGGAAGACTGCAATACACACAACCACACTCGCCAACAACACAATATACACTCTCTGAGGGCATTGTGGGAAGCCCGGTTCAGGCCATGGCCTTCCTCAGGAGCTCGGGGCTGTTCGGCCAGACACCTTGCGGAACTTCAACAACAACAACAACTGTCCATCGGAGAAATGATTACTTCCAATTTTACTAGCATATTCTAGTTTGTTGAAAGAAAGGGTTTAGAATTTGACGGAATGTGACAACGAAATACAAAAGTGACTGAGTGACCTAAAAAGATATTTGTTATGTTTCAACTTGATGAACTCTTCTGGGAGTATTTTAATTCTCATTTCCTCGTACAAAACAAGTTACTAATGATGGAATTGTTGGTCTGGGGAGGAAATACATGCTGACTAAAACACGGCTAAAACACTGACTGCAGCATAAGGTGAAGGTTGCTGTTGACATTTTTTGAGGTGTACTGGGAGCTACAAATCTTTTGGAGCGTGGAAACAGAAATGGGGTGAACATCAAAGGGGGCTAATCCTTCCAGTCCAGATATAATAGAGAAAACAAATTTCCACATTCTAGAGGCAGAAGATTTTATGGGTTTAAGTTGCTTAGCATTATAAAAAGTGCATCATTGCATTGCCTCAATCCATTCACTCTTTAAGATATTTGTTATAGGTACCGGTACGTATCTCAAAAAAAAAAATGAAAATCACGACTCTAACTGAAATGGCAAAATAAATATCACCAGTTGAAACTGAGAAAATAATGAGACATTTCATATAATACTTACTATTATAAATTCCCTCTAAAGTAAATCAGTGTTGACAAATGGATAAAAATTAAAGGATTATTCTCTGATACAGATTCTCATGCCTTAATTTGAAATTAGTATGGTGGGGTCCAGACCAGCTTGGAGGACAACCACAGCCTTCCCTTTCCGGTATTTTTGAAAGAATTACCGGCAATATGTCATCCTGCAGCAACTAAATGTATATGGCCTGCGGAGTTACCTTCCACACTTTCTTAAGGAGTTTCTCAGTGGTCACAGTTTTAGTGTGAAGTTTGGTACAGCCCTCTCAGCATCCGTTGCACAGGAGGAGGGCGTCCCCCAGGGAAGCGTCCTCAGTGTCACATTGTTTGCAGTAGCAATTAATGCCATTGCCTCAACCCTTCTGGATGGCATAGCCAACTCGATGTACAGTCGGCAAAAAAAGTTTCGTTACCATCCCTAAAACAGAGTGATGTAATGTTGGTACTCCTGACTGGTGAGTGTCGTACCTCCGCCACCCTCCGGCCTCTATAAGTCCGTGCCCCTGGGCCAATGTCCCTCAGTGTGTCATGGGCAGCCAAGTAGGAATGACGTTCTTTCACCCAGTGCTATATTTTCTGGGTATTTCACGGTTATTTTTATTCTAAAATACTCAAACTCATTTCCTTATGTTTAATAATGAATAGTTAAATAGTAAGAGTTCTTCAACACTCAAAATTTTATTTAAAATCAGCTAAACTTTTGATATAAAAAAAGTTGACACTGCAGGAGCAATGACAATTCCCGTCCAGCATGTCCCGGATGACACGAGTCACAGCTACTCAGTTGGTGGAGTACCAACCCTACCGGGCTTACCCATGTTAAAATTAATGTAGGGGTGGTAACGAAACTTTTTTTGCCGACTGTACGTTGACGACCTGGCAGTCTGGGTTGCTGCTTCCCGTATGTCAGTGGCGGAGCGGCGCTTGCAGCTTGCCCTTGACAGGGAACTCGACTATGGGTGTGAGGTGTACACCTCTGCCACGGATGCCCGTCTCAGAGTCTTGGACCCTGTTCATCATGCTGGCGTATGGAGCCTTCAGGTCGACCCCAATCCCCAGTCTCCTGGTGGACGCTGATGAGCCACCTCTTGATGTCCGTCGCCAGTCCTTGATGGTTCGTTGTTGGCATCGATTACATCGACCTCCTGACTCCCTTCCCTGCTTGGCGGTGTCATCTGATATCATATCTCAGTACTACCTTTCACATCCTCGCACACCATGGCCCTTTGGCTTCCGGGTCAGGAAGGCTATGGAGGAGATGGGCATTGATGACTTCCAGATTTGTCCTGTGAGGGTCCCCAGGGTGGCTCCATGGCTTCTTCCAGAAGTTTTCCCCAGCACCTTCTTTTCAGACAAGAAGGAATCTCTTCCTCCTCCAGTGGCTCATTCCCTCTTTTTAGAACATGCCTTCACTCACAGGGAGTCCCTCCCTGTGTACACTGCTGGTTCAAAGTCTGATGCTGGAGTTGGTTTGGGAGTTGTCTTTCCTGACTTTTGCCGTGGAGGCAGGCTCCCTTCTGTCATGTCAATTTTTACTGCCGAGCTTTCGGCCATTTTATATGCCCTCCAAGTGATTTTTACTCTCCCTCAGCCTTTGTTTACTATTTTTTAGCGATTCCTGTAGTGCCTTGCAGGCCTTGTGTAATTTTAACTCTTCCCATCCCCTGGTGTTGGCCATTCTTGAGTGGCTTGTCCTCCTGGGTCGTCGTGGCCGCAAAGTCACTTTTTGTTGGGTCCCGGCCCATGTGGGTGTCGATGGGAATGAGCGGGCTGACGCCCTGGCTAAGGCTGCAGTCTCCAGTTCTCGGCCTCCTGCCAGGCGTTATCCGTTTCCTGCAGTGGACCTTCGACCCTACATAGATGCTACCATTCGTTCCTGCTGGCAGGACAGATGGGATGCCGTCGGGGTTAACAAGCTGTGTGACATCCGCCAGCACCTTGGTTTGTGGAGCTACAGTGGCCTGTCCCGCCGGTGGGAGACGGCTCTTGCCCGTCTCCGCATTGGCCACACATTATTGACTCATGGCTTTTTAATGGAGAGGGCTCACCCTCCCTACTGTGATGATTGTCTGGTCCCTCTGACAGTACGGCATCTTATTGTCGAGTGTCCCAGCCTTGGGGACCTTCGTCGTAGGCACCTCTCCAAGTACCAGGAGGGTGACGGTTCTTACAGTCTCTCCCAGGTGCTCGGGGAGGAGGCTGTAGTGTGGGAGGGAACACCCTCTCCTATGTGGAGGAGGCTGGCCTTCTCCACAAATTGTGAATTTTATTATATTTATGGCTTTTTTTTTCAATGTTTTCATTTTGATATTTTTATATATTTTACTTAAGTTAACAGGATCTTTTAGTAAGAATGTGCTTTTTAGATTATATGTCCTTTTAATCATGCTGCCTATCCTTTTCGGGGTAGTGAAGCCTATTTAATGTATTTAATGTGTGTACATATTTTTAAAATGATGTAAATGACCATTTTATATTGGGTGGTATATGACCCTAGCTGTTGCGCCGCCAGATGCCTAGTGGCATCTATAAATCAATCAATCAATCAAATCCATCTCCCTAACTCCCCAAACACAACTGGTCAACTCTGGAACACCCCACCTCCATTCATCTTTCCCCCTTACTAAGACATAATATTATGCTTTTTCAAACACAATGTCTTGGCATTAGATATGATTTTCTCTTCTCGCACTATTTTATATCGCGGGTGAGGACAAGAAGCTGCATCTCAGCCTTTAGCCCTCATTTTTAACATAATATTATTCCTATTCTCCAGTGACACGCAACTTCATCTTTCCACATTTTTAAACTATTCTGTTATTTTTCTCTTCCACATTACCTTCTTAAGAGATCTAGCTAAAGCCAGGTAATTGAAGATGGGTGTGGCTGTGCAGATTCCGTGAATATTTGAGTTAATAATCAGGGTAAACTCTCAACTTCTTTGGCAGAGAACTCAAGTGAGTTTGTACTTTAAGGGGAGATTCTCTTGCTGGTGAATTGGAGTGCTACTGACTCCTCATAACTATGTCAGAAAACAGACGCCCTCAATGGTATTAACAAGGGACCTGCCTCGTGGCATAGTTTGCAGGAATCAGAGACCTTTCAATTCACCCTCAAAAGTATCTCCACTTAACAAAGGTTTTCCTGAGACATGGACCAAAGAATAATAAACTAGTTAAAATTACGGTGTGAACTTTAGGTGATAGACAGACTGTGGCATCAAATATGGGCAGAGAAACAAAGTTACAGGGAAAGTCATTCAGCTGTTACACAATAGTATTTTTATGCTACCATCTTATGCTGCACCATCTAAAAATGTAATATCATTGATTAGAAGTATTTATTACAATTAATTTGTGGCATGCCATGAAAAAATATTTAAAAATAACATTGATATGAATAACACTGCCAAAAATAATGTAAAGAGGTAAAGTCATATAATAGTAGCATTTACTCTTATTATGTCTAGTAAGACTAGTAGGAACGTATGAGGCTTGCATTGCCTCAAGTTTGCCATACCAAGTTTGCCATCATATATAACATACGAGAGAATTAATTAAGATATAGTTTTAATTAAGTGGTATCCATGATCGCGAGACTGTTTTATGAAAATCTATCGCTTTGCACACACACACACACACACACACACACACACAAACTATCACTCATTGTTCGAACGATAACATGAGGAACAATTGAACGGATATTAACTATTGGTATTAAATTTAAAGTACCGTAGTGTAAGTAGGGGTGGTACAGTCATGGTCAATTCATACAACCCACGTCACAAAGAATTATAAATACTGAGGATAGGAAAGTTGTGATTAATTTCTTGATCGTATTCGACGGTAGATCTAGATTTGCACAACGTTAATATTATGAAATAAAAAAATACATATTAAACTGTTACTTGTACGTTTTAGGTCATTGCAATAAACATAAAGGCAAGTATCAATTAAGAGAGTACAGTTGGACACAGGAATTCGTGGTACACTCGCAGTCCAAAACTTGTATCCAGGTCTTGTTGAAGTTTCGAATCATTTGACCTACTAGTGAACCAATTACAACGCTTATCCTGTTTCCTATTTGTTTGTGCTCGCTTAATACTCGATCAGGCTATTCTAAGCAAGCCTGGATACATATTTTGGTTTGCGAGTGTACAGCCCAAGTGAAAGATGGTAAATTTCTTCTAATATCAAGTTCCTTAGTGCCAAATAGGAGACATCAGGGGCAGAAGTCAGTATTGAGGATGGTAATAAAAAGTAACTACCTGATAATACACACTGGTTACTCAAATGGGACAAGTATCTTTCACCTGGGCTGTACCACCCATTGCTGTGTCCAACTGTACATCGCATCCTTCAACCTATCTATAGAGGCTCTTTAAGTAGGAAATGGCTTAATAAACATTAAAATAGTTCTCCCCTAAGGGATATCGAACTTCAGTCTGTTGATTGACATGTGAAGCTTTTCAGTTACGAATCAAACGGTTGCTGCGATTTTTTTTCATCAGGATGAAAAAGGGAAAGTGAAAGACTGCTAGGCCAGAAAGAACCTTTACCACAAAAGAGAAGGATATAGAATAGCACAAAGTAAAAAGAAGAAAAAGAGGGAAACAGGAAGATTGATTGATTGAATGATTGATATAAATTTAATGGTGCCGCAAAATCATGGTCATATGCCGCGGCCCCAATAAATATTTATGTGGAATAAAATGAATACCCAAAAAATTTATGAAAATAAAACCTTTAAAATTATTAATGTAATCATAAAATCATTATCAATATAGTAACAAACATTACAAAAATTATAAAAAATTAAAATTATGAAGAAATTAAAATAATTAATATCATATGAACACCATTGAAATAATTAAAATAACAAAAACTGTACAATTCCTGCCTCGTTAACAAAGAAGAGGATAACCCACTCCAAATGTACTGGCATCTTCTCCCAGCACAGAGGAAAGACAGTAAGTGCCATCACCCCTCTATGCCCAGAGAGACAATTGTGTCTTCATTCACCAAGTCTTGGGCACTTGACAAGGAGATGCCGCACAGACAAAGGGACCAAACAGTAATCACAGTGTGGAGGGGGTGCCCTCTCCATTAAACATTTATGTGTCAGCCTAGTGTGACCTGGGACCCAACTTAACTGGATATTTTGGCCACCTCTTTTCAACACCACCATCCACTCTTAAGTTCCCTATCACTAAGGGATGTTGAGGATATATACCAGGCTGAGATGGCCTGAAGGGCACTTCGTCAATTGCTAAAAATTGTATATGAAACTATAGGGTGAGTAAAATTAATCTCACAGCTATAAGCATTGCTTGTAGTTCAGCAGTGAATATTGGGGAATGGTAAGGTAGTCTCCCACCTCTCTGAAAAGTGGGAAAAATAACTCCAAATCTCACCACATTACTGGATTTGGACCCATCAGTGAAAACAGGGACCGAATCTGGGTGGCTTGCCAAGTGTTAAGTAAAAAAAAGTAAACAACATAAGAGGAAACTGATGCCTTCCTGTCTGACATATATTCACACACTCCCATTTCCGGAAGAGGCCAAGGGGCTACACGAGGAATTCGTACTGGACAGATGGTTATTACAGGGAAGTCTAAATCCTCCATTATAGCCAATCCCTTATCAAAGGGATGGGGAATACGGTGATAGGAAGTAAAAAAAAAACTGGGACAAGGAGGTGTCTGTTACTGTTCGACAGGTCTCAGATTCTAGGAGGCGACGAAGACGGTGCCAGCATTGGAGCATCAAGTTTTGTCGACGTAGATTCAGCGGAGGCTCGTGTGCTGCGTGCATCCACTATAAGACAAGGTATGGGAAAGCTTCTGAAAGCCCCAGTTGCTAGACGTATCCCACTGCGGTGGAATAGATCTTCTTCTTCTTCTTCTTCTTCCCAGCTTTTCCCTATACGGGGTCGCCGTTGTGAATGAGCCTTCTCCATGTACTCCTGTTGTTGACCATCGCTTCGTTGATATTCTTCTCCCTGAGATCTACATTTATACAATCTTTCCACCTTGTTTTGGGTCTTCCTCTTCTTCTGTTTCCCTGTACTTCCATCTCCATGACTTCTCTTCCCACGTGCTCTTCTCCAACTCTTCTCCTTAGGTGTCCGTACCATCTGAGTCTAGACTCTTGAATCTTCTTAGAAACTTCTACCACTTTCACTGTTCCTCTTATATACTCATTTCTTATCTTATCTCTTCGTGTAACTCCTACCATCCATCTCAGCATCCTCATCTCCGCCACGTCCAACTTCTTTTCTTCTGTCTTCTTTAACGGTGCAGCTTCCAAGCCGTACGTTAAGGATGGTCTGACTACAGCTTTGTGCACTTTGCCCTTCAATCTAACTGGGACTCTTCTATCACATAGCACTCCTGATACTTTCCTCCAGTTGTTCCATCCACACTGAATTCTAAAATTGATCTCCTTCTCCATTCCGACAGTATCATCAACCATTGAGCCAAGATACTTGAAAGTTCTAACTCTCTTCAAGTTCATATCACCTAGTTTGATCGTTGCCTGTTGGTCACCAGCAATATCTGTGGTGAAATACTCCGTCTTAGTCCTGCTTATCCTCATTCCTCGGTTTTCTAGTGCATATCTCCTTTCTTCTAGCTTCCTTTCCAAAATTATTCTGTCCTCAGCTACCAGTACAATGTCATCAGCGTAGAGAACGCACCATGGGGGATCCTCTCTCACATTTTCCGTTGTTACATCAAAGACTATGTTAAAAAGTAATGGACTAAGGGCCGATCCTTGGTGTAGGCCAACTTTCACTTCAAATTCTTCTGTGGTGCCCACTGTACTCCTCACTCTCGTTTTAACATCTTTGTAGCATTCCTTTATCATCCTTATATATTTTTCCTGCACCCCTCTCTCTCGTAAACTTCTCCAGACTTCCTGTCGCGGCACTCTGTCATAAGCTTTTTCTAAGTCAATAAAAACCATATGCAGCACTCTTTGCTTCTCCTGATGTTTCTCCATAGTCTGCCGAAGGGAGAAAATGCCGTCGACCGTTCCCACTCCTACCATGAAACCAAGTTGCTGCCTGCCGATGTTGACCACTTGCCTTAGCCTCGAGTCTAAGATTCTCTCCAGGATCTTCAAAGTATGAGACATCAACTTGATGCCTCTATAGTTTTCACAACTCTGGATGTCTCCTTTCTCCTTAAAAATTGGTATCAGTGTACTTTCTCTCCACATTTCTGGGATAGCTTCTCTCTCCACTACCTCCTTCATCAGCCCATGTAAAAATGTCCACTCCTTCTTCTCCTAATGCTTTCCACACTTCCACCGGAATTTCATCTGGACCAGTCGCTTTCCCGTTTTTCATCTTTTTCAATGCTAATTCCACTTCTAATCTAGTTATCTCGGCTACTTCTTGCTCATTTTGTTCTCCATCTCCTCTCAAGTACCTCTCGTTTTCTTCATTTAATAGTTTTTCAAAATACTGCTTCCATCTTGCTAATATATCTCTTTCTTTTCTTAACACTGTACCTGTGTCATCCTTCATTTGTCTAATGTGTGTTATGTCCTTCGTGCTCTTATTTCTGCTCTTTGCCAGCTTGAAAATCTTCCCTTGCCCTTCTTTCGTGTCCAATTCTTCATACAGGTGGTCGTATCCTTCCGATTTTGCGACCGCAACCGTTCGCTTAGCTTCCTTACAGCATATTTTGTAAGACTCTCTGTCGACATCAAGTTTGCTCTCCTCCCACTTTTTCTTGGCCATTTTCTTTGCACGCACTTTCTCTTGTACATCTTCATTAAACCACCACGTTTCTTTATTTTCCCAGATCTTTCCACTAGTCTCGCCAAGTACTTCCTTTCCAGCTCTTAGGATCATCCTGTTCGCATCATTCCACCAGGTGTTTGGATCTTCCAAATCTAAAATCTATAATTGGGCATCGGTGGCAGATTAATATTGATAGAAGAGAGAAAGTGATGCAACATTGCAGCGAAGAGAGAGAGAGGTTGTAGTGAATCAGTAAGAGGAGGAGAGTTGATGAGACGAAAGGCCTTTGATTCCACCTTGTAAAAAAGTGTTGTAAATGTTGAGCCATCCGACACATGACAGCCATACTCCATACAGGAGTGGATGAGACCCCTGTACAGAGACACTAACTGTGTGGGGGTGAAGTATTCAGGGAATCTGCGCAGCACACCCAACTTCTTTGAGGCGGTTTTAGCTAGAGAGGTAATGTAATCTCTCCAAGAGAGATTGTGAGAGAAAGACACTCCAAGAATATTAAGGGAAGAAGAAAGATCAAGTTGTGTGTCGTTGAAGGAGAGGGGATAGTCATTTGGAAGATTAGTACGAGTTGAAAGATGAAGGAACTGTGTTTTAGAGGCATTAAAAACTACAAGGTTCTCTCTGCCCCAGTTGGAGATGAGGGAAAGATGAGAAGTGAGGTGTGTTAGTGCATCATTATGTGATGTGGAAAGGAGCTGCTGGGATGGACGGTTGTCATAGTGAGTGGAGTAGTGTAGGGTGGAATCATCAACATAGGAGTGGATAGGGGAAGAGGTACAGGTAAGAAGGTCATTAATGAACAGGAGAAAGAGGGTGGGTAATAGAACAGAACCCTGAGGAACACCACTATTAATAGACTTGGAAGAAGAACAGTGACCGTCTACAACAGCAGCTATACAACGGCCAGAACGGAAATCAGAGATAAAGGTGCAGAGAGAGGGATAGAAACCGAATGAGGGCAGTTTGGAGATTAAAGCTTTGTGCCAGACTCTATTAAAAGCTTTGGATATGTCTAATACAACAGTAAAAGTTTCACCAAAGTTGTGAATAGAGGATGACCATGAATCATAAAGGAGGGATAGGTCACCAGTAGAGTGTCCCTGACAGAAA
The DNA here is from genome assembly GCA_033782935.1 of Petrolisthes cinctipes. Lineage (NCBI taxonomy): Eukaryota > Metazoa > Arthropoda > Malacostraca > Decapoda > Porcellanidae > Petrolisthes > Petrolisthes cinctipes. The sequence continues at coordinate 659,678 of JAWQEG010000250.1, read as the reverse complement.
CCATACTGACCATCTGAAAGAAGGTTGTGACAAGTAAGGTGCTTATGAATTTTGGAGTTAATAATAGATTCGAAGACTTTAGATAGACATGAGGTCAACACAATGGGGTGATAGTTGGAGGGTTGGGAGTGGTCATCTTTCTTTGGAACAGGTTGGATCAGAGCAAACTTCCAGCTAGAAGAAAAAGTGTTAGATGACAGACATAGACGGAACAGTTTGCCTAGGCAGGGTGTCAGCACGGAAGTACAATACTTGAGAACAACAGGAGGAATACCATCAGGACCATACACCTTCCCAGTGTTAAGGCCAAAGAGGACAGAATATACTTCCTTTGAAGAGATTCTGATGACAGACATCAGTAAGTCAGAGGGGGACAGAGTTGGAGGAACAGAACCAGAATAGTCCAGTGTGGAATTAAAGGCAAAGGTTGGAGGGAAGAGTTCAGCTTTATCAGGTGAAGAGATGACAACATTTCCATCAGGAAGGATGAGAGGAGGGAAAGAGGAAAAAGTAAAGTTACTGGAGAGATTTTTGGCTAGATGCCAGAAAGAACGAGATGTGGAAGAGTTGGACAGATCATTGCACTTGGCACAGATGAAGGATTTTTTGGCTAGTCGGAGAACAGATTTGGCACGATTCCGGGCAGAGATATACAGAGCACGAGATTCATCAGTTTGAAGGCGTTGGTACCGTCTGAGAGCTTCCTCCTTGTTGTGGACAGCAGTAGAACAAGCGTGATTAAACCAAGAGTTTCGTGAATTAGTAAGAAGGAAAGAATATGGAATGTATGCTTCCATGCCCGAGAGGATCACCTCCGAGATGTATGCAGCACACTCAGAGGGACCCCAGCCACGGAAGAATATATCATTCCATGGGAAATCTTGAAAGTATTGCCTCAGATCATCCCAATTGGCAGCGCTGTAGTGCCACAGACGTCACTTCCTGGGAGGGTCCAAAGGTCTTACTGAAGCGATAGGACAGGATACTGAAATAAGAGCCCAAAGGAGAGAAAAGTTCAACAGTATAAGCAAAAAGATGAGAGGTTAGGAATAAGTCAAGGATATTGGGCTGATTTCCAAGGCGGTCTGGAATACGGATAGGGTACTGAATTAACTGCTCTAGGTCGTTGAGGATAGAAAAGATGAAGGCTTGTTCACCAGGTGGATCAGTGAAGGGAGATGAGAGCCAAAGGCGGTGGTGAACGTTGAAATCACCTAAAATGAAGATTTCTGAGAAAGGAGAATGAGATAGAATGTGTTCCACTTTTGAGGTAAGTTAGTCAACGAATTTTGGATAGTCAGTAGAGTTAGGAGAGAGATATACAGCACAGATGTATTTAGTTTGAGAGTAACAGGTTAGCCGAAGCCAGATGGTTGAGAATTCAGAAGAGTCAAGTTCGGAAACACGAGAACAAGTGAGGTCGTTGTGTACGTATATGCAACAGCCGCCTTTGGCACGAAACTGAGGATAGAGAAAGTAAGAGGAGACAGAGTAGGGGTTGCTGTCAGTTGATGCTGAGATCTGGGTTTCGGTGAGGAAGAGAAGATGAGGTTTAGCTGAGAAGAGGTGGTGTTCAACAGAAGAGAAGTTGGAGGAAAGGCCACGAATGTTGCAAAAGTTAATAAAGAGTGAGTCAGTCAATGGTTCAGGGCATCTCAGGGGGTCGTCAACAAAGGGTCCAGGCTGAGGGGAGTTTACTGGCCCGTCCCAAGGGGTCTCCGAGGCTTGAATTTTATCTTTATCCATATTTTTTAAATTAAATTTTGGGGGATATTGTTTTGGACAAAGGGTGTGGTGTGTAGTGTGTTTGTTTATATTGTGATAATAGTAGGAGAGAGATGTATTCGGGAGTATGATGGACTACTCTCAGTGTATGTGAGACACGAAAAAGTTCAGCAAAGGTGGACAGACAGGTGAACGGGAATTCCAACCCTCCCTATCACCATTTATATGCATAAATGGCCTCAATACCTTACAGCGAACACCCTCCAACACTGAAAATCCTCAACACTTCTGTCATAGCTCTCCTATCAACCATTTCGCATGCCTTCTGCAAGTCCATGAAGGCAGCATACAACTTCCTACCTTTCCTATTATATTTCTCTACTGTTGATTTTAATGCAACTATTTGGTGCACACATCCTCTACCTTTTCTGAACCCTCCCTGCTGCTCACTAACTTTACTCCCTAATACTTCAGTCAGTAACAAAAAAATACTGGAAAAATAATAGGAAGTGTTTTATTTGAATTCGACATTAAGAGATAGAAATTATCAAAGAAAAGAAATATTATATGATATGTGGAAAATAAGAGAAAACATAAGGGAAAACTAGAAATGAAGCAATCGGCAACACAAAGAAAGATAAACAGAAGAAGACAGGGGGGCGATTGAAAAGGCTTTCCCCCGAAACATCATCGCATCGCACAGCATCGCATCGCACAGCCTCTCATCGTATCGCACAGCATCGCACAGCATCGCATCGCACAGCATCGCATCGCACAGCATCGCATCGCACAGCATCGCATCACACAACATTGCATCGCACAGCATCGCATCTCACAGCATCGCATCGCACAGCATCGCATCGCACAGCATCGCATCGCACAGCATCGCATCGCACAGCATCGCATCGCACAGCATCGCACAGCATCGCATCGCACAGCATCGCATCGCATCGCATCGCGTTTACATTTCCCTCCAAATTCCCGGGTCGAGGTCAACCAACACAGCAGGGAGGGTTGTCAGTCATAATAAAATGAAACTACTACTAGACAGAAAGGCCAGCCAGCCAGGGACTCGTATAATGGTTGATGTAGACTGGAAGCCATTCTCCTTGGTATATGTGGAATATCCAATGTAATCAGATGCATACCTGTAGTGAAATCCTAGGAGGCCAATATTACAGTCTATACACCTATTCACAGATGAGGAGGAAGAGCTGACAGACGCCATTACTATATAACCTAACTAGAGCAGCCGACTTTCTTCTCCCGTTGCAACCCAATAATTAAGTTTTCAGATAGTAAAATATGAAAATAATAAATGAGAAGGAATAAACGGAATAATGGGTATGATGAATAAAAATAAAATAAAAATGATATCAATTAACTCAATCGTGGTTATAGTACATAGGGCTAATGGTTTGAGTATAAAGAATACAAAACCGTAACTATGACATGACACTTGCTGTTTTATGGCTTCCCACAATACATATTTGTTGACAAATGGTTGTTTCAGGTGGCAACACTGATTTTAGGCTAGTAAGGCTTAGCCATAGTCCAGCCACCAACCTCCTGGCGGCGGCCCAGTGGTGCAGAGGTACAGGAATTCCTGTATATCTACAGATATTTTGAAATTTATAGAAATTTGCTCTCAGGAAGAATAATAATAATAACAGACTTAATGAAATGGAATTAACTACTACCCATCGCACCTGCCAGTGTTTGAGACTCCAGTGAGACTGTAGAAAGAATATTTTCTTCAGTCAACAGAATGAAGACTAAGTTTAGAAATATATTATCATCATCTACCATCACTGGTATGCTCCACACAAAGAGACTTCTTTCTTTCAATAGTAACCTACATGTTTTAATGTCGAGCTACCAATATCATTAGTGAAGCTAATGGATAAGCAAATATACAATTAAAGAGCGATGGAATGAAAGTTAGGGAGGAGGAGGAAATCAGGTATTAGCAATCTATTACTTTGTTCTTTATGTTGTGGCTTTTGTGTGAAATTCAGTATTTTGTTTGTATTCTCTGTGAACATTAATTATGTGTGTGTCATATCATATGTCTGTATTTTTTTTGTAATGATCATCATTTCTTAAACTTAATATAAAATTTGATTTGATTTCTTTGTAATTATTATCATTTCTTAAACTTAATATAATTTTTTATTTGATTTCTGTGTAGTGATCTTCATTTGTTAAACTTAATTTGTAAGCATCATATCTCTATATGCAAGTAATAAAGGTTGATTTCTATCATTTTAACATAATGCCATAAAAAAGTTGCTACTTGTTGTTGTAGTTTCCCAGACTGTCTGGCCGAGCAGTCCCGAGTCTGGTTGACCGAAGCCACGCAGATGCTCGGACCCCCAAATGGGAGTCAGGGTGATAGTGAGATCTGTTTCTTGGAAGGCAGCAGACGAGGGGACTGCTGGCTAAAGGGTATGTACCCCTGGGCCAACAAACCCACCGTCTGTAGTCTTCCTTGTTGTGCCACCCAATGGGGCGATCTCGTCGGCTACCCAGAAGGAATGAGAGATAGTAAGAGAGACAGACAGAACAGGCCAGGGTGTGGTGGTAGAGGATGCCAGATTCCTCATTTCTGGATAGAACCAGCTATCACCAGACAGTTCTTAGTTACTATATATACCAAAATATTAATTGCATATATATGCTTTTGCAAGTCGAAAATGTCTACAGAACTTTCTCTACATATTAAGGAATTTTTCCCTGGAATCTACAGGTATTTAGTGCTGAGCATCTGGCAACACTAGGCTCCTGCCAGTGTTGAACTAATAGTGAGGGTGGAAGAACATATTTCAAGAGCTACGTTTTCCCGGTAATTACCATATATGTACAGTTGGCTCCACTTTTGCGTTTACCACTCAGCGCTGCCAAAGCGCTGCCAGAAACTTGAATCTCGAACCATGTGTGATCATGATGCGAATCACTCATTGCTGAGTGAGATGGCAAGAGAGGTTGGGTTGGGGTGAGCGACTCTGATACATTGTGGCTGCATGAAATCATCTCAGTTTCTCGGACACTGCTCACTTCGAAACTGGCGATTGGTTGGTTCGCTCATGCTGGCATTTGTAAGTTTGGCCTAGACATCAATCTCTGATGACTTTATCAGGGTAATTGATTAGTCCTGCTATATCGCACGGATTTTATTTGTATACAAAATATCACATAATTTCTTTTCAGGTCCTGTTTTCATAATATTGGATTGATCATTTTCGGCAACATGGAGAATGATGATAAAGTTGGTGAAGAGGAGAGTCATGTGGGAAAGTAGAGGAGTGCTGGGACGGGGGTAAGGGAGGGGGAGGGGAGAGAGAAGCCGCATGGAGTGAGAAAGGACATTTTTTTATTTATTGCACCATGGCGTCAATCAAATGACAGACAACAAAACATAAGGGTAGGTGGGACCCATGAAAATCCAAAGATTACACACACACACACACACACATCACAAAAACATAACAGAATGAAACACGAGAATTCAGACAAATATTTACATTATGACCTACTTAAATCCACCAAAACGAGGGTGGCGTACCAGAAGTTCCTCCAGAACCTGATGGTTCAGCAGGTGTCGACAAACCACATCAAGTGGCAGGCCCTGGGGCAACAAGTGTCGGACAGTGGGGCAGGCTAGGCAATAGTGCTCTATAGTGTTAGCACGAGGCGCTCGACACAAGTGACACTCAGTGAAGGGAGGCTCACCCTTGTACACCGTATAAGCCATTAAGAGCAGGTAGAAGAAAAGGGTCACTCTAAAACTACTTCCTTCCCAATCTGTTTACAGTCCGAAAGCAGACCACCTGGTCAGGTGGGACACACACACAAACCCAGGTGCTCTCAGGTCACCAAAACACCATTAATTTACCTACCTGCATCTGCCTTAGACCATTAACACAGACCAGTAACTTTCCTTATCTTATTTTCCCAGTGCTCAGGTTAGACAGGATGTTTGTACTTTCACTCACAAAAGAGAGTAAGAGAGAGAGAGAAGAGAAAGGTGGTGGAGCTGAACTAGACCTGCCCCTTTTCAAACTGGTAACAATGTATCTAGACATTACTGGCATCTCCAAGTAGAGAATGTATATAAGCAGTGAAGTTTAACTAATAGGTAGGATACCTAAACTGACTCCCTAAAGGCTATACACTTGTCTCCACAAAGAGAGACCATAGAAATAAGACAAGGTATAGATATAAGTATATATCAATAAATTAAGCCTTAAGAAACTTGTGAAGTCAATTACCTAAGAAAACCTAAGAAAGCACCCCGTCTTCCACGTTACCTAATACAACAACAACTACTACTACAACTACAACTCCAAGAAATTACACACAAGTAAGTTACCAGTTTCTGCCCAGAGTTCAAGCCTTCAGAACTGGTACACCCTGCATCCCAGCAACCTGCCACGGTGGCCGGTAGCCAAACCTCAAACGAGCAGAGACTACATTGTGCCTCCGAACCATGAGGCCTCGACGATGGTAGGAATATTTGTGATGGCAGACAGACTCGTAATGGGTGATGGAGATGCTGAAGGGCCTCTCTGCATCCCTGCGTCGCCGTACAGGGAGGAGAGCGGCGGAGCGAACTCTAGAAAGGTAACATGTCAGGGAGAGAGGACGTCCAGCACCACGAGGAGGCAGATGGCAGGCTTCCTTTGCGAGTCTGTCAACTGTACCATTGTGACGTAAACATACATGGGATGGCACCCATATAAATTGGACAGTCAAGTTACGATGACGCAATAAGGCCAAAAACGATAAAATCTGCTGAACAACAGTAGTGTGTGTGGGCTGAACACTAGAGAGGGAATGAAGGGCAGGTTTGGAGTCACAAAAAATGGCAGCATTCACTCCACATTGACAAACAAGACTAACAGCATCCAGAATGGCATACAGTTCACACAATGTTGAGCTAGAGTGGTTACAGAGACGACGGCCAACCCAGCCCCCTGGAGGTGACTCCAGGTCAGGTGAGAAAATGGCACAACCTGCTGCACCATCCACCTGCAATGAGCCATCAGTGTAGAGGCAGTATGGATCTGTGATGGAGGACGTCACTGTTTCTATGTGTTCCAGAGCCAACTGCCGATGTAGAGAAGGCAGTTCCCACTTGGAAGTAGGTGTGAAGCTCACATCAGGTGTTGGTAGCATCCATGGAGGGGGCCCTGGGGGGACGTCGGCCATCATTATATCTATATTAAGACTACGGAGCATAGAGGAAACAGACCTTATAAGAGTACGTCCAGCAGGCAGTATGGGAGGGACAGGGGAGTTTGGTCTAAGAGAAGTCCTGACTAACTGAGAGTAATAAGGTGAAAGATGTGGGAAATGGAGGCACTTGACAGTGAAGCAAGTAACATTACAGTAAATTCTCTCCACTAACGGGGGAAGACGCAACTCACGCTGCATGTTCACTATCCTGGTCGACATTGGACAGCCGAGAATTATTCTCATTGCTCTATTCTGAAATATTTCTAAAGTTTCCAGAATAGCTCTAGGACCCAGTGTGAGCACACTCCTGCAGGGCAACTAAAGCGTCCCTTGACATCTGGTAACGATGGAGTAGGTCAGGGGTTGGGTTGGCTTGAAACATAGGCCATCACGTTCAGCCTCCTCCTTTGCCTCCTGTATACGTGCATCCAGCGTCCAGGAGTGGGCAGTATGGCGATGCTGGAGGTGTGGCCGGGAGACGTATAGCCTATAAAAGTCATGAGTAGCAGATACAAGATCAGAGTACAACTGTTCAGCTGATGATATGTCAAATGTAGGGAATACATGGGCCATAAATAAGATGTAAGTTGGGCAATATTTAGGGGGCACAGCAATACGCAAACGAGTGGCTGAAGCACCTGACCCAGCAGTTAGAGAATAATGAAACCGAAGAGCAATGTGATCAGAGAATAAGTCTGGCACGGAGGAGCACTGGACCTGAGATGCTATCAGGCCAGACGAGAGGATGTAATCCAGAGTACCTACCCGGCAATGAGTGGCACCGCCAGTGTCCCAGTGTGTCAGATGATGCTTGCGGATGTATGAAAGGAGACGAACACCATTACGATTAATAGAGCCAGAATCATCACCCAAATCAGAATGCCGAGCATTAAAATCTCCCATATAAACCATACCACGCACTGTTGGAGAAGGAAGAGCCTCAAGAGTGAGTCTAGCTGGGGCAGAATAGACATTACATAGTTGTAGTACTCCATTCCCAGGTAGAACCTCAAATAGCTGAAAGGTCATGTCAGGATCAGTGGAGGTATGGAGAAGGCGATGTGGCAAGGAGCTATGTATGTAAGTCAGGAGACCATTCCTTACCAGATGAACATATGGCACATAACCTGAGAGGGGAGGAGCTTGCCCAGCAGCGAGCGGCCGTCCTGGAAATGCTTCCTGGAGAAAAATAACATTGGGATGATGACGAAAAACATAGGCCTTGAGTTGAGTGATGGAGGTAGAAGTCTGGTGAGTGGGGGCAGATGAGCGACCTGGAGAAGATGGACCAGGAGAAGGGACTGACTCAAAGAGCTTTTCAAGGCGAGATGCAACAGTATCCATCTTTTCGGTAAGGGTAGTGACAGTTGAGATGATGGCCTGCTGAGCCTCGACCAAGGTGGAGAGTTTGGAGTCATTGGCAGCCTGAGTGGCAACCAGCCCATCAATCCTGGCTTCAAGGGCAGAAAAGCGGTTCTCGAGGGCCGTACATCGTGCCATGAGGGTAGCAACAGACTTGCAGAGGGCCAAGTCCGGAGGCGAGGCAGGGCTGGTAGGAGGAGCAGACTGGGGAGGTGGTGGTGGTGGTGGTGGAGGCGGAGCAATAGTAGAGACACGAACCTGGACCTGACGTCGAGTACATCCATGCCACACGTTAACCCCTGGCTGAAGGCATCGTGGACACTTCCATCGAGACATATCCTCAGGAGGTGAAGGCTCAGAGGTGGAGGCAGCAGGACGTGATGGTTCACCCCTGACAGGACACGTCTTGGAATCATGGTCGGCGGCACACCATGCACACTTCGGCCAGGCAGAACAGTACCGGGAGATATGCCCAACTCCCCAGCACCTGTAGCACCAAGGCTGGTCATTATGAAGTTTCCTCACCTCACACGGTGGAAGACAAGGGAGGAAATCAAAGGAAATCTCATTTGGAGGTGGATCGGGTTGACTTCAGACAACAACAATACGGCTAATGGGGGAACCATCTTGGAAAAAACGCCGGGCAAAGTACACACCAGGGTATCCTTTGGCAAGTTTCGGGTCAACATCAATAGGAAAACGGGTAAGGATGTAGCTGGGGAACTTACGAGGCCTCTCGGGTGAGTCTTCAAGAATGAGAGGCAGAGACAAAAATTCACCAGCCTTCACTCTATCAATGATATCCTGACGCTTCCTAGAGATGTAGACAAACCGGGAGGTGACAGCAGCCATCTTCACTTCAGCCAGTTCACGCTGCAACTGGAAGGCCCTGTTGACATCAGACAACCAACGCAGCTTTGTGTCCATAGATGGGTTTCCAGAGAAGGAGAGCTTGACATAGGCATCTCTCGGGGCAAAAGCAGGAAGGTTGGACGAGGGCAAGGAGTTGGTATACAAAGAAGAAACACCAGGGTGAGGCAGAGAAGGTACGTCATGCACAGCTGAAGCACCCTTGGCAGTCTTGGCAGCCGGAGGCAAACAGTCCACACCATGGGAATCCTGCGAGGAGTCGGACGAGGCATCAACAGGTCGCTTGGTAGAGGTTGAGGAGGTGGACGGCTTCAACCTGAGCTGCGGAGTGACCGAGGAGAGGGGGGGAGGGTTGCGAGAAGGCAGCTCAGGCCAGTGATCCTCAATTGGAGACTCGTCTTCCTCCGACATTACCAAGTTGGCCTCCAAGCAGGAATCCGCACTCTCCATCAGGCCAGGCAAGGCCTAGATGGAAAGGAAACAACAACACAAACAACTAAACACTCAATCAGCCAGGGACACACACACACACACCCACACAGACAATCACAACAAAACTATACACAGAACCACAACAAACAAACAACACCAGCAACAACAACACACAAACAAGAACTCATAAACAATACAAAAAACACACAAACAAGAGCTCCAAAATAACCCAAACAACAACACAAACGAGAATGGAGGCAGAGCGCCACGAGTACGTCCACACTCCACCAGTTCTGGAGCGAGACTGGGGGTAGGGGGATGATGGCCATTCAGATGTGTGTAACCAACTACAGGGTCGGGGATCTCTTACAAACAACAAACTCCGGACTATTTAGCCGTCAGTTGTCACATGACTTTATCTGAACCATCGCCAAAGACGAGGCATCCCCTACTCAGCCAGAACTGTCAGACTCCAGTTACAGTCCAACATTTTCTCACTGGGTGTCCCTAGTAGCAAGCTGCTCGGCAGCAATCGTTCCCTTCGTATTTCTCTCACGGTCGTGTCGCCTCCTTGTTAGACCTTCTCAATGAGTCTACCTTGTACTCTATCACACGTCTCATTTTTTTTCTCTCTCTCTTATCCCAAGCACGATTCCTACCCAGCATCAAATACAATACCGTACCATTCCGATCCAGTCCTCCTAAGATTGTTTTATCTGTTTCGTCTCTCCAACTGTCCCTTTTGTTCTCATCTGTATTCTCCATGCTTGTTGTCCCTCCTCTCTGTCAACCCTCGTTCTATTAAATCTTTTAGGCCTATGGAGGGTTCCATTTCACTATATTATGATCATAGCGTAGAGGAAGAATAAAAATATTACATGAAATATGTAATATAACATTAAATAATTTTATGATAATTTATCTCTAACCACAGTAAGACGGACACACTGACATGGATCATAATAAGAGAGTGATGTTCTGAGACAATACACTACTTAATGCATTATCTACATCTATTACCAGCCATAAACCCCAGGACCTGCTTGCTGGTATAATTTTACTATTACTGTCTACATCTATTCAGTAGTATGCCCTGTAACATCGACTGATATAAATAATAAGGTTAGGCTATTATGTTGGTTAGCGGGCGGCATGTGAACATCTCTGAACGTCCATAAATTCGTATATATACCGGCCATAAACCCATTAGGACATGCAAGTTGGTAAATTTACTTATGCTTGTATATTTCGGTCGGAATAAATATCCTGCTGACACACAGTTGGTTGAACAGAACTGGAGAGAAGCCTACATACTTACTAAGCAATAATTATCCACATTACTAGTTATAAGACAGTAAAGGTTATATGAGTATCACTTCATTGACGTGCTGCAGTGACGTTCATATTTTTATTATAAGTATTTACTAAAGTATTATATAATGAGTAGGTATCCCAAAGATTTTTCCAATATTATGTACAGTCGTGGTCAATAATAATCATCCACATATGGGTATCTCAAACAATTTACTGTGTAATGTTTTCACGTTCACAAATGATGTTATTGTTTTAAGTAGTGTGTAGCTGCTTGTATTAAATTAAAAGATGGTAGTTAACCTATTTATTGTAAAGTTTATCATCTAAGGAACAGAGGGAAGCTGTCAAACTCTTACGTGAGTTACCCCTATATGGATGATTATTATTGACCACGACTGTATGTTGTATCAAATATTTAATTTAAGCTATTACTTCTCTTCCTCCACCCTGTTCAGTAGTTAAACACATATGAATAAGAATGAATGGCTATCACCGTGGTGAGGGATATCTACCACCAATACCTTTTCAATTCCACTCCCCCCTTTCTCCTCAACCGCCCCCCCCCCCTTCCTCTCTCTCTCTCTGTGCCTCATACAAGTGAGTCGAGATACTCGAACTCTGAACCCCAGATAAACAGGCGTTGGCAGTTCTAACTGTACCAGGAAATTCAGTCCTGAGCTGTACAGTCGGCGGCAGAAGTCCTGTCGCCTCATCTGCTTCACCGAGGCACGCGATGTTCATAGACTCGAGATTATTAGGTGTAGAAAACATGCGTATTTCTCGAGTCCATGAACACTGCTTGTCTTGGTGAAGCAAGTGAGGCGACAGGACTTTTTCCGCCGACTGTACATGTGGGACATGTCCATATGTTTGTGTGGTGTTTCATGGATGCTACAAGATTTCCACCTGGACCACCCCCTTACTTGGCGAGGCTAACGTGGCAAGAGCGATTCGCTTGTGTGAGCTCATGTGAATATACAAGACGCTATTTCGAATCGGCAAAGCTTCATCTGCCGTATTCGGGTCGGAGAAAGGAGAAGTGTGGGGGGGAGGGGAGGGACAGGTGGCTTGGTGGGTGGAAGGAGGAGTGGTGGTCCATGAAGGAGTCACATGTGTTAATGCAATATTACAGCCATTTTAATATATTTATTAACATATCATTGATGTGTTATTCCCCAAGTAATACAAAATTTATTACCATTTATTCGTTTTCGTAGACACCTGCACTTGGACACCAAACATAGTTTACTTCATCTCTCATTACTGGCAAGCTGCTATAGCACCTTGGTTCTTTCTCTTATTGTTACTTATCAATACACACACACACACACACACATACACACACATCAGGTTTGGTATAAAGCCTACTGGTCCTACTGGCACCTCCACCTATATAGCTCCATGGTTTGGCCCCCATAGCTTCCTTCCATGGTAGCCTTAGTGGGTAGACACAGCCACACCTATATAGCTCCATGGTTTGGCCCCCATAGCTTCCTTCCATGGTAGCCTTAGTGGGTAGACACAGCCACACCTATATAGCTCCATGGTTTGGCCCCCATAGCTTCCTTCCATGGTAGCCTTAGTGGGTAGACACAGCCACACCTATATAGCTCCATGGTTTGGCCCCCATAGCTTCCTTCCATGGTAGCCTTAGTGGGTAGACACAGCCACACCTATATAGCTCCATGGTTTGGCCCCCATAGCTTCCTTCCATGGTAGCCTTAGTGGGTAGACACAGCCACACCTATATAGCTCCATGGTTTGGCCCCCATAGCTTCCTTCCATGGTAGCCTTAGTGGGTAGACACAGCCACACCTATATAGCTCCATGGTTTGGCCCCCATAGCTTCCTTCCATGGTAGCCTTAGTGGGTAGACACAGCCACACCTATATAGCTCCATGGTTTGGCCCCCATAGCTTCCTTCCATGGTAGCCTTAGTGGGTAGACACAGCCACACCTATATAGCTCCATGGTTTGGCCCCCATAGCTTCCTTCCATGGTAGCCTTAGTGGGTAGACACAGCCACACCTATATAGCTCCATGGTTTGGCCCCCATAGCTTCCTTCCATGGTAGCCTTAGTGGGTAGACACAGCCACACCTATATAGCTCCATGGTTTGGCCCCCATAGCTTCCTTCCATGGTAGCCTTAGTGGGTAGACACAGCCACACCTATATAGCTCCATGGTTTGGCCCCCATAGCTTCCTTCCATGGTAGCCTTAGTGGGTAGACACAGCCACACCTATATAGCTCCATGGTTTGGCCCCCATAGCTTCCTTCCATGGTAGCCTTAGTGGGTAGACACAGCCACACCTATATAGCTCCATGGTTTGGCCCCCATAGCTTCCTTCCATGGTAGCCTTAGTGGGTAGACACAGCCACACCTATATAGCTCCATGGTTTGGCCCCCATAGCTTCCTTCCATGGTAGCCTTAGTGGGTAGACACAGCCACACCTATATAGCTCCATGGTTTGGCCCCCATAGCTTCCTTCCATGGTAGCCTTAGTGGGTAGACACAGCCACACATATATAGCTCCATGGTTTGGCCCCCATAGCTTCCTTCCATGGTAGCCTTAGTGGGTAGACACAGCCACACCTATATAGCTCCATGGTTTGGCCCCCATAGCTTCCTTCCATGGTAGCCTTAGTGGGTAGACACAGCCACACCTATATAGCTCCATGGTTTGGCCCCCATAGCTTCCTTCCATGGTAGCCTTAGTGGGTAGACACAGCCACACCTATATAGCTCCATGGTTTGGCCCCCATAGCTTCCTTCCATGGTAGCCTTAGTGGGTAGACACAGCCACACCTATATAGCTCCATGGTTTGGCCCCCATAGCTTCCTTCCATGGTAGCCTTAGTGGGTAGACACAGCCACACCTATATAGCTCCATGGTTTGGCCCCCATAGCTTCCTTCCATGGTAGCCTTAGTGGGTAGACACAGCCACACCTATATAGCTCCATGGTTTGGCCCCCATAGCTTCCTTCCATGGTAGCCTTAGTGGGTAGACACAGCCACACCTATATAGCTCCATGGTTTGGCCCCCATAGCTTCCTTCCATGGTAGCCTTAGTGGGTAGACACAGCCACACCTATATAGCTCCATGGTTTGGCCCCCATAGCTTCCTTCCATGGTAGCCTTAGTGGGTAGACACAGCCACACCTATATAGCTCCATGGTTTGGCCCCCATAGCTTCCTTCCATGGTAGCCTTAGTGGGTAGACACAGCCACACCTATATAGCTCCATGGTTTGGCCCCCATAGCTTCCTTCCATGGTAGCCTTAGTGGGTAGACACAGCCACACCTATATAGCTCCATGGTTTGGCCCCCATAGCTTCCTTCCATGGTAGCCTTAGTGGGTAGACACAGCCACACCTATATAGCTCCATGGTTTGGCCCCCATAGCTTCCTTCCATGGTAGCCTTAGTGGGTAGACACAGCCACACCTATATAGCTCCATGGTTTGGCCCCCATAGCTTCCTTCCATGGTAGCCTTAGTGGGTAGACACAGCCACACCTATATAGCTCCATGGTTTGGCCCCCATAGCTTCCTTCCATGGTAGCCTTAGTGGGTAGACACAGCCACACCTATATAGCTCCATGGTTTGGCCCCCATAGCTTCCTTCCATGGTAGCCTTAGTGGGTAGACACAGCCACTCTAGGGCCTGCACCTGACTCCCCAGACCTGCCACGTGACAGGCAGGGAATAGTAGTTGTTGTTGTTGTTGTTGAAGTTCCTCAAGCTGTCTGGCCGAGCAGCCCCGAGTTCTTGAGGAAGGCTATGGCTTGAACCGGGCTTTCCCACAGTGCCCTCAGTGAGTGTATCTTGTGTTGTTGGCGAGTGTCGTTGTGTTCGTTGCAGCCTTCCATGATGTGTTTAATAGAATGGGGTGCTGTGTTGCATCCTGGGCAGGTATCTGTGATGGCTCTGTCTAGTTTCTTTTGATATGTTAGAAGAGCCGGATGGTGGCCGTTTCTCAACCTGGCCAGGTGAACTCTGTCTTCGCGGGGTAGGGAGGATTCTGATGGGTGGATGTCAGGGGGTCGTGCATGCAGCAGGGTGTTGTTTTTAAGTTTTTTGATGGAATGGTGGGTGATTTGAGTGTGGATGTGTTTTTTGAGGCTGGTTTGGGGTGGGCAGGGTGTAAGAGATGATAGTATTTGTGTGTGGTATCGTGTACTGGGGGTTGTTTTGATGTTTCTTGGCATCTCTGGGTGTTTTACCATGTAGTGTAGTGGGTGGTGTAGATTTCTGGAGGCTGCGGCAAATGTTTGTGTGCCTCTCATGTCAAGGTGGTCCTTAATCTTGAGGATTTTGGTTTCGTGGTGTAAGTGATCTGTAGGTGTGGTAGCTGTGCAGCCTGTGATTATTCTTAGGGCTCTGTTTTGTATGGTCTGTAGGGTGTTGAGATGAGTCTCAGTGAGGTTTGAGGCCCAGGCGGGGCTTGCGTAATCCATCACTGATCGGATATATTGTTTGTACACTGTGGTTGTGGTTTCTTTGGTGTGTCCAAATGTTGTGCTGGTAAGTGATCTGAGGGCCTTGAGTCTTTGCATGCATTTGTTTTTGATGGTTGTGATGTGTTGTTTGAATGTCATAGATGTGTTGTATGTTATGCCAAGTATTTTGGGTGTGTGTGTGTGTGGTATAGGTGTGTTGTTTATGGTGAGGTCTGGTGTGTAGCGGTGTTCTGCATTCCAGTTGGTGAGAAGGGTGGCTGTTGACTTGGTGGGTGCTATTTTAAGTCTATTTGTGATGAACCAGGCATTGAGTGTGTTGAGGTAGGGTTGGAGGATGTGACTGGCTGTGTCTGCATTTCTGTGTGTACATGTGAGTGTTATGTCGTCTGCATAGGAGGCTACTTGTATTTGTGGTATCTGGGGTGTTGGTAGGTCGTGCATGTATAAGTTGAAAAGGCTGGGTGAGAGTACTGATCCTTGGGGGACGCCGTTGGTGAAGCTTTTTATGTTAGATGATTGACCAGCATGTGTAACATGGGCTATTCTTCCTCCCAAGGAGCTGGTTAGCCATCTTTTTGTATTGTTGTGCATGTTTGTGTTGTATATTTTGTTTGTGAGGTTGTGGCGGGGGATGGCATCAAATGCTTTACTAATGTCCAGTGTGACTAGGAGTGTTCTGTGTGGGGGTCTATCTGAGTTGATGCCATCATAAATTCTTTGTGTGAGGTCTGTGAGAAGAGTGTTTGTTGAGTGTAGTGGTCTGAAACCATGTTGTGTGGATGCAAGGGGAATGTGTGGTGTGATTTGGGTGATGATGAGGCGTTCGATAATCTTGGAGGGGGTGCAAAGGAG
Organism: Petrolisthes cinctipes; assembly: GCA_033782935.1. NCBI lineage: Eukaryota > Metazoa > Arthropoda > Malacostraca > Decapoda > Porcellanidae > Petrolisthes > Petrolisthes cinctipes. Next base: position 643,422 of record JAWQEG010000250.1, on the reverse strand, counting down.
GGTAATGGGGCGGTGTGATGAGGGTAGTGTGGGGTCTTTATTGGGTTTGGGGATAGTGATGATGTTTCCGTGTTTCCAGATGTTGGGTATTGTGTTGTGTGAGTAGCTGTAGTTTGCTATGTTAGTGAGTGCTTGTATGCCTTGTGGTCCGAGGTGTTTGAGGTGAATGTTACTGATGTTGTCTGGGCCACAAGCAGGTGAGTGTTTGAGGTTGTGGATGATGTGGTTTGTTTGATGGTTTGTGAATGGTGTATGGACTGAGTCAGTGGGGAAGTATCTCCTGCGTCTGATGACTCGTCGGTCTTCAGGGTGAGGGTGAAGGTGGCTGGTGTGGGAAAAGTGCTGGATGAGGGTGTTTGCTTGTTGTTTGTTTGAGGGTATGATGTTTGTTGTTGTGATGGCTGCGTGTGATTGTGTAGTGTTGTTGTTGGATAGTGTGATGCTGTTTAGTGTTTTGTAAAGTTTTTTGGTGTTTGTTTTGTGATTAAGTGTGTTGACAAACCTTTGCCAATTTAGTGTTTTCTGTTCTTTGATTTTGTTGTTTATTTGTGTGTTTAGTGTTTGTATTTGGTGTACTGTGTGATGTGTGAGTGGGGTTGGGGGTGAGTGTTTGAGTTTGTCTCGTTGTCTGATGAGGGCCTGAATTTCTGATGTAAAGTTGGGGTTGTATTTTCTTCTGTTGCCTCTGGGAATGTGTTTGTTGTTTGCGGTTTGTATGATTGTGTTGAATTTTTGTATGGTAGTGTTGATGTTTGTGATGGGTGTACTGTTCAGTTTTTCAAGGTGATCTTCTGTGTCTGTAGTGAAGATGTCCCAGTTGGCTTTGGTGTAGTTAGTGTATGTGTGTCTGTGGCCAGCTGGGGTGATTCTTGATTTAGTTGTGATGATGATTGGGAGGTGGTCGGAGCCGAGTGTGTTGACCACCCTCCATGATGTTCTGGGTGCTAGGTTGGGGGAGCAGAAGGTGATGTCGGGTGTTGTTGGTTGGTAGAGGGCTTGGTGAGGGATGTGGGTGTGTTGGTGTGTGTTGTTTAGTGTGATGAGGTTGTCTGTTTGGGAGAGGATTTCAAGTCCTCTGTTAGTGTCTGGGTTGTTGATATACCAGGCCGATGTCTTGGTGTTGAAGTCACCACCTAGGATGAGGTTAGGTTGGCTGGTGATTTGTTGGAGTTGGGGGGTGAAGTTATGGGGAACTGTTGGGCTGGTTTGAGGGGGGATGTATATGTTGGCTATTGTGGTGCTTGTTGTTTTGCCGGTGCGTATTTTGATGGCTTGGATTTCTGTGATGGTGTCGTGGTGGGGGAGAAGGGATGTGAAATGTCTACTGGTTTCTGTGTAGTTGATGGATTTGTGGATTAAGGTGATGAGTCCGCCGCCATTGCCGTTGGTTCTATCTTGTCTGATGGTGGTGTAATTGGGGAATGTAGGTGTTTTGTGTGTGTTGTGTAATCTGGTTTCTTGTACGATGGCAATGTGTATGTTGTGTTGTATGATGAAGTGTGTGAGTTCTTGTTTTTTGGTGTTAATGCCGTCGATATTTATTTGTAGTATGTTTATGTTGTGGGTGCGGTGTGTGTTGTGTGCTGCTGCGTTAGGGTGGGGAGGGGGGGTCTTTGTTGGGGTTGGGGGTCCGGATGGTGGTGGCTGTGTGGGTGATGGTGTTGGGAGTAAGGGTGGTCGGGGTAGGAGTGGTGGTGTGGGTAGTGGAAGATGAGTCTATGTGTTTGTGAAGTGTTGTTTGGGGGCGGGTGTTGTATTTGTGGGGTAGGTCCAGTTTTTGCAAGGGCTGCGATGAACTGAGTCCGTTGTCTGTTTGTTGGATTTTGAGCATGTTGGACATGTGTATTTGTTGGTGGGTCCTGGGTTGCTCTCCGTGTCTCCGGCTAGGAGGAGGAGCCGAGAAATGACAGCCGGAGGGTCATTTCTCGGTGGTGGAAAAATGTGTGATTGTGTGTGTTGTGTGAGGGGTGTGGTGATTGCCCGGGTGACCGAAGCCTTTCCCAGGAGCTCGCGCCTCCCTGATGGGGGCGGGGCTTTGAGGGGTGGTCCCACGACGTAGACGCCGCCACTCCAGGACCGGAATAGTAGTGGTGATATGTAGTGATACTAAATTGTTGTTGACATGTTGGTGTAATGATTGTGGTGATGTATTGTGGGTAGCAAAGAAGTGTATGTGAAGTGGTGATAATGGTGATGTGTAATGAAAGTGAAGATAAAAATAAAAACATAATATGCAATCATCACTACCCACTACAAACCCTCACTTAACAACTTCACTATGATATAAAAATAACTTCAACCCACTTGACATATGTACTACTATACTTGTATCACAACTTCTCTACTTACCTACCCAGTACCTCGGTAAACAAGCAATAAAACTTATAAAGAGAGCAACGATGGCTTGGCTAGTAATAAAATAAATTACAAACTTGTGTACCATACCTCGACAGAATAGTATAGTGTAGTTTTTTATGAAATCAGGTAAAGCAACCATAAAATAATTTATTTAAAAAATAAAGTTAATTAAATACGTTAGAATCAGTGTTGAAGTTCTTCCAACTCTTCTGTGTCCATTGCAACTTCGGCATAATCCCTCTCCAGACTAGCCAGATCTTCACGGGCCTCAGAGAACTCGAATTCATCCATACCCTCACCAACATACCAGTGAACGAAGGCACGCTTGGAATACATAAGGTCAAACTTATTGTCAAGACGAGCCCATGCCTCACCAATAGCGGTGGTGTTGGACAACATGCAGACGGCACGAGACAGCTGAGCCTGGGCACTACCGGGGACAACAGTGGGTGGTTGGTGGTTAATGCCAACCTTGAAGCCAGTAGGGCACCAATCAACAAACCTGATGCTCTTCTTGGCCTTGATGGCAGTGATACCAGCGTTCACATCCTTGGGTACAACATCACCCCTGTACAGAAGACAGCAGGCCATGTACTTGCCATTGGAGGGATCGCATTTCACCATCTGGTTGGAGCGGTCGAAGCAAGAATTGGTGATTTCTGCTACGGTGAGCTGCTCGTGGGAAGCCTTGGCGGAGTCGACAATTGGGGCGTATGTGACGAGGGGGAAGTGGATCCTTGGGAATGGTACCAAGTTAGTCTGGAACTCACACAGATCAACGTTGAGGGCACCACCGAACCTGAGGGAAGCAGTGATGGAGGACACAACCTGACTGATGAGCTGATTGAGGTGTTTGTAGGTGGGCCTGTTGATGTTAAGGTTCTTGTTGCAGATATCGAAGATGGCTTCGTTGTCAACCATGAAGGCACATTCAGAGTTATCCAGGCAGGTATGGGTGGTGAGGACAGAGTTGTATGGTTCAACTACAGCAGAGGAAAGATGAGGGGAAGGGTAGACAGCAAACTCCAGCTTGCTCTTCTTACCGTACTCAACAGACAGACGGTCCATGAGGAGAGAAGTGAAGCCTGAGCCAGTACCACCACCGAAGGAATGGAAGATAAGGAAGCCCTGAAGACCAGTGCTGAGTTCAGCCTCTCTACGGGTACGGTTCATCACAGCCTCAATCACATCCTTGCCAGTGGTGTAGTAACCACGGGCATAGTTGTTGGCGGCATCTTCCTTGCCAGAGATAAGCTGCTCAGGGTGGAAGAGGTTCTTGTACTCACCAGTCCTTACTTGGTCAATGACAGTAGGTTCCAAGTCAACGTAGACAGCCCTGGGAACGTGTTTGCCAGCACCGGTCTCGCTGAAGAAGGTGCTGAAGGAATCATTTACGTTGCCAGCCTGTACAGAGTCTTCGTTTACTAGCCTGCCATCAGGTCTGATACCGTGCTCCAAACAGTACAGTTCCCAGCATGCGTTACCAATCTGGCAACCAGCTTGTCCAACGTGGATTGAGATACATTCGCGTGGCATGTTTGCAGAAAGTGTTTTGTTTCTTTTGCAGTTTATGAACGTTTTTGTATGTTGTGAAATATATGGTGTGAAGCAAAAAAACAGAAAACACAAAAGTGGGATGTAGTCTGGAGATACGACCAAGTGAAGATGAGTGGGAGGAAGGAGAAGGAAATGTTAGAGGTGGTGGCATTCTTTGTTACCTCCTGTATGAGCGTTCAGCACCGCCTGTACCTAAAGGCAAAAATAGTTGAATAATGACGCTTGGGTTGTAGTGATAACCTTTCCCAGCCCATTTACCCATTTACCTCACCTAACCTAACCTAACCTAACCCAGCTGTTGGTGTGGGCGGTGTCGAACGCTCATTCAGTTGGGAATAATGCGGACGAGTAAAACACAGAGAGATTGATATATATACATGGGAGGAAGGGAATTAATAAGAATAAAGAAAAGTTATGTAAGATACAAGGAGAAACAAAGGGTAGAGAAGATAATTAATTACTGTATGTTGGTGATATAGAAAAGTTCCAGATGAGAAGTAAGAGAAGGGTGACTAAGGGTGAGAGTTAAGCCTATGTTAACGTGGGGGACATCTTCACTACCCACCACTTATATCATTTCCCTCCCATTTCGGCTCCTTAATTTGCTCCCTCTCTGCCCTCCCATTCCTCTCTGCCCCTCCCACTCCTACTGTTCCGTCATCAGCCACCAACTCCGCTCAGCCTTCCTTAGTCTTCAGCTTTGGACAGCTGATTTTTTATTTATTAATTTATTTGTATGTGTGTGTGTGTGATTTCAGACAGGACAGGGAGCATGTATACGAACTGTAAAGATCTGAGCATATCACCTACAATGTTTGGTTGGGGCTATATGAGTGTTGACAGTGTTAGTAATTTGGTGAGGATTGTCTGTCAGTATTGGCTATACCTCCAATGTGTATCAGACACATTACATATGTATAGTGCCAGCTTGGTTACTACTATTAAGAATTAAGTAATAACACATGTATCTAACACATGTAATAAAGGCTACTGGTTTTATGGTTAATAAATGAACAAATGTGTAGGGTAACAATAAGCATATTAATCCTATATCTTTAATAAATTCAGATCATATTGTATAGTCAATAAAACAAAGGCATCTATACACATGAGGTGACCCACATTACCACACCTTGGTGGCAGTATGGGATGCGGCCCTACCAGATTCTCACACCCACTCGTACAGGACACACATACCTCCAATATTTTTGGCACTAATCTAACAGATTATATTTTGATTAATAAACACAATAAACCCAAGTTGTGTTTATGTTCAACCACTATTGACCACTAAGTATAATTCACTGTATCTCAATTATCAGATTCCTACAATTCCGAAGACATACAACTAACTACAAAACTACAATCTACAACTCCCTAAGTGAGTAATCTATAAACAATAAAAGTAACCAACCAGACAGTTACAAATGTCCAGAGTCCTCCACATCCTCAGTGAGGAGTTATTGGTTTCTTTGGAGTATCGCACCTTTCCCTTATGTAATTTCTTTCTAGGATCAGTGCCCGATACACACACACATGAAATCTATGGGAAATAGGTGTAACAAGGTCGTTTAGTGAAACAAATTGCAATAGTTTGTTTTATTGCATGAACTGTTTATATGGACCCTTAGGAACACCATATCCAAAATGGGACAAACTGCTAATTTCATGATAAAATATCATATAAATGATCTATTGATATATGAACTAAATTAATCATGTTCAGTATCCTCATCTATTGACGTGTGGAGGGTGGCATGGGTAAACTAAGAATGATTAGGTTAATGTAAGTTTCATAATGATCATTGTATTATACAGTTACTAACCTAAACATATATTACCATTATCATATTCCTTCACGAGTTATGATTTAATAAAAAAAATTCTTGTCACCGAAGATGTATAGTAGATTCCAATACAAGGCACGGATTTATTACAGAGTAACACAGAGGTAAAATATACAGACAGAGTGGACCCAAGCACCAAGGTGTAGACTTCCCACTTGTCTGACTGTGTGTTGTTTGTAGAAGGTAACGTGTTGCTTGTAGAAGGTAGTCGTGGAGTTGTTGAGGGTGACTGTAGGTAGGGTGTAGGGTGAGGGTGCCTGGTGTGGTACAGTGAGGCAAGGCAGCAGCTGTTGGTGCAGTGGGAGTAGTGAGGGTGCCTGGTGTGGTACAGTGAGGCAAGGCAGCACCAGTGGGAGTAGTGAGGGTGCCTGGTGTGGTACAGTGAGGCAAGGCAGCAGCTGGTGGTGCAGTGGGAGTAGTGAGGTGTTGGCTGGTTGGTGGTACCATGCTAGTGAAGGAGTGATGGCAGGGCAAGCCAGTGGCAAGGCTTGGTTGCAGGCTCGTGCACAAATCAACAGGTGAAGGCGAGGATGCACAGGTGTAACATAGAGAATGGGAAATGCTAGTGCTTGGGTCACTACAGGATCCCAAAAACTAAATGGACGGGGAACAGCTTTGTCTTCACACCCAGCAGTAGTGTGAGATGTTCAGGAATAGACTAAGGTAATGATATGCTACGTGTATTGGTGTAGTCTATATTTACCTTGGAACAGACCAGCAAGAGATCGCTCAGTACCACGTTCTCTCCATGTCCAATAAATACAGTGTAGCATCGCCATACATGGCCACTCCTACATTCCTTCCTTTGTTGCCCCGGCGCCATACATGGCCGCACCTTATTCCCGCCTTTGTCAACCCCAGAGAGGTGCCAGCACTAATCTGCTCCCAGACCGCATCCATATCCCCTCCTTTGTTTGCCGCAGTGCCATACACGGCTGCTTCTTGTTCCCACCTTCGTCAACCCAGAGTAGCGGTTGTATTAATCCACTCCCAGACTGCATCAGGGATCGTATGATCACGTGACGCCGCCGCACAACCGGACTGAATAAAAGGGCCACACCAACAGAGCTCATCCACTTCCACACTAGCTCTGGACCAAGAAGCACAAGCCCCTGCCGTCGTACCTGCACTAAGCCTCCCACATGTGTTCCCACCTTGATCACACGAGTGTGTTCCAGTCCTACACAACTCTCCTGCAGTAACTACGGCCTTCTCACAACACTACACAACAGGCTGGCCTTCTCTATTTACTTGTGTGTATAACCCTGTACTTACCAATAAATTGTTACAGTGTATTCTGGAGTCTGTTCACCCGGGTAGTAACGCAGGGGCTTCTTTGTTGTTATAATTGGTGACCCTGGCTTTTAGCTCTAATACTCTGGTACAAAAGGTGGTACATACACAGCTACGCTACTCTACACTCTTCGAGCTACTTCTCGCTACACCACGTCACCAACGCTTCTACGCACCCTTCGACGTCTCCAGCGGCCAGTGCAGCTACTCCTCAATATACACCATGGCACCAACGTCGCCCTACACTCCACACCTCAGCTACTATGCCTCTACGCCACCTTCGACGTCTCCAGCGGCCAGTACATCCTCCCATACCCAAAGGTATTTTTCTACACAAACATTGTACATTTTTACCCTCCCTGTGCTTGTATTTTGATTGTCCCCAGTGTTCTCTCCCTCCCACATTTCTCACCATAACGTAACGTTCCCGTACACTTCCATTCCTTCGGTCCCTCGTAGTTTTTCCCTCGTCTTTCGGCCACTTTTCTAAGTACTAACCCCTACCAGCCACCCCTCTTCCTCTCACTTTTCCTTTCCTCACCCCACGTGCCTCCCCAACCCCGTCCCTTGTGTGTCCCTAATTCCCCTATTTTTTTTCATTTCCCACCCTTACTACCCCGAGTAAACCCTGTATTGTTGCCCCAATCACTTTCCCCATCACCACGTGTGCCCTCGTCATCCACCCTTTGTGCCCATTAACCTCCCTGCAAATTCATTCCCCGCCCGTCAGTACGGTAGGCATTCCCTTGTCCTTCCTACTAAAGTATGCCCCAACCCCACATGTTTTCCCCTCTCCCACCATCTTGCCTGTTCTCCTTGTGTGCCCCCTCACCCCACTTTTTCTCCCCTACCTTAGCTCTTCCATATCCCCCCACTAATACCTATCGCCCCCATTTTCGCCCTATCTACACATACCCCACACACTATCCTATCTTTACTTACCCCTCGACTCCTACACCACGTGCTATGCTCATGTACATAAATACTGCCTGCTCTACGCTCACATACTCAACAAATACCTACGCTACGTGTCACGATAACCTTATTTACCCAACTACTTCCTATGCTACGTGACACGCTACTCTACACTTACGTGCCCAACAACTACCTCATCTACGTGCAACATCCTCCTCCACCTGCAACGGTACTCGACGACATCATCGACACGCCAATCATCTCCTGCAACCCAACAGGTACACAAACATATTACATACACTACCCCATTTTTTGCCATTTCCTACCCACCCGTTCGCCCGGTTGAGTAGGCGAGGCAACATTAACTGGCAACGGGGGTGGTGGTGGTGGTGGTGGTGGTGGTGGTGGTGTATCCGTTGTGTTCCTCCTCCGTGGTGCTGGCTCGTTGCCTTGTTTCTTGGTGGTGGTGGTGGTGGTGGTGTATCCGTTGTGTTCCTCCTCCGTGGTGCTGGCTCGTTGCCTTGTTTCTTGGTGGTGGTGGTGGTGGTGGTGGTGTATCCGTTGTGTTCCTCCTCCGTGGTGCTGGCTCGTTGCCTTGTTTCTTGGTGGTGGTGGTGGTGGTGGTGGTGGTGGTGGTGTATCCGTTGTGTTCCTCCTCCGTGGTGCTGGCTCGTTGCCTTGTTTCTTGGTGGTGGTGGTGGTGGTGGTGGTGGTGGTGGTGGTGGTGGTGGTGTATCCGTTGTGTTCCTCCTCCGTGGTGCTGGCTCGTTGCCTTGTTTCTTGGTGGTGGTGGTGGTGGTGGTGGTGGTGGTGGTGGTGGTGTATCCGTTGTGTTCCTCCTCCGTGGTGCTGGCTCGTTGCCTTGTTTCTTGGTGGTGGTGGTGGTGGTGGTGGTGGTGGTGGTGTATCCGTTGTGTTCCTCCTCCGTGGTGCTGGCTCGTTGCCTTGTTTCTTGGTGGTGGTGGTGGTGGTGGTGGTGGTGGTGGTGTATCCGTTGTGTTCCTCCTCCGTGGTGCTGGCTCGTTGCCTTGTTTCTTGGTGGTGGTGGTGGTGGTGGTGGTGGTGGTGGTGTATCCGTTGTGTTCCTCCTCCGTGGTGCTGGCTCGTTGCCTTGTTTCTTGGTGGTGGTGGTGGTGGTGGTGGTGTATCCGTTGTGTTCCTCCTCCGTGGTGCTGGCTCGTTGCCTTGTTTCTTGGTGGTGGTGGTGGTGGTGGTGGTGTATCCGTTGTGTTCCTCCTCCGTGGTGCTGGCTCGTTGCCTTGTTTCTTGGTGGCAACAGCAGTCTTGGTGCAGACGGTGACAATGTCTGCCTGCTGTTGCACTTTTTATACCGTCTGGCGCGGGGTGAGGCTGCAGGCGCAGGTGTGGCTGGCATCAGACAGGTGAGGACAGTGATATGCATGTTGTATGTGACATGGAATGCTCACTATCCACTACACTACCATTAGTAGTAGTAGTAGTAGTAGTAGTATTAACCTGGTCCTGTTGTTTCCTGGCAAAGCTTTGGAGTCATTATGACGCTCTAATGTACCAAATTGATAGAATGCTTGCATTCTCTCCCAGCTTTGTGTCTCTAGTCTATTTTAATTATAATAATACAATAATTATTACAAAATAAATACTGCCATTTCATTTTAAACTTTTATTATTTACACACATTAATTTTCTTAACCATAAATTCTTCAAATGTTCCTCCTTTCCTTCTATTTCCATTATGTTTACTGTCCTTCCTTTCCTTCTATTTTCATTATGTTTACTGTCCTTCCTTTCCTTCTATTTCCATTATGTTTACTGTCCTTCCTTTCCTTCTATCTTCATGGTGTTTACTGTCCTTCCTTTCCTTCTATTTTCATGGTGTTTACTATCTATATATCTATCTATAGCTCCGACGCCTCGTTCCCTCCGGGAACTCCCCCCAATGGGGTGGCCACGGCAGAAGTGTCTCCAGTTCTCCCTGTTCCAACACTCCCTCCTTACTTGTTTAAGCCCTACTCTGCCCCTCATATTTCTCTCCTTTACATACTCTTCCACTCTGTTCCAACACTCCCTCCTTACTTGTTTAAGCCCTACTCTGTCCCTCATATTTCTCTCCTTTACATACTCTTCCACTCTGTTCTGCCATCTAACCGGTGGTCTGCCTCTCACACCAGGTCCCACAACTCCACTTCCATAAACCTTCGTTACAAATTCCTCGCCTTACATTCTCTCCACATGTCCATACCACCTCAATGTATTACCTTTCACTCTCTCAACCACTCCACACTCAATACCAATTGCCTTCTCACTCATACCACATCTCTCATATACACTCTCATTACTTTCTCCATCCCACCTAGTAAGTCCACATGCTCCTCTCAAGTAACTCATTTCCACAGCACCTATTCTAGACTGATGCGCCCTACTCCATGTCCATGTCTCCGACGCATATGTCAGTGTTGGCAGGATTATACTATTTCGTAGTCCCCTTTTCACTTCCATACTCACACTTCTACCCTTCATAATCCTCCCCAGTGATCCTATGACCTGTCTACCCTTCACTGCTCTCTCCCTAATTTCTCCTTCCATACTTCCATGTTTACACATAACTGTACCCAGGTACTTAAACTCCTTCACTTCCTCCATCCTCTCGCCCCTCAGAGTTATCTCACACTTCGTCCCAGTTGGTACTCCCACTCTGTAAGGTGTAGCAAAGTTAATCACCTTCAGTTTACTGTCCCTCCTTTCCTTCTATTTTCATGGTGTTTACTGTCCCTCCTTTCTCTCTCGTGTTACCAGATCTTCCAGGCCATGGGTGGTGGTCTTCTTTAACCTAAAATCAAAATAATGAATTACAGAAGTGTTTGAAAACATTGTGTGTTTCTTCAATGAGTGATGTCTGAAAATAATGAAACATATTGGAATGTACAGTGTCAATCCCTAATCTGTGACCCGCCTCAGAGGCAGGTAGTATGGACTCGGGGGTCTTTCTATCTGACGTGTCATAAGTGGCAACGTATATACAAACACACCAATCTTGGAGCAGGAGAAGTTTGAAGTTTGAACAGCTTTAATTTAACAAGTGGGTAACATGTTGGTACAACTCTTACTCTCTTTTAATTAATAATAGTTTATCATAAATATTTATTATTAATAATAATATACACATTGATACACCATTAATATTATTAATAATAATATACACATTGATACACCATTAATATTATTAATAATAATATACACATTGATACACCATTAATATTATTAATAATAATATACACATTGATACACCATTAATATTATTAATAATAATATACACATTGATACACCATTAATATTATTAATAATAATATACACATTGATACACCATTAATATTATTAATAATAATATACACATTGATACACCATTAATATTATTAATAATAATATACACATTGATACACCATTAATATTATTAATAATAATATACACATTGATACACCATTAATATTATTAATAATAATATACACATTGATACACCATTAATATTATTAATAATAATATACACATTGATACACCATTAATATTATTAATAATAATATACACATTGATACACCATTAATATTATTAATAATAATATACACATTGATACACCATTAATATTATTAATAATAATATACACATTGATACACCATTAATATTATTAATAATAATATACACATTGATACACCATTAATATTATTAATAATAATATACACATTGATACACCATTAATATTATTAATAATAATATACACATTGATACACCATTAATATTATTAATAATAATATACACATTGATACACCATTAATATTATTAATAATAATATACACATTGATACACCATTAATATTATTAATAATAATATACACATTGATACACCATTAATATTATTAATAATAATATACACATTGATACACCATTAATATTATTAATAATAATATACACATTGATACACCATTAATATTATTAATAATAATATACACATTGATACACCATTAATATTATTAATAATAATATACACATTGATACACCATTAATATTATTAATAATAATATACACATTGATACACCATTAATATTATTAATAATAATATACACATTGATACACCATTAATATTATTAATAATAATATACACATTGATACACCATTAATATTATTAATAATAATATACACATTGATACACCATTAATATTATTAATAATAATATACACATTGATACACCATTAATATTATTAATAATAATATACACATTGATACACCATTAATATTATTAATAATAATATACACATTGATACACCATTAATATTATTAATAATAATATACACATTGATACACCATTAATATTATTAATAATAATATACACATTGATACACCATTAATATTATTAATAATAATATACACATTGATACACCATTAATATTATTAATAATAATATACACATTGATACACCATTAATATTATTAATAATAATATACACATTGATACACCATTAATATTATTAATAATAATATACACATTGATACACCATTAATATTATTAATAATAATATACACATTGATACACCATTAATATTATTAATAATAATATACACATTGATACACCATTAATATTATTAATAATAATATACACATTGATACACCATTAATATTATTAATAATAATATACACATTGATACACCATTAATATTATTAATAATAATATACACATTGATACACCATTAATATTATTAATAATAATATACACATTGATACACCATTAATATTATTAATAATAATATACACATTGATACACCATTAATATTATTAATAATAATATACACATTGATACACCATTAATATTATTAATAATAATATACACATTGATACACCATTAATATTATTAATAATAATATACACATTGATACACCATTAATATTATTAATAATAATATACAAATTGATACACCATTAATATTATTAATAATAATATACACATTGATACACCATTAATTACTTGACAATTTTAGAAAAATATATAATTTACATTCAAAATAAAAATGGTAATGTGTCAGTGACTGCCTCCCATTATGAGGTGATGTGATGTGATGTGATTATTATAGTTATTATTGGAGGTAGTGAAGTGTTATAAACATTGTTACATACAATTACATATATGTTTATGTAATATATAGCAGGTCACAGTTAGTTTAACTTTGTTTCAAAATGTTGTCTTCTATATTACATTCAATAAATTGTTATTCACAATACTGTACTTGACAAATTTTGTCACCCAAACTAATCTGAAATAAAAAGAGGAAAACTTTAAAATGATTCAATGTTTGGTGTGTTTATAATGTTGTTAAATCCTTCACTTGCAATATCAACCCACGTGTCAACTTATATTATAAAAAACTAACATGAATCAAGGCTTTCAAATTTAAGTTCTGTTAAAATTGTAGCCAACTTAAATCTCATATGA